>JAMQTF010000005.1:2236939-2546705 GCA_025919625.1 Trichoderma arundinaceum
GCGGCGGTGCAAAAGCCCTCGCTGAGTGGCCGGCAGGGTCCACCGTCATCACCTTGAGGCCGGAATCTATTTATACATTCCGGCCGAATAAGGAAGTGCTAGCTCCAGAGCGAGAGGGCCAGGAAAACAAGAGATGCTTTAGCCGCGCCACGAGGGAAAAAAAAAAGAAGGCGCTGGCCTTTCTGTCGTGAGAATGAGAGCGCCGCGCTCGCTCGAAAAGATAGGGTGTGAATGTGAGAAGGCGGTGGTGTATGCAGCGCGAATCCTAGGACGGCAGAAAAGCTCAAACAAGAAGAAGGCAAGACAGAACTTGTGCCGCCAAGACTTGGCAAGTGGAACTAGCATCTGCTTCTGTTGTGCCAGTATCGGCCGATTGCCCGTTTTTTTTGAGGAGCCGAAGATTGGAACCTTGGGAACAGATGCCCTTGCAACTCCGGAGTCATGTCCCCAAAGCCGACTCGGCAATGCGATTTGTCCCGCGCATGCAACTCCACGGCAATCAATCAATCAACTAACCAAGAGCCTGCCAGCAGTACTACGGAGCATGCTAGGAGCAGCTAAAGATATCCCTACCGTGCCGTGTCGCGTTCTGCCGTTAATGGCATGCTGGCCGATGGGGGCGCCATCGAAGGGAGCCTCACACGCAGGAACCGTGTCCCCAAGGGCTTAATGTCACGGCCGCGGAAAATGAAGGGGGGAGAGCCTAATCAAAGGGCCGTGCTGCCGTGCAGGATGGGAAGGGAAGGGGAGGGGGTACTTTTGATGTCGACGGGCGGGATCTTGACTCGATGTGCGTAGAGGGAGAGAGAAGGGGGAAGACATCCATACGCGGTTTGCCCACAGCTTCCATGCTTGCTTGCTTGCTGGCGACTCTTCGCAGACAGACGACGACGACGGAGTACTCCGTATGCCGCATGGACACATACGATAGATACGCGTAGCAGCGACCGGAGCTTTGCCTCAGTAGGTGGCGCGCTACGGCTTCGGACATGAGAGTCGTTGCATCGACGATCCCAAGCAGGGTCTTGCATACGTGCGATTTTTGCAGCGTGCCCAATGGCGTCGGCGGCGACGGCGGTCGAAACCAGGAGACATGGCGATTCGCCCGGCCCCGGAGTTGCAGCTCTCGGCCGGGAGGAGCGAACCCATTTGCAAAAGGACTACTGGAAATGCTAAAATAACACTAAAAAAAGGTGCGCCGGCGCTAGCAGCCACAGCAGGGAGTCGTGCTACGACGCAGTTGGCGTAGCACTTGCTGCCATTTGCTGGCCCGTATTGACTCTGGATACTGCCCGAAGCAGCTGCCTGGATGCTAAGCCTGACGGGTTGACACACGGTCTCTCGTGCTTTTGCCCTTTTCCATACAGGTGTCCCGGAAGCACTATCCCGCATCGTCGCGCGCCTGTGGCCTGGCGTTTGCACTATCCGTCAGGCTCTTCTTCTTTCCTGCTCGAAAAGGTCCTGCTGCCCCGTGGGTGCAGGCGCGGAAATGTTGCCAATTGCAAGCAGTCCGCAGCCTCGATGCCGTGATAGGGTGGCCCGCGAACCCGCATCGCCCACGACGTTACCTTGTGCTCCGGGCCCCCTCCCCCAACCCAGCAATGAGCCGCCCGGCCCCCTTGCTTTTTGCGGCTGCAAGGCGCTGAAGATTTCCCAGGGATCTCGGGCAGGACTAGCGCTGGCCTTTCATACTTTTGGTTTTGGGGCCCTTACAAAAGCGCCGCTGACAGGAGAGGTTACATGCAGCACTCGCGCATGTATGCATATAATTATAGACGTCGAGGCTTCGAGGGGGCCTTTGGTCGATCTTAGCAGGTGGCAGCAGTATACTAATGCGTACAAGTACCGCTCAACCGCATCCGAGGTACATTGCGCGGCAAGTGGAGAGAAAGGTGGTTGTCTGTGCTTGTAAGTACCTTACTTGTTGTACCAGGAGGTACGGAGTACCCAGCTCCAAAGACAGCAACTGTCCCGTCTACCTGGAGCCTAATAATATCTTGCCGTCCTGTCTGGGTACTGCTACTGGCACTACCGGGCACTCCTAACAACGGTCCTGTGCTAGCTGGGAGCTTGGGGCCGGAGCTTGGACCGGAGCCCCCCGGCTGGCTGGCGACATGACGAGGACCGGCGGCACGACGAGACGCTGCTTCGGCTGCGTTTGTCCGTGACTTGTCCGTGACTTGTCCGTCGGTTTAGCTGTAATGACGTGCCGGGGGGTTTTCTTTTTTTGCTTCTGCGGGCTTCTTCCGTTAGCCGTATTTGCCAGCCCCATGGCACATTGGGGAGGCTATCGTAGCACCCGTCCTGTCCTGCGTATACTGTACTCCGTACCTGGGTACATAAGGTGCAGGTACTAGTGCCGTAGTCCCTCTCCGTACTAGGAAGGGGGTCGCCATTTTTGACTCTCTTTGGCTCGGAGCATTGACAACCTTAATTACGTGATGCGGCTGGGCGAATTGTCCTCTCCTCTCTCCCCTCTGCGAGAGCCTTCCTCGCCCGCTGAGCTATTCCTGTCTGCAATACCGAATGCCGCTGGAGAGGCTTGCTTACCTGCTGTTAATCTAGGCTTGCATGCAAGAAACGAGTCGCGCAAAGAGGCGAGACGACGTCGTTGGGATTCGCAGCCGTCCCCTCGTCACGTGGCTGTGGCGCTGGCTGGGGGATCCTGGGCCAGAGTCTGATGATCGGGTCTTGGGTCCCCCCAACCAAGATCAGAGGGCACTTGGCCTTGTGTGCGCGACGGCCGGCCCTCGTCAAGTCCCTTACCTTAACTTTGTGCCCGGTCAAACTATTCTGGCCTTTTCGCAGTAGCTCCGGCTGGGCCCCGCCACCACCTTGACGTTGGAGCCGGTGCTGCAGCAACAGGCAGGGTCATGGTTCGGCCGAAGCACTCGCTAAGACCAGCCCATACACACATACTTCCGCAAGCTAGGCTTCAAACTAGCTCAGGCCGTCCAGCTTGCCTGGCATGTGCTGGCCCAAAAAAATAGAAGGGGAGGTTTTAAAAAAAATGGAAAAATAGGTACGGAGTACTCCGTCTTGTGTGCAGGCGTCCTGGCATGGGGCAGCAGCCAGCCCGCCGATCACAACCTCACCCATCGCCGTCCATCTTGCCGGCGAGACTTTGACATGCGCCCGAGCTGCAACATCGCAGCAAACATCCTTTTCCATCCCAAAGACCGAAGAAAAATTCTGGGAGAGCGCATTGCAGCACGGGGGAGCAACTGAAAGTCGACGTTTCATCGAAACAATCCATGACGGGTCCATCTGGGGGAGGAAGAAGCCAGATAGAGAGAGAGTGTGTGGTGTGTGAGAGCGCAGGAGAGAGTCAAAAAGAGCCTCTTCTTTAAGCCACATCCTACAATCCCTCCACCCCCCTCCCTCCCTTTTCCCTATCCTACTTCCTGGTCGTCCTTCACATCATCCTCTCGGCTCTTTTGTGCTTTTGTTCTTGTTTCCGCTATGCTTGGCGTGCTGCCGATTTTAGATAAGCGACGTGTATCATCTCCTTGACATCGCAAGCTGCTCCGCTAGTAGAGGTTCGATATTATTTCAAAACCACCCTCCACTCCCCCCCCCCCCCTTCCCCTTCACCTCCGATCGGCCGAATCACTCGGCCGCCCAGCCGTTACACATCTTCCCATCTCTGCCCTGCCCAGCAGACGTATGCAGACTTGTCCACCAGATGGCCTCAATGCATACGTATCCTTCCATCACAGAGCCGGCAGTGGCTCAGTCGCCAGCCGCCATGGGCATCGATGCTTCCAATCCCAGTGACGGTGCAAGTCCCTACGACACTTCATCAATGTCTCAGCAGCCTTCACCGCGACAGCAGCCGCACCAGCACCACCTGGGCGCGCCGACACAGTCGCAGCATCAACAGCAGCAGCAGCAACAGCAGCAACAGCAGCAGCCCCAACGCAGCGTCAAGCGGCCAAGGCCCGTCAAGTCTTGCACCGAGTGCCGGAAGCGCAAGCTGCGCTGCGATCGCCTCTGCCCGTGCTCGCAGTGCCAGAAGTCGAGCCGTCCCTGCAAGTACGCGCCTGACCAGGAGTCGGCCAATCTGTCTGATGGCTCAGACGCAGAGGGCGCCGAGCCCGGCCGGCCAGCCAAGCGCAACTACTCGCACAGCACCCTGCCGGCAATGGCCAGCAGCACGTACAATGAATCTACAGTCACAAGCAGGCCGGCAAAATCCAACGATTCTACGAATCTCCCGTTGCTCGAGGAGCTCTCCATACGGATGGAGCGGCTGGAGAAGCAGGTGCTCGTGCGAAGCCCCAGCAGAGCCGACCTCGGCGGAAGCAGGATAGTTGCCGCGGCGCCAGAGACCATACGGGGGCTGACGGTGAAGCGCGGAGCGTTGCGAACACGGTATTTTGGGCAGAATGATCCCCGGGTGCTGCTGAACCTGGTAAGTGAGGCCAAATCAAGCTGCGGGCAGGTCTGTTTTCGATTCCTTGCTGTGGCAGTTGGAGCTGACTCGATTACCCCCATTGCTAGTTCGACGATGCAAAGGCATATGTGGCCCACAACTTCCAGCGGGAGCCCTTCCCCAGCTTTGAAAATCTTCATAAGCATCTGCGAGGCGAATTGACCAAGTCGCTGGCTCCAATCACCGTCTTTGTGGATTCCATGATGCCGATTCACAAGAGAATGACAGACATCCTGCCCAAGAAGCCCGTCTGTGATCGGCTGGTCGCTGCCTACATGGAGATGTCAGAGACCCAATATAGAATCCTTCACGTACCAACGTTTGCTGAGCAGTACAATCAATACTGGGAGGGCAAGCCCCAGCCGGAGCAGTTTCTTCCACAAATGCTCTCGGTTCTGTCGGTGGCCTCCCGATTCGAAACCAAATCAAGGGGAATGGGTCACGAGCGTGTAGAGGGCGTGCACATCCCTACCGCCTGTGCCTTGATTCGACTTTGGCTCGACAGCCTCAAAGGCAAACAGCTTGTCGAGCTTGCTACGCTGCAGGTTGAGGTGTTGCTGCTGCTAGCCCAGCGAATGATTATCCAACGAGCTCAGGACTCCTGGAATCACCTGGGCTTCGTTGTGCGCATGGCAATGTCCATGGGTCTCCACAGAGATCCGTCAGAATTCGAACCACGGATGACCGTGTTCCAAGGCGAGATCAGAAGGAGGCTGTGGTTCACGGTCCTGGACATGGACTTGTACACATCGCTTGCTGCCAACATGCCTTGCCTCACCCGCGACGGAGACTATTCCTGTCGACCGCCGCGAAATCTGGACGACAGCGACCTCTTTCTGGAGATGACGGAGCTGCCGCCGTCCAAGCCCCTCGATCAAGTGACGGATAATCAGATGCAGGTCTACGCAGTCATGACCCTCCCCACGCGGATGAAGGTGGCTCACATGATTAACCGCATCGATACAATTCGCGATTATCAAGAAGTGCTGGACGTGGGCGGAAAGCTGGATCGGTTCCTCGAGGACATCAACTACATATTCCCGCGGCATGCGGCTCTTAGCGACGTACAGAAGAGCAGGCTCTGGAGGAACCGGGTAATTCTCGACATGCACGTGCGGCGACCTCTGCTGGCGTTGTATCGACCCTTTGCCATGGCAGCCCCTGAGGCGCCGTCGCAAATTTCACGAGCATACCTTCGGTCGTGCATGGTGATATTAAAGTATCTGGACGAGCTGGATCCCACGCTGCCGCACTTTCAAGACATTTGCGAAATGTATCTGCAGATGCTCAAGCGAGACATAATCCAGGCTTCTTTGAGCGTCTGCTATTTCATCAAGCCGGCCGTCCGCCCTTCTGTCGACAGCGCCACGCTCGCCCAGCAAGGGCTGCGGTCCTCGCCGGGCCCTGCAGATGATTTTCCAGCTTATATTCCGGACGACCTGATGCTTTGGTCGCCGTCGCGGCTAATCAGCACCGTGCAGAAGACAATCGACCTTCTCGTCGCACATCTTCGTGGCAGCGATGTCAAGGACATTCTTTGCATCACCGTTGTGCTGGAGAGCATAAGAAAGGCCGATCCTCGAAGCGACGAGATTACAGGCAGTTTATACGGCCTACTAGATGCTTGTCTGAGAGCCTCTAATATTACCATGGATAAGCTTCGCAATCCGTCTCTCGGTAACGTGAATGACTTCCAGCACGATGCGTATAGTCATGGCAGGATGCCCTATGTGCAGCATGGCTACGGCATGGGAGGCCTTTCGGAAACCACCACTGAGCTGGGTGGCTGGATAATGTGGGATGGCTGGGACTAACTAGCAATGTCCGTGCCCCGATATGCGTGTTTTTTATATATAAATCTTTTCTTGTTTCTCCATCCTTGGTTGCTGTCTTCCATCAAGTCTTTTGTCTTTCTTCTACGGCTTGAATGCGCAATGAACGTTACGGCCGATGGTCTCTCTTGGTTTGGAGGCTGCTGAAGATTGGAAATTGGCGAGTATTGACTCTGAGCAAGATTGGACACATTCTAGTTGGTTCTCATGAGAAAGAGTGAGAAAGAGAGAAAAGGAGATACCCCTTTGCGCGTGAATCTTTTGGAGTAGGATAAAAGAAGAACTTTTTTTTTTATTTCTTTGGTTGAATCTGTACAATAAAGGGAGGATGGACGACAGAGTGAAAGAATGACGGCCTAAGAGCATAGCAATATGTATGGCGGACTATTTCCTATAATATATACTATTACTATTCTATTCTATCCTGGCTCTCTGGAAGCATTCCAGCGGAAGCACTTCGCTATATTCTAATCACACCAGACCGCGCGTCCCTCGCTGGCTAGTTTGTCAGCACCGGCGACTTGCCATCCCACTCGTTGGTCTCTGCCGCCCTAATCATCCATTCTCCCACGCTCGCCCTGCTAATGGCCGCGTTCCAGCCGCAGCCTTGGCCATTGTCCGGCCAGATCTTGACCCCCTTGGCCGGGCCGTCGGTCAGCCTCGCCGGTCGGGCGAGCACAAAGGGCACGCCGCTGTCCCGGATCAGCTTGTCCATGTTGTTGTGGTCTCGGATGGTGAGCTTCATGGTGCTGTGGCTCAGCACGGCGCGGAACGGCCAGCTCATGCTGTCAAAGGACTCGCCCGCGCCGAGGAGGGAGTTGACGACGATCTTGGGCGGCCGCTCAAAGGGGGTGGCGGCGATGGCCGAGAGGAGGATCTGCGCGGTGGAAGTGAGCAGGTCCGGGGGCGAATCGGGGGAGAGTGGCGAGAAGGGGTTTTCGGACGTGCGGCGCTGGTTGATGGTTGTGAGGATGGCGGAGGGGAGGGTTGGTGCTGCGAGGGCGGTTTGGACGTCTTGGAGGGATGTGGCTGTTCCTGTTACATGGTCAGTTTTTGTGTACTTGTTTTTTGTCGTTGTTGAATGTATGCGGAGGAGATGTGGGTGAGCGTTACCTTTGACGACTGTGAGATTTGGGTGTGAGGGGAGAGAGGACGGATTGCGGGCGAGGACGGTGACGGTGTGGCCGCGGGAGAGGGCTTCGTCGAGGGCGAGACGGCCGTTGCGGCCGGTGGCTCCGGAGATGAAGATGTGCATTTTAAAGAGTGTAGGAGGATGAATAACTATTGCGTTTTGTTGCTGTTGCTGTTGAGGTGGGAGTGTATTGTATGGCGATGGCGGCGTATCTATGTATTCAAGGGCGTGTAAGTGAGATACGGAGCAACACCGCAAAACGCCAAGACGATCTGAAAATGTCCTTCTCTGCTGAAAATACACAACAATGATTGAAATCTACAAAAATTCAAGACTGTCTGGGCCATCTCCTTTTAATACTGCCTTGATCCTTCAGCCACTCGGGCATTGTTGGATTCAATTTGTCCACTCGGCCGATATACATCAGTCGGGTCCGTGACACTCGGCCGGCCAGTCGGTGCAATCCACGACGGCTTTTTGAAAGGCACATGGGGGAAACAGCGTCGAAACGCCCCGTTGGAAATATCGGCCGAGTGCTCAGCCACATAATCCCACACTTGTCCTCCCGCAATCACAAATACTAGGCTTACCAAAATCATTAATGATTACCCAAATCGTACATCATTGTCATCTTCGTTTGCCAAGCACCTCTCCGTATGACAAAGCTTACACAGCTCTTTTCGGATTAAGATTGTGGCGGGACCCGAAAAAACCACATGCGTGTGTCTGTTTTACTGACCGCTCCACCAACTTGCTCGAAACGGGTAATACGGGCATAACGGGCCGCCGCCGTACCTCGGTATCGTCTGCCGGGTCCCAAGGTTCGATCAGCACGCTTCCCCCGCATTCGACAGCTTTTATGTCGGCGTAGCGTGGGTATTATGCATGCACCGCACTGATCTATATATACGCCGGTACACGTACAGGCGGTGATGGGTCAGAAAAGGCGGGAACCTCACATTATATTGTGACACTGGAAGGAAGAGAAGAAGGAGAAGAAAGCGATAACCCGGATAACCCCGAAAAACACCACCAGCCATGGCCCCCAAGCAAAAGTCGCCCGTCTACGTCCTCGGCGTGGGCATGACCAAGTTCATCAAGCCCCGGGGCAAGGTCGACTACACCGAGCTGGGCTTCGAGGCCGGCGTCAAGGCGCTCCTCGACGCGCAGATCAACTACGACGACGTCGACCAGGGCGTTGCCTGCTACTGCTACGGCGACAGCACCTGCGGCCAGCGCGTCTTCTACCAGTTCGGCCTGACCCAGATCCCCATCTACAACGTCAACAACAACTGCTCGACGGGGTCGACGGGCCTGGCCATGGCCCGCACGCTCATCGCCAACGGGGCCGCCGACTGCGTCATGGTGGTGGGCTTTGAGAAGATGAACCCGGGCAGCCTGCAGAGCTTCTGGAAGGACCGCGAGAACCCGACGGGCACGACGGTGAAGCTGATGGCGGAGACGAGGGGCATCACGAACGCTCCCGGCGCGGCCCAGATGTTTGGCAACGCCGGCAGGGAGTACATGGAGAAGTACGGCGCGAAGCCCGAGGACTTTGCCGAGATTGCGCGGGTCAACCACGCGCACTCGCCCAACAACCCGTACTCGCAGTTCCAGCAGGTGTACACGCTCGACGAGGTGCTCAAGTCGCCCGCCATCCACGACCCCCTGACCAAGCTGCAGTGCTGCCCGACGTCGGACGGCGGCGCGGCGGCCATCCTCGTGTCCCAGGAGTTCCTCGACCAGCGGCCGCACCTGAAGGCGCAGGCCGTGGAGATTGCGGGACAGTGCCTGGCCACGGATGGAGCGAGCGTGTTTTCCCGCAGCGACATTGACCTCATGGGCTACGAGATGACGCAGAGCGCCGTCAGGACGGCCACGGGCGAGGCGGGCATCTCGCCCAGGGATGTGCAGGTCGTCGAGCTGCACGACTGCTTCAGCGCCAACGAGATGATCGCCATCGACGCCCTCGGGCTCAGCGACAAAGGCAAGGCCCACGAGCTGGTCCGCAGAGGCGACCTCACCTACGGCGGCAAGTATCTCATCAACCCGTCCGGCGGGCTCATCTCCAAGGGCCACCCCCTGGGGGCCACGGGCATCGCGCAGTGCGCCGAGCTGGTGTGGCACCTCCGCGGCTGGGCCAACAACCGCGCCGTGCCAAACACGAGGTACTGCCTGCAGCACAACCTGGGCCTGGGCGGCGCCGTGGTGGTGACGGTGTACAAGCGGGCCGACGGGCAGGTCGCGCCCAAGGTCGACTCTGCGGCGGTGGGCAGGGCGAACAAGCTGGGCTACAACCCGGCCGTGGAGGCCAAGGGCTTCACGAGGCAGCAGGCGGACGCGGTGAGGAGCAACAAGGCGCGCAACGACTGGGCGCTGCAGGATACCCAGGACAAGGTTGAGTCGCGATTCTAGGCTTGATGGTGCCCGGTTTGGAGATTTGTGAATGTGCCTTGGTGTGGTCCTGGCTTGCCACGTATATGTGTTTTGTATTGACGAGTGTCTATGTATAATGATGATATATATATAACTTGTATATATATCCTTTTGTCTGTACTACGTAGCATGGTGATGATGCAAATGATGATTCCTCTTGTCTCTCTATGATGATGAGAATGAGAATCTTCTCATCTCTCCATTTGTAAGCGTACAAACTATCAATGACAGAATCCGCACAAATGTCGCAACACAGACGGCCAACAAGTCTCCAAGCAAGTATTACATCAGATTATCAGGATTGAAAGGGGGATTGAATTGAACCAACAAACAATTGCCTCCCCCTTCTTTTCTAATCAGACCGAAACAGCCCCCTATTAGGCAAGACTCTGTCCTCTTTCACTGTCAATTCGGTTTCGGCAGCACCCCGCCAAAACAGTGAGCAAGTTTCACTTACGCCCCCACAGCTCCTTGCTCTGGCGGGGCTCTTGTTTCCAGCCGGTGAAGCTACGTGTACCCAGTACTCGGCGAATGTGCCTCATGCCCTACGGTCTCACAGCGTCAAGCGCCCAACAAAAGAAGTAGCTGGTACGTAGATTCCCCTTGGGACAAACAGAGTTACAGATGCGGCGAGCTTGAGTGTGGCGCAATTCCCGCTTCAGTGACGAGCACCGTTTTTTCTTACTCTACGATGCCCTTTTTTTGTTGGTCGTGTACCGAGTACAAGAGAGCAAATTATTAATCGAGCTGTGTGATCTGTCAGCGTCATATTAAAGAGAAGCGCATCTCTCCAACTTCTTCCCTCTGCGCAATCACCAACAAAGCAAACACCTCTGCACTCTCTTTTTTTCATACGTCGCAATTTTTTATCATCCATCGTCAGATAGCAAAAAACAAGAAACGCAACAATGGCCGACACGCACACCTACGAGTTCGACATCACCATGACCTGCGGCGGCTGCTCCGGCGCCATCGACCGTGTCCTCAAGAAGCTGGACGGTATGTCTCTTCTCCCAACTTTGTCTCTGTTACCATCGCGCAGGTGCAGGTGCAGGTGCAGGTGCTGACCGGATGCTTTTCTTCTAGGCGTCGAGAGCTACGACGTTTCCCTCGAGAAGCAGCACGCTACCGTCGTCACGGCGCTGCCTTACGAGACCGTCTTGGGCAAGATTGCCAAGACGGGCAAGAAGATCAACGCGGCTACGGCGGACGGCGTTTCCCAGTCGGTTGAGGTCTCCGCGTAGAGAGGGCTGGATGCTGGAGAGGAATGATGAAGACGATGGAAGAACGGGAGAACGGGAGAAAGGGAGGGGGGTTTCACTGATACTATATGTCAAAGACTTGAGCGCTTGCTTTTTAATGCAATAATGAATCTTTTGGAATTCGTCAAAGCTTGTGTTTTCTGTGAGGGGATGTATCTCGTCGCAATGAGTCGACGGGTTTGGCTGCAGTTGTTGGATTTGCCTGATCTTCCATGGAGAGCATTGGTGCCAGATGGAGTGGACAAGTTTCAAGAGAAGTAACGCATGGAGAAGGAAAATCCAAGAGCAACGGAAACAAAGGGAGTATATCCTACAACCCCAAAGGCCATGCCAGCAGCGAGTACGGAGATGCCATGGGATGCCCGGAGGTGGCATCCTCATTAATCTTGCGCCCTAGATCTCCTACTGAGAATGGCAATTTGATGAGATTGCAACCTCCCCCCGGGTGATGACTTGTAGATCCAGCAGATGTGACTATTGGCTGCTAGCAAAACAATCCATCTGGCCATCTCACTTGTCCAACGCAGCGGAGATGCCCTCCCATCGTGCATCAACGGCCCGCGCCAGCCAATGGCTTCTCCTCGATACAAGTCCAGCTGAGCGTGCGATGGAGCCCATTACGACGACAAATCTCACTACCTGAGGCAATCGCTGCAGAGCCCCCGTGGAGGATTGAGTTGACAGTCTAGGCCCGGCTTTCCCCGCATCTGCAATCTTCATCCGCAGAGCCGGACTGTCGACGGCCGGAAACCTTGACGCTGTCTCTCCATTCCCCGTGAAACATCTCGTAGGGGGGCTGTAAGGTAAACCGAGCCTCCGTCGGGCTTTGCGGCACTATGCACTATGTACCCCGGATTATTATGCTAGGGGCACAAAAGAGCTGGGGCATGGATTTGTATACTACTGCTGCCAGTTTAAAAAAGAAACTAAAAAGGGGAAAAAGCAGGCGGCAGCGCCTCCCGGGAGGCTTGTGACTTGGGACCTGGGGGGGACTGGGGTTTGAGAAGAGATCCGTTCGAGCGAAGAGCTTATCAGGTCCCGCATCTATCGGCGGAACGGGGGATCTTGCTTCAGTCCGTACGGGGTAATAGTAATAGATGATTGTGCTGGGATGTATTCCTAGGCATGTAATTGATGGGAAACGGCTTTTTTCTGTTGGTCAGGCAGCTATTTTCCCTTTCTTCCATTTGGTAAGGAGGAGGGAATCTTTGTTGAGGAATGATGTTTACTGTGGAGGAGAAGCATGGGGTAAAGCGGGAGGCTGTGTGTGCTTCGGGAGGACCGATACCGAGAGGTTATTGCTACGAGCCATCCTGAGGACTTGGCAATCCGGAGAAGCCAGTGGGAACGCAGATTTCTTACTCGATCGGGAACTGAGCTGTGCTTTGTGCTTTGTTGTCGTTGTTGTCGAGTCAGGCTGCAGCTGGAGGTGCTGTCGTGAGGAGGCCTGCTCGAATTCCGTTCCACCTCTATTGGCTACGCCTTTTCTCCTTCATCACGACATTTGAAGCACCTGGTCACCAGGACGAGCATCAGGCTGTCATCCAGCTCCATCTCGTCAAAATACCACTACCCCACGCCATCGTGACCCCCCTGAAGTTGCAAGTGTCACGGTCCGGAGTAGTAGCAGTAGTAAGCTGAGATTCATGATTCCAGACCTTGCTTCTCCTCACCATCCCCGGATTCAAAACTCGACTACTCCGTATCTAGATTCGCTCAGCAAAAGCCCCCCTCACCTCCCTTCCGTTTTCAACATCATGGCGTGAAGCCCACTTTTGCCCGTGATTGCCGCTCAGCATTCAATCTGCCTACTAAGACGCACATCGGTGGCTCACAGTGGGAGGCAGAACGGCAGACTGGCTCTCACAAAAGTTTAATGGCAGGCTAAAAAACGCCTCGTCTCGGTCATTGCAATCTGCTTCGATGATGGAAGCGGCGGAGAGCTCAGCAATCTGCAGGATGGATTGTTTGAGAAAATGGTGGGACACCACTGCAGGAATGAAAGAGGAAAACGCTGTTGCTGTAGTGTTTCTTTTTTTTTTTTTTTTTGGCTGAATTCCGTTGCACATAGCGTTTGAGTAGCTACACGCCTTCTTCTTCTTCTTGCCCGTGTTGTGCGAGTTTTGTCGTTGTGTTGCGAAGAGGTATCCTTGCCATGCTCGTTGTGCAACTTACATTGTATACCTCGTATAAGTCGTGGATGATCATCACAGTCGTTATGCACGTGCGTATTCAAGCAAAACTGGGTCAATTGAGCAAAAATTACCTCTCATCCATAGATACAGCTAGCCAGTTCTCATGAAGGTTTTTTCCCACTTGCTCAAACTGTACGGAGTAACTGGAACAACTAAAAACTCCCTTGGCGAGTATGTGACGCCAGAATAACATGGCGCTGTGAATCCTAAACGAGACTAACAAAAAAAAACAGCCAACTTGGCATCCAACTAATTCATCGCCCGATGGGACACACGCACAGCAAAAAAAGGGCCAACGGGGCAATTACGCACGGGCATGAGGATGTGGTGTGGCTTGTTTGTGCGACCTGCATGGTGGTGGCATGCCGTTGCATCTGATATGGCTTGATGGCATGATATGGCATGGCATGATGGCCGCAGCGGGGGATGCGCAAGCCCTGCAAAGCCCTGCAAGGCCCTGCAGCCCCTGTCCTTGTCCGGTCCTTTGGCCGGCCTTGTTCCTCCGAGCCGCGCCGCCGCCGCCAAGCCGCAGCTTAGAAACTCCGAGAGAGTTTCGAGAGTCTGAGTCTCTTGAGCAAACTAAACTGGCTGCAACTCTCCCGGCCAATTGCCACCGCAGTCGAACCCAAACGCTTAAGCGATCGTTGCCAATTGCCCAATCATGGACTGGTCCGCACAGCCGAGACGGGAACGAGATGGGGGCTGCTTTGCCTATCTGCATGATATCACTGTGTTGTGACTGTGCGAGTAGCTGAAGCTGAAGCTGAGTTTCACAAGTTGCGAGTATAAAAGTCGACGCCTTCGTCTCCCCATCCGGTGCTTCTTGTAGTTGTCTCTCCAGACTCTTCTTTATAATCATCACCCGCAATACAAATCTCTGCTATCAAACTCTTCTTGGCTTATAGACTCGTTACAACAAAAGTTCAATCTTGATTCAATTGCTTCACTCTATCCATCAACATGGGCAGCCTCGATATCCCAAGTGAACAGTGGGCGCAGGTCGTCGAGAAGACCGGTGGACGTGAGTCTTTGTCCTTGATCACAAACAATCCCCTTGTCTAGTACGGCCAAGAAGCAAGCACGCTAACATCTCCCTCCCAGCCGCCGTCTACAAGAGGATCCCGGTCCAGAAGCCTGGCCCTGATGAAGTCCTCGTCAACATCAAGTACTCTGGCGTCTGCCACACAGATCTCCACGCCATGATGGGCGACTGGCCCCTCGACGTCAAGCTGCCCCTTGTCGGCGGCCACGAGGGCGCCGGCGTTGTCGTCGCCCGCGGCTCGCTCGTCACGGACATTGAGATTGGCGACCACGCCGGCATCAAGTGGCTCAACGGCTCGTGCCTCAGCTGCTCCTACTGCCAGAACAGCGACGAGTCGCTCTGCCACAAGGCCCTGCTCTCCGGCTACACCGTCGACGGAACCTTCCAGGAGTACGCCATCGCAAAGGCCGCCCACGTCGCCCGCATCCCCAAGGAGTGCGACCTCGAGGCCGTTGCCCCCATTCTCTGTGCCGGCATCACCGTCTACAAGGGCCTGAAGGAGTCGCAGACCCGCGCCGGCCAGACAGTCGCCGTCGTCGGTGCCGGCGGCGGCCTCGGCAGCATTGCCCTGCAGTACGCAAAGGCCATGGGCATACACACCATCGCCATTGACGCCGGCGACGAGAAGCGCGACCTGTGCCTCAAGCTCGGCGCCTCGGCCTTCATCGACTTCACAAAGACCAAGAACCTCGTCGCCGACGTAAAGGCCGCCACCGCCGACGGCGAAGGCCCTCACGCCGCCCTGCTCGTCGCCGCCCAGGAGAAGCCCTTCCAGCAGGCAACCCAGTACCTCCGCTCAAAGGGCGTCCTCGTCTGCATCGGCCTGCCTGCCGGCGCCCAGCTCAGCGCCCCGGTCTTCGACACCGTCATCCGCATGATCACCATCAAGGGCAGCTACGTCGGCAACCGCGCCGATACCGCCGAGGCCCTCGACTTCTTCGCCAGGGGCCTCATCACGGTGCCCTTCAAGACCATTGGCCTGAGCCAGCTGCAGGAGATTTACACGCTGATGCACGATGCCAAGGTTGTTGGCCGCTACGTCGTCGATACCACCAAATAAGATAGATTGGCTCAATAATTTCTCGAGAGAAACTGAGAAGTGTATACAAAATTCCCTAATGAAAAAAAGCACAGGTGAAAACAAACAAAAAAAGAAAAGACGGTTCAGATACAAAATCTGGGAATATAGGCGGGTGGGTTGGTGTGAGTATCAAGGGGCTGGCTGTTTGATGATAAAATGATGACGGGACGTCGGCGATGTAAAGTATATGATGAGTTTTTTTTCTTCTGAGTTAATGACATGAGAAATGAAAACATAATTGATCATTTATTACCTTTTCCAAACTTTGTCTATGTAACCCATTAAACTTGAATCGACAATGGTCTCTTTGGATGTAGTGCCTGCATACCTCAGTACTCTGTACTCTGTAGTACTTACTAGGTAGGTACTTGGACAGAGGTAGGTAGGCCGAATAGGGTCATCGCGGTATCATCTGGCTCGGTCAGATTAGACACCGCAAAACTGTACTCATTCGATCGATATAATCCAATACACGTCAGCAGAAAACAAGTGTTATATAGTGCATATATTTTCTCTTCACTAAAATAAAAAAGCCCTCTTCCGGGTTTCTACCCCTGCGCCCTTTCCTGAACCGCCTATGGCAACGCCTTCTATGAACCGCCGGGGCCACCGAGAAGAGCAAATCTTCGCACAATGCTGGGTCCATATTCTTGGTACTGCATGATTTGTTAGCTATATATCCACCAAAACCCAAACGTAGAATTGCGTCACGTACCTCTGCCTTGGTGTGGCAGTAAGATCGGAACTCGGGCGTCTGGCCGAGCAGACTGCCGCCGAACCAAGGACCGTGTCGCTGCCTCTTGTGCGTAATCACCTGGACATCTACTCCGCCGCTACGGGCTCCTCCACTGCGCTGCTCGCTGGCCTGAATCCTGGCATCGACGAGCAGCTTAATGTCTCGCTGTAATCGTCTGCCAAAGTCCTTGTACAGGGTGCTTCCACCAGACAGAACAATGTTCTTATACAGACCTCGTCGAACATCAATTGGCGACTGCTGGATGACGCCGTCCACAACCACGGGGAGCGGGGTCAGGAAGTCTGACGTGTAAATCTCGGGGTTGAAGAAGATCTCGGGCGCTAGGAAGCGCTCGTAGCCGACATCCACAGTGACCTGGCGGCCACCGGGCTGGGTCACGACGTGCTTGGCAAAGCGGCTACGGTCACGGTCGTAGCGGGCAAATTCCTTGACAATGTCGGGACAGACGTAGCAGTACTCTTCCTTGATTTCCTGGGCCGTCTTCAAGGACGAATCCGGTTCGCCACGGTCTCGGAGAAGAGATTGGACAAAGTAGGTAATGTCTCTTCCGGCAACGGGAATCGACTTGATTGAGGATCCAATGACGTATCCTTCAGCGACAGGGATAACGTGGGTGACACCATCACCAGAGTCGATAACAGTGCCAGTCAAAGATCGATCCGAGACCTTGGAGGAGGTCCATGAGGCGGCGAGAGCAAGGACGGCTTGCACCGCAATATACATTCCAGCACAGTTGAAAGACTCGAAGAAGATCTCGGCAGTGTTCTCTCGGTTCTCGGGGGGGTTCAGCGGCTGCCAAATGTTAGCAATTCGGCTCCAGCATCCCATCCCAATCA
The DNA here is from genome assembly GCA_025919625.1 of Trichoderma arundinaceum. Classification (NCBI taxonomy): domain Eukaryota; kingdom Fungi; phylum Ascomycota; class Sordariomycetes; order Hypocreales; family Hypocreaceae; genus Trichoderma; species Trichoderma arundinaceum. The sequence goes on from JAMQTF010000005.1 coordinate 2,253,948, forward strand.
AGATAGGCGGCAGCATAGGAGAGTTATGTAGGCAGCGATGGGAGGAGGACGTACAGGCTCGGTGAGAAGAAAGTAGTGGTCTTCAGGCTCGACTCGCAGATACTTGAAGATGGAGTTTGACCAAAACCGTTCCATGTGGTCCTAAATGCCCGTTAGACTGTGCCCCTTAAAGATCACGCTCTCCAGACGCATACCCAGTTCTCAATCTGGCCGTGACGGATGGGGTAATGGAGGCCGTATCCAGGCCCAGCCGCGGCGCTAATGGCCTCATCACCTATGTAGAAATCCAAGTCTTCGGTTCCGCGCTTTGCACTCAGGTGGCCGCCGGGACCAGCTCCTCCGGTGAGGAAAGAAGGCTTGTTGGCAACGGCCGGACGACCCGATCCTGATCCTCCGGCACCCCCACCAGCTCCAGACTTGGTCGCAATGGCGGTAGGGAAGACGAACGAGGGAGAATCATTTCCGGCAAAACCTGGGAACGGAGCGAGCACATGTCAGTCGGACGCAATTCAGTGGACGAGATGCAACGACGATGAGGAGAGAGCGAGGTCGTACCTAGCTTGGAGAAGCCCGTGCCGCTGTGAGAGTCTCGAGTTAGCACCTTGAGCCAGGCTGTCGTCACGGGAGGCAATCGGCGGAACCGTCTAAGGGGAGGAGAGAGGGGGGAGAACCGGGGATGCACCGTGCACTTACTTGTCCATGACAACGGCGGGAGTTTGGTTCGCCATGATTGCAGAAGGTGCTGGCAGCACAGGCGGAACCTCCCAGAATCGTGACGGTGAAGCTCAAGATGGTTGGAGTCGGGAGAGCAAGCAATGGACGTGCGTCGTTCGGTCGACAGCTGGACTCTAGGGACAAGTGGGGGGTGGCAGAGATGCGGATGTCGAGACGGAGTACGTAACGTGCCTGGGGAGGCGGCACCAATTGCTAGGCACCTGGCCCAGCAGCTACAGAGGGGGAGCCCGCTAAAGCCAGAGGGGGCGGAGAGCCTGCGAGGCGCCAATTGGGGGGCAGCTCCAGTTGCTCTGACGAATCTCACCAGCCCCGCCGCACCGCCCAGCTACCTGATCAGGCGGGGTTATGTGCTAAAGGGGGCCATTGTGGGGAGCTGCAATACCAAGCTGCCCCGACGTCATGCTACTTTGTCGCGAATAGCTTCGCGTATTTGTAACCAACGGAGATGGATTCTTCTTATAGCATCACCGTCCCAATTTTCTTTTACAGCTTTAGCGATGCGCGATACATCTACCGAATGTTTTATTTTGCGAATTTTCTTTTCAGTTTGTCAGTGAACAACTCTTTGTAGGATTATTTTTCCATAAGACTTAGATTGACAGTCATATGTCGTGGCATTGTTGCAGAGAGCTCCATATACATTCTTGACAGCATCTATAATCCGAGCATGAGGCTCTAGGGAGAGACGCAAAACCAATCCGGTGGAGGTAAAAGCATCTTGCTCATCTTCAACAAACTCAACAAATCCATTGGCAACAGGGAAGGTGTCGCCTACAGAAACTACAATCACATTATGACCATTCAAGTCACTGCCTACCATGCCGCGTCTTAATGGCCTGATCTCTTAGATTCAATCCCGACAGTCCACTAGAATCCGCCTGCCCTGTTCGCAGCTACTCTTTATAATTGCAGCAGCTCCGGCTTTGGGCAGTTGAAGAGACTTGCGGCGCCGGCTTTCTTTGCCTGCCGCTCGCGTGCTCTGTGCGAATTCCTCGGCTCTCTGTGAAAAACGACTGCACACTCTGCAGGTTGGCAGAACAAAAGGCGGTGGCATTAACTCGTGCTGGGAGAGCAGAGGGCTTGCACACATCTGAAAGGAATATTATTTCACGCTTCCTAGAAACATCTCCCTTTTCACTCTTTTTCTTCTCTTTGTCCCTCCCAGGGATCAATCCGGTCGACCTAGTCCTCCTTTTATCTCGTATATCAATACCATTACTCTTGTTCTCGACAGCTGCCCGACAACTACTCTATATACTTTTTGTACGGGACGACGCATCCGAGGCTTGACCAAAGCATGAGAAGTGGCTATGATGATGAGGAAGTTTCCCCCATGATGGCTGACAATACTTGTGGTTCCGATGGTGCACTCGACCGAGTTCTTGGCCTCGGTCAGAAGCAGCTCAAATGCGTCCCAGCAATCTTTATCCATGCTGGAGCTGGCTTCCACAGCCACCAAAACGAGCATGTTCATCTTGAGGCTTGCGTTGCGTACGATTACCCCCTTCCTTCGTTTCATTGCCAGCCCCCTGAACTGTTGCTCTTGTTTTTTTCAACGCGTTATGCGCCTCTTGTCCTGACACTATGCATCTTCTGTAGGGCATGCGAGATGGGTATGAAATTTTTAAAAGCTGGTGCTACTGCCACCGAGGCCGTTGAAGTTGCTCTTCGCATCCTCGAGGATAAAGAGATAACGAACGCCGGCTATGGCTCCAATCTATCCATCGACGGCACCGTCGAGTGTGATGCGACAATTGTTGATCATTTAGGCCGCAGTGGCGCTTGTGGAGCTGTTCCAAGTCAGTCAATCTCCTTGTCTATTTTATGGTCCGCCGTGTGCTGCATCTCTACTAATAAGACGGCTGCTTTCAAGACGTTCGAAACCCCATCTCACTGGCCAAGCTCATCTTGGACACGAGCAACAAGCCCCTGAGCCTCCGCCGAGTCCCTCCAAACGCCCTCGTTGGCGAAGGCGCAAGAAACTTTGCTGAGGAGCACGGAATGGCAACTTTTGCCAACGACTATCTGGTTTCCAAAAACTCCAGGGATCGTTTCTTACGATGGCAGGAAGACCTGAAGAGGGCCGAGGTTAAGCCCAAGGAGACCAAGGTCGGCCCTGCTCCTGACCAGATGAGTATAGGTTGTGTTCCGTGCCAGTATGACACAATGACAGTGGCAGATCACCATAAAGTCTTTCCTCGGGATCACACCGCGGCCATCATGGCGGGAACATGGAACGAAGGACAGCCTGACTCTCCCTATGTCGGCACGCCCAACCCTGACGTAAACAGTGGCCTCGAACCACCAGTGTATCCGACATCGTACGCTCGTGCTCTAGCCTCAACCCCAACGAACACACCCCGCCCTCTCTTGCGATCAGCACCAAATGTGCTGATACATACAACGCCGGCAACCCCAACGGTCGATACCAGCCGAAATTTTTCTCCTAACCGCTTGAAACGTCACTCCAAGAATACCAGCCAGGTAAATCGTGGGAACGGTGTGAGCGCCGATGCTACTCGAGACGAAGCATACATCCGTGCGGCGAATTCTCCCAACGAGCGTCCCGACAAGCTCCGTGCAATTTCAGGAGCGCCTGATGGGGAGCAAGATCAGGGAGATACCGCAGCTGCAATGAGTATTCGCGGTCTTAAGCGTCCGCTAAACGCATCAAATGAAAACGAGTCTTCAAGCACTCAAACAGCAAAGCGCCAGTTCCAGCCCTGCAGTCCAGAGGAGGATTTGGTCACGGACACTATTGGTGCTATTGCAATTGACGATAGAGGCCATATTGCGGCGGGATCCTCGTCTGGTGGTATTGGAATGAAGCACCGGGGCCGCTTGGGGCCGGCTGCTCTGGTTGGCATTGGAACAGCCGTTGTACCTTGCGCCGAAGATGATGATGACGGCCTTACGGTTGCGGCCGTGACAAGCGGCACGGGGGAGCATATGGCTACGACAATGGCTTCTCAGAGATGTGCCGAGCGGCTTTATCATGGGACACGTCGTGGCCATGCTGGCATGGATGTCCAAGACGATGACGAGAATGCTATTATGGAATCATTTATAGCTAAGGACTTTATGGATCACCCCGGGGTGAAGAACTGCCATTCTGCAGGCGCCATTGGAATCATGGCCGTCAAAAAGACCAAAAATGGCTACTACCTGTTCTTTGCCCACAACACAGATTCGTTTGCCCTGGCGTCAATGGGTGGATTGGAAAAGGAGCCGCGGTGTGTCATGTCACGGCTCCCAGACGGTGCTAAGATTGCCAAAGGTGGGCGCAAGGTGCGACTGGAATAACGGGTCGGCAAGACAGGGGCTAGGAGTTTCTACTGGACATATATCATGGTGAATCGGGCTGGATGGGGATCAGGAGTACTCTGGCACTCTATACACACGCGGGAGGGGATACTGGCGTTGAGCTCTCCGCTCTCTCTTCATTGTATCCCTCGAAAGACTTTTCCTGGGTCCTAGTTTTGTAAGATATTCAAATAGTGATATCCTCCTCTATTCCTATAGACGTCTTTTTTCTTTTCCAGAACTCCTTTGTCTTATACCCAAGACGAATATTACAAATCCTCTTGAGTGATAATCATCTCTACACTACCTTGGGTATCAATACATGACCAGTTTGCTTTGTCTGGAATTCACCCCTCAACTACAGCTTGAACTCCCAGACAAGAGATCAGAAAGGCCTTTTTATATGCTCATGAAAGATGGCATTTTCTTTTCCCTTCTAAAAATGATTATAACAGTTCTCCAGACACATTGAATCATGGCTTTGGCGTCCCCGTAGCACTTCCCGTCTCCTCTCGGCCGCTTCCGTTGCCAATCTTCTTCTTCTTTTTCTTCTTCCGAGGCACGACGGCAGGCTTGGAACCATAGTTGCCCAGAGCCAGCACAGTACCACACGTGAGGCACTCAGCGTTTTCTGGCGGTTCGCAGAATATACTAAGACATACAGAGCAGACAAAGCCCGTGTCGATGACCTTGCCATGGCAGAAGCAAGCAGTTCGAAAGTCGACGGTATCGTGGGCGGGTGGGATGAGAGATTCGCGGGCCTCGGTATCAGGGATGAGGCCAAACATGAGGTACGTCAGCAGACCTTGAGGGTTAGATGCCTTGAGGAAGATGCCGTTGGTGTTGAAGCACGCTTGTTGGAGGAAAGTTGAGTCGCCGGCCAGGGCAATCGTATCAATGGCAACTTGATTATGGGCAGCGGCAAAGACGGCATTCATGGTGGGAATGTATTGGGATGGCTCGGAGTCGGAGACGGAAACGACGACAATTCGGCCTTTGACGGGAGGAGGGGCGGTAGAGTTGACGGGAGCGGCGTTGGAGAGCGTGGTGTCTGACGAGCTCAGGGCCTGCGCAGCTTTGTTGATGCGACAGAGCGCGAGCGTCAGGGCTCCGGAGAGCTGTGTTGTGACCTGATCAAGGTCTTGCACTGTGGTCTCGGCCATGAGAGTCTGAATTGACGAGAAGACGGACGATTCGATTTGCGCAAACTGAGGATACTTGTTGGCTGAAGCTGGTGAAGAATTTGTCTCGGCTGACACGTCTTGCATCTGGACGTCTCCTGAGGTGTCCTTTGCTGCCGTGGTAGAGGATGGGTTCTGTAGAGCGGGATAAAGCCATACTGCGCGGTTCACGTGTGCGGCTATGACTGCGACCTGGTTGGTGTTGCTGAAGGCCAGATGAGCATTGACGAAAACGAGGATGTTGGAGATGGCCTGGGCCAGTGAAAGAGACGAGTCGAGGGCTGCCCAGGCGCGCGGGTTGGTATCGAGGACGATGGCGAGGAGGGAGGGAGAATTGTCGACCGCGGTGACCTCGTAGTGCTCCGAGACGTCGACGGCATCCATGATGGCGGTGGTGGATGAGAGGACGTAGGCTGGCGGAGGCAGCTACGAGGCCAGTTTAGGAGGAGACGTGAATAGAGGTGGAGAAGTGAAAACCGTTGTGTGTTTGCTGGTTCGTAGGCAGAGGTGCCGTCGAGATTTGGTTGAGCAAGGCCAAGAAAAAGTAGATGATGATATCGTTTCTAAATTCACACGGGTACTGCAAGACGAGAGAAGAAGAAAAAAGTCGAGAAGCTAGAGCTCAACAAGCATAGCCAAAAAGGAATATCATGACACATCCAGCTTGTGTGGCCTCACCACAAAATATCTGTCGATTAGCAGCTGCAAGCTACAGCGCCATCATGGTCTGTCTGGCTGCAAGGCTGAATGAGACTGCGAGTCAAAAAAGAGACCAGGAGGGGAGCAAGTCGTGGCGCGGCTCCTCTAGAGAGGACCAACGCCAAGCCACGTGACTTGACAGGTATCTTTCTATTCATTGATTTGTGCTCCTCTTGATAAGCAATACCTCAGTAGGTAAGCTCGCTTAAAGCATTGGTGGCTGGTTAGCATCGAACCGCTGTTGCCTGGGTGCTGGCGGCATCATACTACTCCCCTCCAAAGTCAATTGGCGAATATGTACTCTCTCAAGCGAGGCGCCAACCATTATCTACAAGAACCGCTCTCGGCGACGATAGCCAGAGATATCACTGGCTGCGCGCCGGATATTATTGCGCCAACCAGCTGATAGCAAACGCTAACACAATGGTGACGCAGTGGGGGGTGGGGTTCAAGCATCGACTATCGAAGTGGGACAGCGCCTGGTGGGATCTGCAGAGCTTCTTTTTATTCATCTCTTCTTTGGGGGGAAGCTGTGGCCAGTGACGTCCTTTGTAAAGTTCAGTCTTCCAGGCTAGTTTCAGCTTCGGCATCAGCATCGTCAGGCCGTTTGTCATTCCGCATACCGTCCAACACATCGCTAGCTTGCGGGCAGCAAACAGAGCAGAGAGGAAACCATACTGTCCGCCGCTCACGGCTTTTACTACTGCTGCTGCTACGGCTACAGCTTGCCCATTTCTGTCAGCACGTTGCCTGTGACGTTGTAAATGCAGCTCCGTGCCTGAGACTGTCCCAGACGAGACCCGGAACAGCTCAAGATGGCGACTGTGGCCGAAACGCTCCAAAACTCCGGCCCGGCCGCGTCCCTTGAGGACCAGACGCTGCTCATCTTTGCGCGGCTGATGGAAGGCGGCCAGGAGGACGAGGAGACCTGTAGAGACCTGGACGGGCTTACCAGATTGCTCAACGATGACGCTGAGGCCCAGCAAAAGAACAAGGATCACAAATCCATCTGCAAGCTCATCGATGGCGACTGTGTAGATACGATTCTATGCTATCTTGATATGCGCCAGCCTGACGTCGTTCGAGGCCACGCCACTCTCACTACTTCAGCCTACCTGAGAGCTGCGGATGAACAAGGCTCCAAGAAGCTGTCTACTTTCTTCTTTGACCGAGTTAAAAGAGGTACCTATGATGACTACATTGTCGCCTTTTGCGTCGCCGCGGCCATCTTCCCCATTGTTCCGGATCTCTCCGCCGAGCTCTTTCTAAACGAAGGCTTTCTTGTTTCTCTCGGCCCGCTCATGAGGAGGAAGTGGAAGAGCCGAAAGGTTGAAACAGCATGCTTGGAAATGCTAAACGCTTCCTGCATGAATTCTGCGTGTCGAGAGGCCATACAGAAATATTGCGTGGAGTGGCTCGAGGAGGTGGTTGACCAGGATTTGGACGGAGAGGTTCGCAGTATGAACGCGGACCCCAACGTCCACAGCGAAGGTGGTTCCATCAACATGAGGAGGCATTCTGAGCAGGTCCAGCACTTGGCCGCAGTCATTCTGGCCAAACTAAGGGTGAGAACTTATCCTTGTCCCATCTTCAGTATTGCGTGATAGAAACCACAACAAGGTGCGTAATTGTTATGGCTGACTGACCCAGAATGAAGGTAGTACCCTCGAACCCGTCAGCAAATGATCCGAATCAATCCAGGGTCGAGACGGCGGTTACGAGCATTGAAGATTTATCCGGCATGTTTACCAAGATGCTTTTGCGTGACGAGGATCACGGAAGGCAGCATTCCATAGAGGGCCTTGCCTATGCATCACTGCAACCGAAGATTAAGGAATCCATCGTTAATAATCCTGAATTGCTCAAGAAGCTTGTCGCGACGCTCAAAGATGCACCCCCTCGATCCCCAACAACATATGGAGCCCTTAGCATTTTTCTCAACTTGACTCGATACCGGCCCTCTCTATCTGAGGAGGAGAAGAAGATATCCCAACTCAAGGCATACGCAGACGCAGCTGGAAAGTTGGCTCCGCCAGACTCTCTGGATGACGACGATCACGTCACCAAGAGATGCAAGGCCGTCTTTGACGTTGGCCTCACACCTATCCTTGTTACGCATAGCAAGCACGGATCCCCCGCATCACTATCCATCATCATATCCATTATTCACTCTTTCGCCATGACAAAGGCACTTCGCGGCTCATTGGCTCAGCAAGGAGCCCTTAAATTGTTACTCGCCGCATGGACGACTCTTCCAGAAACCGAGGCCGCCGGCCGCCGCATGGCCGCCCAAGCCCTCGCTCGCATCCTCATCAGCACAAATCCGACCCTCGTCTTCGGCGGCAATCGCTCAATCCCAGCCAACGCCGCTATTCGGCCTCTGGCTTCCATCCTTCCTCCTGACCCCGCAGCCGAGAGGCGAGACTTGCTCCCGACCTTTGAGGCCCTCATGGCGTTGACCAACCTGGCTTCAATGGAAGATGAAGACATCCCTCGTTCCATCATAAGCATCGCGTGGGGTCAGATCGAAGAGCAGATGCTATCCTCCAACGACCTTGTCTCCAAGGCCGCTGTGGAGCTGGTGTGCAATCTGATGCAAGCGCCCGAAGGTATAGCGCTGTATGCAGACGGCAATGCCCAGGCCAAGAATCGAATTCACATACTTTTAGCCTTGGCGGACGCCGAAGATGAAGGCACGCGCAGCGCGGCGGGCGGGGCTTTGGCTTCTTTGACGGGCTACGAGAGCGTTGCGAAGCTCGTGTTACAGAGAGAAGGGGGCATCAAGGTAATTCTAGGCATGTGCATGGATGAGAACGAGGGGCTGCGGCACAGAGGCGTGGTCACACTCTTCAACATGGTAGCGGGAGATGCAGAAGTCTGCACACTCGCACGGGAAAAGGTCAATGAAGCTGGTGGAGTGGAGGCTCTGAAGCAGTCCTTGAAGCTGAGTCGAAGACCAGAGGTCTTGCAGCTCACGGTTCAGACGCTGAAGGCGCTTTTGGGGCAAGAGTAACGTGGGTAGGAGAGCATCCGTCTTGTTGTTCCTCTTCCTCTCCTTCGCTCATCCATTGCTCGCACATATAGCATTTGCTTTACAGCCACCATCGTTCAAAGCAATGGCTTTGGCATCAAAATTCTGGCAGGCACCCCCTTTTTTTACTTTTTTATACTCATGCGTTTACATTCACGGATTCAATGGGATAACAATGCATCACTTTAGCTTGCATAGAAAATAAGGAGCTGAATAAAGAAGATACTTTTTCTCATATCGTCATGTCTCTATAAAGTGCATTTCTAGTCATCCACCCTATTCAAAACTGCCACTCCCTCCACATGTCCCGTCTGAGGGAAGAAGTCGAAGCCTCGCACGCTCTCAATCTCATATCTCTTGCCCTCTCCCTCGCCCCTCACCAAGACTCCCACGTCGCGAGCCTGCGTGTGCACGTTGCAGCTGACGTAGACGACCCTCTTGGGGCCGAAGCGCCTCAGCTGGCCCAGGAAGTCGGCGTCGCAGCCCTTGCGCGGGGGGTCCAGAATGACGGTCGTCTCGTCGGCGTTGTACGAGACGCTCTTGAAGAGCTCGCCGGCGTCGGCGGCGATGAATTTGCAGCGATCTTCGCCGAGGCCGTTGAGCGAGGCGTTGTGTCGCGCTGAGTTGATGGAGTCTGCGGCGATGTCGATGCCGGTGGAGTGCTGAAAGACGGAGGCCAGGGTGATGGTGAAGAGGCCGGAGCCGGAGTAGGCGTCGATTAGGTATTTGATGTCGGTAGAAGGCGAAGGGGGGGATGAAGGGGGGAGCACGTGTTGCTTGATGTAGTCTGTGAAGATTGGCAGGATAGAGTTGTTGTTTTGGAAGAAAGAGCCGGCGGGGTTGGTAAAGTGGTGATCTCGAATGTATTCGTGTGTGGTGGCTTTAGAATCGGTCTCGCAAGTCTTGATATCAATGCCAAAGTCACTGTCGTTGCGGACCGTGTAAGGTGGGAGGTTGTCCTCGGAGGGGACATCATCTCTGGAAGCGTCAACAGGATGACGCTGGGTGTTTTCTCGTAGAAGGATGGTTGCGCCTCTTTGGTAATCTCCAAATTCCTTTTGCATCCTTTCCCGCTCGCGCTTCATGCCCAGCCTGACAACGTCGGTGCCAATCGGGCAGTCCTCGATATCCATAACCTTGCGCTGGCCCTTGCGCATGAAGCCAATGTCAGGGCAGCTCTCAAACTGGGCTTTGGGGCCCTTGTTTCTCTTGTTCGGGCGGAATCCCGGAGGCCCATCAAAATGAGGTGTCAACTTTGTACGGTAGCCATATTGTAAGGGGCTGCCAATGGTGTCTAGGATCGCGGGAACCAACTCGGCCGGGAGATTTGCGAAATTTTGGAAAGCCTTCTCCACGATTCTTCTCTTGCGACGGAGCTGCTCGGCGTAATCGAGCATCTGGAACTGGCAACCGCCGCAAGTGGCAAAGTATTTACATTGGATGCGGGAGTCGTCGCGCAGCGGGGAGGGCTTGACGATGGAGATGAAGTCGGCAACGGTCTGGTTCTCGTGTCGCAGATGGCGGAAGACCTTGACTTTGGCGATGTCTCCAGGTACGGTAAAGGGCACGACGTATACCTGGTCGGAGCCGGGCTTCATGGCGAGGCCATCGCCGGTGGAAGAAAGCTCCAGGACCTCAACTTCGGTCTCGGTTCCTTCAGCCGGTAGGGCTTCTTGCGTCTCGGTGGTTTCGCCGTCGGCCGTGGCATCGGCCTCAGATCTCCGCGATTCTAGGAGCGCCTCAATATCGTATCGCAATACCTCCTCAGAAGACCCTTCGGTTATGTTCTTTTCCCTCTTTGTCTTCTTCTGCTTCCAGTTGCGATTGTTGCCGCCAGGGTTAGGCCGCTTCGGCCTGTTGCCATTGGCGTTTGTCTGACGAGGCGCAGCTGAAGCAGCCAAAGGGGCCGAAGGAGCTGGAGAGGCTTGAGTAGTCGCCATGTTTGCCAAGGGACGAAGAAGGTAGGAAGGTGGTGATCTTAGTCGACAAGGCTGGAGGGAAACACGGGCGAAGGCGAGATACGATGCCGAGGGCCGTATCAAAGTTCGCATAGACAATGCCGGGATTCGAGGCAATTGGGAAAAGATTTACAGCAAAAGGCACTCCAATGGCCTATAGCTATAGCGTCTTTTGTTGTTTCCCACGTTTGTTGCCAAATGCTTCATCTACTACGTCGACTTTTCGCAGATCGTTTCCTCCTCGAAAGGGAAAAAAAAAAACGTCTACACCAAAAAAAAGAAGATGCTATCGATATGCATGTACCTTGGTACTCCACAAACGGCTGAAGGTCTGCAATCCGCGGAGTCTGATTGGCTGCTCTGCGATAAGACACGCGACATGGCTGCGATTGGCTCCAGGGTCCGATAAACGGTCACCAGGACTCTGCCGTCTCTTCTTTATGCCGCTTTTGTGGTGGGCACTTTTGCCATGCATGATGACCTTGCGCTACTGGGACGCCGTCACGAGCACCAGCCAAAACGCCGCCAGACAAAGGCCTTGGGGCCCAGCTGACTGGCAGCTGCGGAGCCGCCGACGATCCACTGGCCGGCGCACAGCCAACCGAGAAGCCCAGGGCCCTCGATTGGGGTGCAGGAGAGCCGCTGTTCGTGCTTCTGGGGCTGGCTGAGGTGATGCTGCAGAGGCAGGTCGAATCTTGGTTACCATCGAGATGCTTCGTTAGTTCCGCTTTCAGACATTAAAATTTTACATCATTCAGTCTCTACTAAAATGCATCTTCCGCGTTTAGCCATCGTCCTTTCCTCTCCTCCATTCATACCAAGTTGTCGGGGTGGCCCAGAGGCGCTTAATAAGTAGCCCGATAGGCGGAAGGGAATCTGTCACTGCTGGAGGTAACACACGCTCTGCCGGCTGATTTACTCCTAGAGGCGCCTCAACTCCGGTCTCCTGAATATCATTGATAGCAACCCGCTCCCGTGCTGTTTAGTATTCATTAATAATAGGAATAGCCAGCCGACGTCCCGGAGCCGATGCCGACCACCCTTCCTTCTTTTTTTTTCTCCTTAGATCAAAATGAGTGAGTTTACCCATTTTTCTTCTCTCTCTTCTCTTTTTTTCTTCAAAAGACCATACATAGCGTCCGGATATTATCTCCTACACTATATTGCGCTTATCTTAAGTTTCGCGGCCCGTTGACATGTGGATAGAATCAGCGTCTGTCTACGGCCCCCGGCTTCTGGGGCCGTTGCTCCTAGCTATTACGCTTCCTCAAACCATCTTGGTCCATGCGGCAGCTATACAAGAAATAGTGTTCCAGAAAGAATCTCATGGGCATCTCGGTGGCGTCGCCAGTGAGAGCAGAGAATGCAGCGCCATAGGGAGAGATTTGCTGGCGCGTGGGGTACGTTCGTGTGCTAAGATTGCTAAGATCTCACCCGAAGCATCACCATCAAGATCAGTCCTAGCTATGATCGCCTAAGCTCACCACTATTTCCTCATTAGGGCAATGCTGTCGATGCTCTAGTCGGCACGACGTTTTGTGTCGGAGTCATTGGCATGTATCATTCGGGTATCGGCGGTGGAGGTTTTGCTCTGGTCCGCGATGCCAACGGCGAGTATGAAGCCATAGACTTCAGAGAAGCTGCGCCGGCCGCGGCCTTTGAGGACATGTACAAAAACAATGTGAGCGCCAGTGTTCGCGGCGGGCTTGCTGTCGGCGTCCCCAGCGAAATCAAAGGCCTCGAGTATATGCACACAAAGTATGGCGTCCTCCCCTGGAAAACGGTCATGCAAGGCGCCATTCATGTTGCCCGAAATGGCTTCCGAGGTGAGTCCGCATTGATGCTGCATGGGAATTAATAAACTGCATGCTCTCTTGAAGCTTCTAAAAGTACTAATGAGCGGCGCAGTCTCAAGTGATCTTGTTCGGTATATGAGCTCCACCTTCAAGGCGGACGGGGGAACCTTCCTTACCAGAGATCCTGAATGGGCCAGAGATTTTGCCCCTGATGGTACGTCTAGAGGGAGCAAGTCTCTTTTCTATCTGCTGCAATGAGGTTAAATGTTAATAAACTTCCCCAGGTGATTTGGTCAAAGAGGGTGCCTGGATGACTCGCAAACGCTACGCAGAGTAGGTTACGGCTTTCCCCATAAGGTATTGGTCTTAGAATAGTGCACTGATGGGCTTGGCTTCTACAGTACTCTCGAAAAGGTTTCCAAACATGGCTCTGAAATTTTTTATTCAGGAGAAATAGGTAAACTTGATTCCACTGAAAGCGCGAGCATGGCTTTGTTGTGGCTGCTAACCCATCACACGCATAGCCGAAACTATAGTCGACTATGTCCAACGCACCGGAGGCTCAATGACTCTTGAAGACATGAAAAACTACAAAGTCATCATTCGTCCCGTCCACAATGTCACATATCGCGGCCTTACGCTCCACGGAATTGGTTCCCCTGCCGGCGGCGCCGTCAGTCTCCAGATTCTCAAAGTCATGGAGCGGTACGACTCGGAAGACTGGTCCGACCAAGATTTAGCCCGCCACCGCTTCGCCGAGTCCATGCGCTTCGCTTACGCTGCTCGAATCAGCCTTGGTGACCCGGAGTTTGTGGATAGCGACGTGAAGGGCTTTGAAAGGGAAATGCTCGACCCAAAGAACATTGATGCCATACATGAGAGAATCTGGGATAACCAGACGCACGCCACCGACTACTACAACCCCAAGGAGTTCTATGTGCCCGAAAACCATGGCACCTCGCATATTGTGGCTGCTGATAAGTCTGGCATGGCCGTCTCCTTGACGACCACAGTCAACCTCATTTTTGGAGCCCAAATTATCGAGCCTCAAACGGGCATCATCTTGTAGGGCTCCTTTCTTTACCCATTTCTTCTTCTCTGCTATTTCAGTACTAATGTTAGTTATCCAGGAACAACGAAATGAACGACTTTTCCATTCCAGGCGTCAGTAATGAATTCGGCTTCGCCCCCTCCGTCGCAAACTACATTCGCCCCGGCAAGCGTCCTCTCTCCTCCATCACGCCCATCATCGCCGCTTTCCCCAACGGTACCCTTTACGGCGCCATTGGAGCTGCCGGTGGCTCTCGCATCATCTCCGCCACTGCCCAGGTACTGTGGCATGTCCTCGACAACCATGATGCAACCCTAGCGGGGGCTTTGCAGCGACCGCGTCTCCATGACCAGCTCATGCCGAATACGGTTCTAATCGAGGAAATGTTCGATGATGAAGTTGCTGTGGGATTGGAGAAGAGGGGCCACAACGTGACCTGGGCTCGGCCGGGCTTGAGCTCAGTGCAGGCTGTGAGGGTCACTGATGGAGTGTTTGAGGCCGCAGGCGAGCCAAGACAGAAGAACAGTGCAGGATACACGCTATAGCAGAGCATATGGGTTCGTTGGGAAGAGGTTAGGAGCAACGGTTATGAATAGAGTTGGATATAGCAGTGATACCATTAGCATTAGCGCAATTCTGGTTTTCTTTCTTCTTGACGAATCTCATCCCTGTTTGCTAAAGTGACATCAACTTTTTCTATTTCTTCCCTTTTCAGGGTATACTTGGTCCCTTGACCCAAGTTTTAGATGTGTGTATAGAGCAAGTGATGTCCATTTCTTCGTCTCCCATCGCTTCTATAACGATATATATAGTATGTACTCTCCCGCTAACCAGTCTATGAATAAAAGAAAATTGGAAAAGGGGGTATCTCCTAGTTCTATGTACCTAGTATTCTGCAATAAACACGCAACCAAATCATGATGCTTTACTTTCTCCTTCCAAGCGCAACTAGCCGGTCCATCTGGGTCAGCCACTTCTCTTTGAATACCTCCTCAGAGAATCTCTTCGCCGATTTCCTCGCCCGTAGACGCATTGCAAGGGGATCGGGGAGTGAAAGCGCCTTTTCGTATCCTGCTGCGAATTCAACCGCGGTAGACGCGTGGAAGCCTACAGTTTCCCCGTCAGTTTAACCTTCGCGTTTAACCTATAATGCATGTCACCTTTGGGTTAGCTTACCTGTCGGTTGCCCGTCAACCTCCGTGACAATGTCGAGCTTAGGCCCACCACTATCATGAACGACTGAAATCAGACCAGCAGCTTGGTACTCTACTACACCAATTCCAAAGTGCTCGTTCCACATCCCGTTGACGCCCACAGAAGCTTTCCTTGACCACTCGAGAATCTCTGACCAAGATGCATTGAGGTGAAACTGAACAAGGTCCTTGATACCAAGCTCATTCGCCATCAGGCGTAGCTTGTACACTCTCTTGGAATCCGAGTCATCCCGAACGCTTCCAATAAGCACCAGGCGTGCCTTTTTCGCAGCCTCAGTCTTCGTCTTGACAAAATCAGCAAAAGATTGGATAATGAGTTGATGGTTCTTTTCTGGGCGGAACTGCGCGATGTAGATGAGCACCGGCTCTCGCACCTTCTCGCTCTCTGCAGAAACCTCGACCTCCTGTTCGAACTCGCTAACAGCCACGGGGGGGTATACGACAGCAATTGGATTGCTTTGGTCCTTTTCTCGACGATACGGTCCCCACAAGCTCTTTACATGGCCTTGAGTCCATGTTGAATTCGTCATGACAACGTCGATTGAGGATCCAACCCAAGCGTAAAGCAGTGCAAACAATCGCCAATATGTCTTCTTTGCAGTTCCCCTAGCTCCGGTGCCCTGACCAGCATTGACTCCCTGAGAACCCACAGCAGATGTAGGATCGAGAGACTCAAGCATGTCGGTAGAAATCGTCGGATAGTGTACGTAGGCGCCAGTCGGCACGCTACGGAAGAAGAACTTGGAAAGGCTAAGTGCAAATGCATAGCCCATGGTATCAATGAATATATCGGGCACAAGCAATGAGAAGGCGTCCCAGGCCAAAACCATCGAACCGAAAGACTGTCCCAGGAGTGTAAAAGCCGGCCATTTCGAGGCAAGGACCCAGTGTCTCTTGGAAAGATAGAGGAACTGGACAGTCGGAGCGTGGAGCTGAATATTGAACCGGGTCTACATCTCAATTTAGTTTCGCTGCTTCTTCGCATTTGCGATTTCTCATCCAGGTTCGTTCTCACCTTAACTCGGTTTAGAATAGCATCTTTCGGTACGTCGTGGTCTCCGGTATACACAACGCACTTGGCTCTCGGCCATCGATCTTGTGTCGCTCGGATAGCCGCCCACAGAACTCTCTCTCCGCCACCTCCGGCATTGCTGACATGGTGTCAATAAAATGCAATGGGAAAACCACCAAGGGACAACAGCTATTTGGAGGGGGAACTGTACCAAAACGGATGAAAGAAACCAACAATTCCTTCCCAGTCTTTAGTGCTCTGGAGCTCGCCTTTTGCGTCTAATCTATCGGTAGTTGTGCTGCCTGAATCTGGGCGCTGTTCTAAGTATTTCTTGTGTTCTTCGTTCATCAAATTAACCAGGTGTATTCGCCGGCCGTCCGTCTTTCTCCGCAGTATCCATCCGATCCCAGAACCAATAAGAGGAATAACAAATAGCAAAATCAACGGCGAGGTGACGATGAATGTCACGAGAAGGGTTATTGAGGATGAATGAGCCCCAAGAGAAGAAGACGGCTGACTGCATGTCGCCGCCTCTGCCGAGCATTTAGCTGCCATGGGCAAGACGGAAGACTCCCCCCTCTTCGAATTGGCAATGTATTTCCGACTTCTTTCTCGTTGGTTCTGTTTCGGCTGTAGATTCGACTCGAGAGGATCGTGCCCGGTTTATTTAAACGCCCTCAGGGCCTGCAAAGCCACAAACCTGAACGGAATCACAGGTGGGCATTGCCAGTGGTGAAGGAAAGCATGTGGGGGAATCTGCTTGTATGACTTGCCAGGTATTGACAGCTTGTCCCAGCCTTAGCTCCAACAGGGGACCACTATGAAGCCACTATCAAGCGATCCTGTGGCGCCAGCTACCGGCAACTGTGGCTTGAGCGCTGAAATTACTCGAGCCCCACTCACGGGACTTGATCACATTCGACGGATTGCTCTCATGACAATTCTCGTTTATTTGCTGCCATTCATGTGCTGGATCGACGATTATCGGAGAGTTTGATCTATCTTCTTGGGGGGTAGTTGATTATTCAGAATTTCCAAGCTATGACCGGCCATGGCGTTCTTCAGCAGGTCGGCCAGGGGCTTTGCGACCCATGGTAGCAGGACCTCACCCTCACATCTAACCCAATCATCCTTTAATACACCCCGAAGCAAACCCAATTCTATCCCAGGGCGGCGCAATTTCCATCTCAGCGCCGTGGGAGATGCCGTCTTATGGACAGCTGACAGCATCACCTTTATCCACCATGCCGGGCTACCCTGGTACATCTCTATCCCCCTCGTAGCCGTCGGCGTCAACTTCTCTTTTCGACTCCCAATTCAGTACTACACAAGACGCCTCGTGGTGACCAGAAACAAGTTGACTCCGCTAGTCACAGCTTGGAGCTCGCGACATGCTGCTACTGTCCCTCAGGGCCAAGGCGAAGAGGCAAATCGACTCTGGAGACTACGGGTGGCCGGCTTAACGGAGAGATCCCGTGCACGAATATATAAGAGCTGGGGCGTCCAAAGATGGAAGTCGTTTGCTCCGTTCCTGAGCATGGCACCCTTTATCATCGTCTCAGAAGCCCTTAGACGCCTCTGCGGTGCCCCTACGGGTTGGCTCAGCCACTCGTTCGGACTGGTAGATATCCAGGCCGTTTCCTCAGCCGTGGAGATGTCTCGCCGCTTTCTTGACGAATCACTGGTGGATGGTGGATGTCTCTGGTTCACGGATCTTACTGCCATGGACCCTTACTATGCGCTTCCTATTATCTGTTCGGCACTACTGGCTCGAACATCATGGGGAAGGCTGCCAAAGGACCAGCTCAGGGCCTTGCTAAGTATTGGTCCATCCCAGATTCCACAAACACCCGCCATGAGGATTCGAACGTCGGTAGGCCGAACGCTTCTCTTAGTTCCTCTCTTCCCCATTCTCTTTGCCGACTTACCGAGCGCAATTTTCCTGTACTGGGCATCAACGTTCGCCCTTAACGACGTCAACGAAGCTATACTAGGGAGATTGTTTCCCAAGACCCAGCCGAGCCTATCAAAACCTACTGCGAAGCCGCCAGTAGTTTTGCCCTACATACGAGGAGCAGGAGATTCCAGGCAACGATCATGTGCGAATAGATGAATAAAGTTTGATTCAATGCGCTTATGAGAAAAAGTCCAAAATGCCAAGTGATCCGAATCCTGCCTATGTACACATTCAATAATGTTGTCAGGACATTGTATAACCCCAATATGAAGCCCGCGCCTAAAAAGAAAGAGAAGCCCTGTGTATAGAAACCAAAAGAAATTACTTGATTAGCCTGCCGCATCGTGTGCGCAGTCCGCATTTAGCCAACGAAAATCGCTAACAGAACAATGGTCAAAATGACGGCCAGAATAAGCAGCAAACAGCAGCCCTTGTTGCGAGCTGCCTTTTGGTACCGAGCAGCTTGACGAGTCTCCACATCAGCGCCGCGGGTGCTCTCATGGACATTCTCCACAGTATCGGAGATGGTGATGAGTTGTTGCCCTTGCTCGGTGACAATCTGCGCCACCTGCTTGAATAGCACGTTCAAATCGCCGACACCCTGCTCGATGTTTCGAATCTCCTCTTCTCGCTCGATGATCAAGGCCTCTTGGAAATCCACCTCATCTTGCGGGGCAAGTTGCGACAGCTGCTGCTGCTGCTGTAGCTGTAGTTGTTCCTCTCCCCCGGCGCCGGTAATTTCTGATGCTTGTGCTTCGCGGGCCGCAGTAACGGATGCGCGCTCTTTTTCCAGAGCCTTCCTTTGTAAACCCTGGAATTCCTGGAGGGCAGTCTGAAAATCGCTCGAGACCTTGGTCTGTTCGTATTTTTGTTGTTTCTAGTGAAGAGAGTTAGTTTGTAGTCCGCCGCGCATAACAAGAATCAAGACGTAAGCGTACGGTAAGGTCATCCCATGTCTGTAGCTTCTTCACACCGTCACCAATCTCCTTGCAGATTTCCCGAGACTTCTCCATTGTGTTGTGGACTCGCTCCCGCAAGCGAGGGGTATCCTTCTTAGTCCCCAAGACGTTGACATCGTTGGCGAGTTTGCGGTTATTGCTTAGCAGAGACTGTAGCTTGTTCTTCAGCTCGTACTGAAGGTCTTGGAACGCGGGATCGTCGGTGTAGCCGCCGCTCTGGCCGGCCTCGAGGCTGGAGAGTCGCTCATACGCCATGTTTGCTCCGGTTCAAAGGGAAACGCAGGGCGAAAGGAAAGGGAAAGGAAAAGCGAATAAAGGGGCTATGACCGTGCTTCTGGTACGTACGCGACAGAAAGAGAGAGACGCAAAAGAGATGCGATGCGATTCTAGCGCTTGCAAGTAACAAAGATGGCGACGACAGGCCCTTGCTCTGGAAGACGGAGGATGAATGAAGCCGGGAACGATGGGGCGCCTCTACGTAACCTCTTGCGACGGACAGCCGTTACGACATGCGAGTCACTTGGACGGTGGCGCTCCAATCAGAGGCTGCGTCGACCATTCCACTTTTGCTTATCGCCACGTGATGCCTGTCGATAGACCCTGGCTTGGCGCGTCGGTAGCGCAGCTTGCTCAGCTTTGGTTGCTGAGCCGGCGATTTTTATTTTATTTACTCCGTACATACGGCGACCTCGTCCACCCAGCCATTATATCTTATTTTGTTCTCTGCGCAACCCGAGGCTCCATCTCCCAGAGGGAATGCGCCGCGATCATGGCGGGCACACCGACGCGGAGAGCCCCTTACAAGGACACTCTACAGCCTGCTCTGCATAGACGTTTCTCCTCAACAGCCAGTCTGTTGTTAGCCGTGTCGTATATCGAATCGATTCTTTTGAGCAGCTGGGACTCCTGTGAGCAGCCAAATCCCTTTCCCAGCCATCAAGCAGCCCTTTTTCTAATCAATTTCGAACTGGATTGCTAGATTTCTGGTCCTGGTTCCCTCTCGGTCCTGCGGGCTTTCGAACGCTACTGATATTCTTTTGCGGCCTCGCCATTCTCATTCTCCGAATCGCGAGCTACCACGTGGGCATCAAGACGACGGGATCGGGCCTGCATAATTTTGCGTCTTCGCTTCTCAGCCTCAGAACGTACGAGACAGCCTTCTGGTACGGTGTTTCGAGCTTGCTCTACTGCGCCATCTATCTAGGGACGAAAGATGAGGAGGCCAACCTCCAATGGATCACGTATTTGAGTGGCGATCGCGCCAGGCTAAACGAGCGACCCGTCTTCTTGGCCTGCTACATGTTCACTTTCGCCCTGGTCCAGACCGTTGAGCACTACAGACATGATGTTGACCGTCTGGATCTTGGCGCGTTGGAGAGGAAGCCAGCGGCCGAGCAGAAGAGCTTAGGCATCGTATCGGGATCTCTTCAAACAGTCGTGCTAGAGCTACCAATGGCCCTAGCTGAGTGCTTTAAGCTGGCCCTAGCAGCCTTGCCCGCTACAATCTTTCTATACTTTTTCTTCTTGAGGTCGTTTGCCTGGTCGTGGGCTTTGACGTTTTTGCGCCCGTTTTACAACCTGCCCAGGACCAACATGCTTCCGTCATCCTGGCCTTCGGATATTTATCTCTTAGCCCGGTGCGTTCTAGCAGGAGCTGGTATTGGGTTTTTGTGGACCGCGGGCAACATGGCTTTCTCAGTATTCATGGTTAAGAAACCATTGAAGAACGGTAATCCCTTAACGTCTGAATCCAAAGACCCCAACGGCAGCCTCCTCAATGGTTTGAAGAGCAAAAAACTCTCCATCAAGGTAAGCATACAGCGCGGTTCGTGAAATTGCAAATAAGGCCCTTGGTGCTAACGATGGAGTAACAGTCCTTCGCTATGTGGGAATTAGCTCTGACTGCTGAAAACTACGAGACTCGAAGGCAGAGCATTTTCAACGATATCGACCGCAAGGGTGGCCCCATGTGGTCTCAGCTGTACTCAATCTGCATGGAATCATTGAAAAGCATTGAGACACATGTTGATGCTTATGGGCAACCCGCAGCACACGCAGCTCCTGAAGTCGCACAGGTCGAAGAAAAGCAGCGCTCATCGATTCCATTGAGAGAAGATCCCATCTTCACAAGCCAATCAAAACAAGCAACCTTGAGGACTGGTGTTGAAAAGGCTTTGGAGAGACTCGCACGAAATCCCGGCACAACACCCGCTCAAGAGCTCAGCCCCATCGCTCGCAAAACGTGGCAGAACGCAAAAGACCGAGTACTGAGCAAGGAACAGCAAGAGGCAGTGTCTCCCGATCATTTGAAGGGCCAAGCTAAGCAGCTTGCTGCGAGCTTACTATCAATTGGGTGGATTGGAGACTTGATCCGGCAAAACTTCCGCACCCAGTTCGCCGCCGCGGTCCTGGGAAGCCCCTATGCCGAGCCAACGTTACACGCACACGCGGCCATTGCACTCTGCCAACTAGCAGTACACAGTTTGAAGGAGGACTCATATGGCAACGTTCACAGGGATGTCCCCAGCATCATCCGGACCCTTACATCAATCATAAAGAAGGTGGAAGGGCTGAAAGCTCAATTCCCTTTGCATTGGACCGATGTTAAGGGGCTAAAGGAGTGCCCCGAGGTGGATGAGCTACTAGTCACATTGAGGACAGGCTTGGAGCAAGTTGTCTCCAAGTTTGAACCTTACAGCACCGACTTGAGGCTTACGCTTACTGACTTGCGGTTCGCAAAGGAAGCCATTGCGAAGCCAGCAGCGGAGACGACCAAGGTGAGAGAGGCGGGAAAAAGGGCCAAAGAAGCCCCCACCAAAGCGAGAACAAGCGAAGATTGGGCCCAGAAGAGAGCAGTGCGGAAAGAATTCAGTCGGCCAGATATGGAGCAGGTTCGATAGCAAAAACAAACACTTTTATGAGACGGGGGGACGAGCTGGGAAAGCAAAATGTACTTATTAGAACAGGGAATCCTTTTGGGGGGCCATGGATGTCGCATATCGCATGAGACGATGCCGGAGTTTGATGGTTCACTATAATCATAAAAACATGAGAATAATAAATATGACCAAGAAAATGCCAAACAAAGGAACAATGAATGAATAATATCTTTGTACTTCGTATAGCTGCATAAGAATGAATAAGGTAAGGAGTACCAACTTTGTATAACTTGCATCTGAATCGACCAAGAACAGGTCTCAGCCACAGTGAGTGCCAAGCCACCTATTTTGCCCGACAAACCTGGAAGGTCGAATTGGTAGGTACCCATTATTAGCGGACCAGGTCCCGCGTACCTTGCATTACATGCACTAGATGCCTGCTCGCCTAGTAGATGTACATCATCGCTCATTTAGCTCCTACGAGGAAGTACTCCATCCAGCTCCTAGCAAGGTGGCACCTGTAATTACCACTGGCATGTCCTCCTGATTGCTCTTCTCCTTGGAGACAAGCCTCCGGCCCACACCCTCTTCTCTCTCGCGCCCCCAGGACATGACGATATCACTTTTTCCTCTCCTCAACAGCATTTACGGCAGCGTCCCGGATGAGTCTCCAGCAGCTATAGCCATGCGACCGCGATTGTACTCCTTATCCGAATCAGCAGGGCGGCGACGAATCAGTTGAGATTAGCGCCTCGGCGCGTGCCGCCATGGCACATCGCAGCCTGTTCCTGCGTATCCTCTACAGGTCCATCTACCTCTTCCTCTACGTGATCCTCTGCGGCCTGCTCCTCATTACTCCGGGCGACACTATCCAGCGATCGGTGGTCAACAGGCAGTGGTACAACATCTGGATCATTGCGTCGGCATATGTCATCACCACGCTTGTGGTCGGCTTTGTCTACGTTGTGCGGCTGTACGTCAATCGGACGGTGCTAGCGTCGATTCCGAAATCATGGTTGCCCGTCGAGAAAGGCGATGTCAGGGAGGCGATTTACAAGATGATTTGGGCCGGGCTGAGCAGGAGCGCGGCCATTGCGTATGCGGCGCGGCCGAGGATCGAGACGAGCGAGGACATGATGGCAGATGGAATGCTTGACGAGGACGAGGATGAAGCGCGCACGCGAGCAAGACTGATTTCGTGGAACGAGCAAGCGTTGGACAGGGACGAGCCGATTCCCATGCCACCGCATCGGCCTGTCTGGGGCGTCATCGAGCACTGCGGCTGGGCGTCTCCGAACTCACCGGATCTGCCCAACCTGCAGTACGGTAACGTCATTTCCGAAATCCCGAATCTCATAGAAGCGCAAGCACTGCGACTTGCGCCTCCAGATCCAACCTCTCTATCCGATCCACCGATGCTGGATCCAGAAGCTGCTGAATTGCTCCAGCGGCTCCCTCACATGAGCCTCCGAGACTACTTTGGCCATCTTGCCAGTTTGGGCGTTACCGTCATGGACGACACACTCGCCGACTTCCTAGGGAGATACGAAGCAGCTCGCTTCTCAACCAAGCCAATATGCAATACCGGGTTTCGTGAGCTGATGCACCTCTTTGCGGAAATCTTGCGATCAATACAGCCTTTGGACCCCGCGGTCTTGGATCATTTGTACGAAGACGAAGACGAAGAGGAGGGAGAATGGATGAACAGAAGGGCAGCACCAGAAAGTGATATTGATAACGACGCTCCAGCGGAGACAATCCCATCTACCCCAAGAACTATATCACGGCCGTCTACTGCCAGTACCCAGCACTCAGTCCAGAGACGGACAAGACGGCGCACCAACACATATCGCACGGCACCAAATACACCTGATAGCAGAAGAACTATGGATATGACGTCGCGCAACGTTAGCAGCAACGGTTTCGCGCAAATGCGGCGTACTTATACCTCCAGCCAGCATTCATCTGCCGTCAGCCTGCGGTCCAAGTCCTCGGATGGCTCGGGCTCTGTCATCCGCCTGGCAGACCACGGGGACTCGAGTGACTTGCCGTATATTCTCTCCTTGACAGAATCGACTGCAACGAGATATTGAAGCCCAGGCTGGCTGGGAAACCATGATGACTACTATGATGTATACTAAAATAGAATGTACCTTTATCGAGGAGGCCTTGGGGCCTTGGGAGGATACCACTGCAGAGGACATAGATACCTTGAGTACTCTTGGGATTTTAGACGATTTATAATATATAATACTATTGGCTCATTGCTACTTTCATAAAACAAAAAAAGATGACAATTTCCTTAAGAAAATGGCTATTTGGAAGAGTGCTACAAAAGAAGCAACTTGCTATTTTCTAGAAGCATGCAGCTGTTTTCCCAAAGTAGCAACCATGCAAGGATCCCCACTAAAGCTCAAGGTCAGAGTGACACTACTTCCAACATTTTTTTTCTCAACGACCCAAAAAGTTTACGTTTCAATCCTCGTTTTTTTCCCACGACCGCAATTTGAACAACAAAATCCAACAGACAATCTTAGACTATTCCTATTTACCGTCGCTTCAAGTCCAATCAGAATATCCGCGATGAACCTATAGAGGCGACGCCAAGTCGAGCTTCTTACGTCAACCGCGCATACAGAGCATCATCACTCAACCTCGCAAATCAATATCCAACCAAAGCCATGCCACCGCCCTCCTCCTCCAAACCTCCCTCCCTCCCCCTCGCCCCCGACCGCGCCGCCATATCAAATCAAATCTCCCTCCTCCTCTCCAAGCGAAGCTCTCTCCTCAAAACGCTCAATCCCGCTTCTTCTTCACCGTCAGCAGCAGCAGCGCAGACGACGCGCCGGTATAATGTCAATCCAGACGACATAGAGCAGCTCTTCGCCGGCCCGCGGCCAAACGAAGGCGTGGGGTACGTCCCCGACAGCAAAGCCGCCTCCAAGGACGCTTCAAAGGAGGACAGGATGCTGCGCGGGAGACTCCTGGGGAAGAAGCAGCGCAACAAGGCCGGGGGCAAGTTTGCCGTGGAGAGCGAGAGCGACGAGGAGCCTGGGAGGAGTGGGCTGGGGAAGAGGAAGAGGCCCAGGAGGGAGCCCGCTAAGGATGAGGAAGAAGAAGAAGAGAAGGCAGCTGAGAAAGCTGAGGATGCAGAGACGAGTAATGTCAAGGCAGATGAAGATGCTCCGGCGGGAGACAATGCGACAGTACCGAGTCACAATGACGGCAGCGGTATTGACGATGCGAAAAGGAATAAAAAGAAAAAGAAGAGGCAGAGGGAGAAGCAGAAACAGAAGCAGAAACTTGGGAATGCTAGTTCTTGATATATATTTTTTTCAGCATCAAGTACCAAAAAAAAAAAAGCGTTCAAGCGAATTATACCACCCTTTAGTTAATAACTTCATCCCACAGCCATGGTGGATAGAACTATATACTTTATTCCGACAGACTGCTCAAATCAAAAAAAACCATCAACGCATATCCCCCAAAAACCTCCTTTGGTATTGCCACCAGGACAGCGATACAGCCGTCTTCCTTTACAACCACCCCCTCTTTGCCGTTCCTCTCCTCTGCCAGCTGCATTGTCGCCCGCTTTCAACTTGGACCCGTCTGCATCACCCCCCCTCCTTGACGTCCCTGCCTTCCCATCAGTCTGGCCAAAAGGCCAAGTTCCGCCTCTTGTTACGACAAGCAACAGTAGAATTCGAATTTCTCAACTCCATTGTTTCAAGGTACAGGTACTTTTGTTTAGCGCTTCAACACAAAATGAGGAGAGTGTCCTCGGACGCGGTAAGATGCTCCTGGCAGAGATAGTACAGTACCATCAAGGATAGTATTAAGAGGCCCGAAAAAAGATATCGGGTCATCCACGCCGTTCCTTGCAGATTTCTCAAGAGCATGTTCAAATCATACAGGGGCAAAAGGAATGAAGGGGTTGTTCCACAGCAATAGGTAGATGAAGGTTGTTTGTGGTGTGCCACAGATTTGGTCAATATACAGCCCAAGGATGTTGCTATTATACAAGCGAAAGGGAATGCGAATGTGCCGATTCGGTAACGGCGACTATCTTGAAAGCAGGGTTGAAAGACTTTGATCGGCCGTGATGTTGCCCACGCCTAATTATCCAATCTGGATTTCCGAAAAACAAGAAAATGGTAAGAAAACTGAAAGCAGATGTGAGGTATTGATATTTCTCAAAACGCCAGCCTCGGAAAGCGACCCCGTGGTCGTAAGCAGCGCCAGAACTAATGCGCCATGGTCATGATCCATCCTTCCATCCATCCGAACGTACATGCCAGAGGCTTTCCGCACCCCATCACTGTCTTCGTTTTCGCTTTCTGTCGTCGTCGCCCCGGGGATCCTCGTCCTCGTCTGATCGTTCAGCGGTATCGCTGGGGTTAAGAATATGCGCCATGCTTCCTCTCCTGGTCGGGGGCGCTGATGATTCTTTCAATGCCCCAATCGTTTTGCTCTCGCGGTTCGAAGCCGAATTCCACGACCAGCTGCCAAAAGTATCCGACCCAGGGCCCGCGCCATTGGGAAAGGGAGCGTGCGGTGGTGTTGCCGGCCGTGAGAGTGGGTGCGCGTGAGGAGGTGGAGCTTGCAGGGAGAACGAAGAGAGAGAGTCTCTTATTCTCTGATCGTCTGGCGCAAGCCGGTTAGGTGACTGCGGCCACACGGGAGGCGGCACTGCCCCTGTAGCAAATGGAGGTGCGTTCGGCTGCCATCCATGCGCGCGAATGTCCGCGGCAGTATGGCGCCTGGCCAGACTGTTCGGGACAGTTTCTACATTGGAGAGAGGATGAGGTCCCGGAGGAGGAGCCGGCGCGGCATTGCGCAAAGGGGAAGACCCAGCGCCGCCGCTGATGGATCCGTATGGCCGTCGGGTCCCAATGGATAGGTTGGAGGGAACAGCCGGTCGATAGGATGGCTGGGTTCGGCCCTGTGGGACGTTGAGAGTCACCCGTCTGGAGTCGTCTTGCGGTAGCTGTCTGGGGGAGACTGGCGCATTATCGACGTTGCCGAAGAATTGTTGCCTGGCAGTATATACGGGTTCGTGTGGTTCGTCGAGTGAGCGCAGCATTTCTGCCTGCCTCTGCATTTCGCCCTGGATTGTCAAGACTAGAAACTCTGCATGTCAGCTTGACCACATTCCACCTTTTCTGTTCTCGTATAAAACGCACCATCTCGATGAACAGGATTGTCCGGAGGCACAAGCGATAGCATGCCCTTGGACAATTCCTGGTTGAAGTAGAGCAATCGATTCAAGGTCTCCATCACGGCTTGGTTCTTGACGTGCATGTAGTGAGCAGACTCTTCGCTTCGTTGGAGTCTTGCCGCCGTATCGTAGAGAGAATGCTCCAGGTTAGCCAGTCTAGCCTCAATGCTGTCCGGTGGAACCTGAACAGTCTCGACAGGAGTGCCAGGCTGAGACGTAGAGGTCTTGGGGAAGTTGTTCTCGCGGTTGACAAGAGCATGTCGACTTGCACGACGCTTTATTTCGCGCAGACCAACGAGGTCACCGCGCTTGAAGTTACCGTTGCCATGCTTGAACTCCCAAAGCGTTGTTTCAGGGTTACCGGTATGGAACACATCACGTTCTATAGCAGTGTGAGCTATTCTGAAATGAATACACCTCAGAAGCGAGTAAGTGGAAACGACGCATACCTTTGTGAAACCCGTACATGTTGAGTTGGCGCACAAAAGAAGAAATATTCGTGTGCTTAAAATATTGCCTATGGGGGTCGAGAGTGAGCGGGTTGATGACGAGACGGCATGGGGGATTGCAAGAGGTCGCTTACGATAGCACCTTTGAAAAATCGGCGGAGGGCGACATGACGAAGCTTTCGGCGGATGACGACCATGAGATGAGATGTTGTATGCTGGTGTCCTCCAGCATGCTGCTCGCAGCATCAGTAACTTGCCACATGATCCAAGGACGCTCAGCGGTTGGGGTTTCAAGGGTCCTCACTTGTATAGCTTGTGGATGAAGGCGGTTTGAACTATTTTGGGTTGATGAACAGCCGCGGCCGCGGCCGGAGGGGGGGCAGGCATGCTACTTGAGCCTGTCGCGGAGCTCTGATCCTGCGGCGACACATTGCCAGGCCGGCCGGCCGCCGGCTTGCCATTGGCACCGGGGTCGGAGTCGGGGGCTTGGCCGGTAGGGGAGTTGTCTTCTGGCGATGTGCCCTCCATCGGATGGTCGACGGGACTGGGTGGAGACATGCTGATGGTAGGTGGCGGCACGGAGACGGAGATGGAAACGGGGACGATTCGGGCGCCGGTCGAGTCTTGAAGTCTATCGATTGCCGGGATCGATTTCTGAGAGGTCTCAGTCCTGTGGGCCATCTGTACTGTGCCCATTGCGGTCAGCCAGCGATGAAGGGGTTGATGCGAGTGAATTGGGAAGAAGGAGGGGGTGGGGGGGGGCAAAAGAAGGCGATGGCGAAGGATTTGTAGCGGCCTCGAGGAGAGGCGGGATGGGTGAGGAGGAAAAGACGATGGGTGGGCAGAGAGCGCGAAGGCGCAAAGAAGAGCTCGGGGCTGCGACAAGCGGCATTGGCAGGCCAGCTAGCTCTGTGAGGCTCTAGGGGACCAGGTAGCTACTCACCTCACCTCATGTCTGCGGGATGCAGCACTTGGGTCGCAGGATGAGGCGGACAGGTCGGACTGCCGCGTCGTCGCAGTTTGGGTGGAGCCGGAGCAGCGCAGTGGCAATCGGAGACGACAAAAGTTCTGGAGATTCTGTCGTTGCTGGAACGTGCCGCACACGCCCGCACACGCACAGCACACGCAAAGACGCACAGGGCTCAGGCAGGCGTCGATATCAGCCTCGCATTGGAGGCGGCGGCCCCTCGTGTACGCAGGCCCTCGCTGGAGCTTCTAGAAGCGGCAGCTGAGGATGCCAGCAGAGACCCGACGACAAGCAGCAAAGCGTGCGCCGGCGCGAGGGCGCACACGGAGTGGCAGGCCAGGTATGTAGCTGTATGCACGATGCTAGTGTAGCAGATGGATGCTTCGCCCTCGGCCACTAAGGACGCCCGAAGCTCGACGATGCAATGCTCGGCGTTGCCCCCCAGCTGGATGAGTCGAGTCGAGGCGAGGCGGTGACGGGACTCGGGGCACGACAGCAGATGCGATGCGATGCGAGGAATGGCGATGTCGATGCGCAGCTCTGTAGTCGACACAGGAGCGCAGTCGAGTTCGCGTGGGCTTGATGTGTCTCAGCGACGACGGCGCAAGAAGACGGAAGCCAAAACCGTTACGGAGGTGGGAATAACTGTAATGACGGGGGGGGGAGGGAGGGATGGAGATGATGTATGGATCGCTAAGTACTTGCTCCGTACATTAGATAAGTCGAGCTCTTAGTACCACCACTGTTCCGTGCGGGCAGGTAATGTAATGGACGGTACGGACTAATACTCCTCTACGAGGTACCTCGAGCGGTCGGTAAACTCGTTTGGAGCTTAGTGGGCGTCCATAAGTACCGGGCGCTGCACAAAGGTCGCTGTTGTCTGGCGGCTCGGCTGCTGAGGCTTTTGGCTTTGGGCCGAGCTGCTGCTTGTTCGGGGACGAATGGAGCTCTCCTGCGGCAGCTTTTCGCGGCAAGGCTTCCCCCAACAGGCCTCGTTTAGTACCTACTATACTTTATGCTGGAAACTACGAAGTACGGAGCACGAGGGTGTATAGCTGTAGTAGTTGGGTGTTACACAAGTGCCCCTCTGCCCTTGTCGAGAGCTTCCCGCTTTCCTCAACACGTTGCCTAGCAGTACTGGTGCTGGGTACGCGTATCAGAGGTACGGCTGCTGATGATAGGATGTCGGAGCTACAAGGTTTGACCTGGTGAGAAGTAGTGCCCTCCGTAGCTTACCTCGTCGACTGATACGGCTCCAGTAGCTCTAGAAGAGCCGTCAACAGCTACTAAAGGATGCTCAAGGAGGTCGGGAACCTTTCACAAGCCTACGAATGGCTCCGGCTCGACTCCGTAGACCTTAGGTAATACGGAGACGGCTGTGTACGTAATACTACAAAGTACAAAGTACCTGGTACGAAGAACGGACGAGACAGCAGAACCGCCTATAACTGCAGAAAACCAGCAAGAGCAGGGAGAAGAGAGGCAAAATGGTTAATAAAAAGTGGCCCAACATCAAGCAGATACAGCTTCGATTGACAGATGAGGTTCCCCCATGATTGACAACCTTGCTAATTGGGCATTCCATGCTGCTTCAACAGATTCTAGCCCGAAGACCAGGGACCGATGCCCTCCGTCTTTGTACCCGTACTTGCCAGGAGGGACCCTGTGCTCCGCACACACATGTCAAGTGCCCTGTGCGTCGTGTCGCGCTACTTTAATGCCCTAAAGCGCGATGCTACCGCTACCTCTGGGCATTCGGACAAAAGCACAGGTGTCAGGGGGGGCCATTGTTCCTTTTCCCCAGAGACCGAGGATCTTGGAGTTACCACGAGCACGGAGTACAGAGTACAGAGTACCTAGTAGTTGGTGGGGGAAATTGTCCTGTGCTCACCTCAACAGCTACCTTGGAAACACCAAGGCACTGCGTGTATTAGTAAGGATGTCTCGTCTTGTATCAGCCAAACGCCATTCTGGTCCGAACGGGCTGATAGACAGATCCGATCTTACCTGGGAGAAGAGATAATAGATTAAGCCATAGGGCCGAACGAAGCGCCCCGCCGCAGCGACACCGGCTTACAACCAAGATGAGACTTGTTGGTGGCTTGCTGACAGGCATCAAACCATCGAGCACAGCTGTAACGGGGATCGATCTCGACTCTGTGGCTCGGCAGAATCCATACTTGTAGTGGTATCTCGAGGGCCCTGTTAACATGCCCGGGGAGAATATCCCAGAAGACGTAACATTGCCAAGTCTTTGCAAAGACCTCAGTTCTTGTACACGTTACGTGGGGGGACGGAATCGCAAGTACCGAGCATCAAGGTCACCTCTGGGGCGCCTTTCACATGGCATCGAGCTCTCTCACCTTATCTTCGTAGCTCCATTCTTACCAATCTGCCCTTGATAGCTACTGCCAATCTTACGTCGGCGGCGTCAACTCTCATCCCCATCTTTCGCTGAGGAGAACGGAACGCCTTTCGTCCGTGCGTCTTCTTCCATTCCAGTTTAATGAAAATTTGCTACACGAGGCTAACCGTAATAGCAGGTAATATGATGCAAAATCAACGACACACCAAAACTGCAAACAACCGTGATTACGGCCCCCGGTAACACGCAGCCGGGGAGGAGGGGGTTAGCTTCATTTGGCTTGCTACCGCTACCTATGCGGAGTACGGAGTATGGGGATCACGACTTTTCTTTCCAAGCATTGGCTTCATCGAGCAGCTTCGTAACTGCCTATATCAGCACAGCTCCTACTTGGCAGTTGATTACCTTGCGGGAGACTACGCCAGAATCCGAATGCCCGGCTCAATTGTTTGCCCATCCAATGGACAGCGGCCACACTCTGGCGACTTATCCGTAATCCGTACGTCCCAGCTGCTGCTCTAGAGGGATACGGGACGTCTCGACATCCCTATGGAGTCGGCAAACCCCCAATAAGCCGAGTTTCAATCCGTGGCACAAGGACGAATTGGTTAATTTACTGGCTGCATGTCCCGCCAGTCCCGTCCGTGCGTGCATATGTACGTACGACATAGCCCACAGGCCAATTCACTCACCGATTCCAGGAGGCAATACCGAGATGGCGAGATATATGTGCCCCCTTTTCGGCCATATGTACGAGAGAGGATCTCCATGTCATTCATGGCCACCGGAGGGAGCTCGTCTTGTTCCCACCGTAATGCTGCAGTCCCAGTCCCACCAAAAAGCATGGCCATGTCGATGACTTGAATGTCATCGACCCGACTCGCGACTCTCGAGGAGGCAGCCGGCCAGAATTACCAACGTCCCTAGTATGACTGCAAGTATCAGATTCCTCTTCCGCTTTTGCTCAAAGGACGAAGCACTGTTTCGTGCAAGATACCGAGCTGCGGTGGCGCTAACAGATGCCGATCTTCGGGATGTTGCCAAATTATATTAAATATATTGCCGTCAGATCGGCGCGCGGCAAATCACCCTGGCAGCCTTTTTTTTTTTTTTTTTTTTTCTTACACCTGCTTTTCTTCTTTCGTTCTGCCTCTTGCAGTCCCCCTTTCTGGCATTGTAGGGGTCACTGGAGCATCACCTCCCTTTGGACGAACCAACCGGGCGCGCTAACCGAATACTCGCACCAGGTAGGAAATATCTTGCGTGCGGTTGTCACCGTAAACTGTCATTGCCATCCTTGCCAGAACATGCCTACTACAGGTTCTACTCCGTTACTGAAAGAGAAAAAGAGGATACCCACCGCTCCTGGGTAACCAGAGGGGAATTGATGGCACTTGACATGGGGCGGCCCTCTTCGGTGTTCGCGACGAACACGAACAACACCACGAAGATCGCTCCCGAAGAGATGCATCGAACAGATTCGTGCATTCCGCCGTTGCTCCAACTCTAGGCACCGACTTTAGAAGGCCCTCGGATAGGCACGTACGCAGCGATTAAGATGGACCTCTCCTTGGCTCGGGTACAGAGTGTAAAATCCCATGTGTAATTCCGCCAACCATCAACGGCCACGACGACGTCGGCAGCCGAGATGTGCTTTCTCGGTTGAGGAAAATCACCAGTTCCTCGGTGGTGAAGCTTATTGCAGTAGCTTCTACCGTTTACCTCGTAACACTACTTGTAGGGCGCGGCGAAATAGGCCATTGTTTCGCCAGCATCCTTGCCCTGCTATATTTGATACTTGGAGTGTCAAGCGACAGCCGGGAGCCGATATAATACTCCGGAATGCTGTTCGGGAGCTAGTGAGCATATTTGGCAGATCTATTGCCGTACATACAGACGACGGTTGTGACGATTATTTCTCCGTAGCCCCAAACTGCCTTTTGCAATGATATACTACCAGTACTCCGTACTGGGACTACTCATCTCACAGCCAATCTCACATATCAACTTTTCTTTGCAGCCATCACCGTCTCAACCCCTGTGACAGCCCCTCGGGTGAACTAACCAACTCTGAACCAAGCTGCTCCAGTATTCCCTTCGTAGAATAGGTAGGTGCAGGTACCTATTCCCGTCTGCCTGAAACCCCTCCCTAGTTCCGGCCGCAACGCATCCTTATTTCCAAAACAGACGCCAGAAACGGAGCAACATGCCTCGTTCGAGTTGCTTTATGTTTTTCGATTTTTCCCGCCCCATTGCCCGTTTTCGAAACCCTTTTATCCGACGCAGGATAATCTGATGCTACTGCATATTGCCACGCTGCAGCCCGTCCTTGCATCGGGGCCACCGACTCTTTCTAATTCCCCCCTGGTCGTCCCTCACATGCAAAAATTGCGCCCGAGCCCAGCTCCCATCACGGAGAATCCTGACGAGTCTTCTTTTTCTTCTTTGGCATGTGTACAGTGGCCGTTTAGTTTTAGCTCAGGCCTCTCGGTCCTTCTTTTGAAATTTTCTGGGGAAAGAGGGAAAAATGAGCAAAAGGGCCTGTTTGATCCAGCGTCCCCGCCTAAAACGAGGGGGGTTCAGAACAGGTAGCGTTCCTCGCAATGGTAGAGGCTCTAAAGCAAGCGTATCATTTACTAGACTCGGGCTAGAGGAATGGCTGTTTCGGTCAATTAGGAAGTCACGTCCGTATGAAAGCTTCTCTGTAAGATTCTCCGGCGTTAGTATTCGCGAAGGATTCCTTTTAGAGTCTCTTGGAAATTCCAAAAGGGGAAAGGAACACAAACTCTGTTTTTTACAGGGTAGGGGATGTTGGGTTGCTCATCGACTAACACATTCTATGAGCGTTTATACATATTCTAGAAGAACAACAGATGGACATGCATACATGGCAGAATTCTTGATTGAGAGAAAAAAAGCAGCAACTTAATTTTATGTACTCGTAATAGATGTCTTTTTTTTTTTTGGTCAAGAGACCATCATGCCAAGTCTTTCAGCATGTATCTGAATATCGGACAGCCAACCCATCACCGCAATGCTATTCCTACATTGCACCATATCTTTTACCCATAATGCATTATCAAATCCCATGAACCTTGCTCATCTCCTCCAGACCGGAGAAAGAAGAGTCACAAACACTCCACGCCATAAACATTCATCGTCACGACAGAGCTTCGCTACGCCATGCTCAGAAATCATCCTCGCCCGCCCCGCTGACCCTATTCTCGCCAATCTCTCGAATCTTCTCTCCCAGAATCGTTCGGCCATACCGCTCTGCGACTTTATATGCCGCCTCCATCATGCGGCCGGTGCGATCACGCATGAGTTCAACCATCTCAAGCGCGCGCATGCCCCTGTCTTCACCTTCGCGGCACTCTACTGCCAAGAGCTGCAGCAGTGTCTTGTCGATTTCCAGCTCGATCCGTGATAACAGCGAACGCTGAGTGTGGCTACCAGAGGTAGAGTCGACAAGATCACGCAGTTGCGCCGCCTGGACGCCCTTGAGCATGAATAATTGCTCCAATTTCCTCGTCTCAGCGCCTTCCTCCTCTTCCTCGTCATCCTCATCGTCCATTGTTGCATCTTCTCCATCTCCAGCGTTATCCTTGCTCTTCTTCTGCTTGGGCTCTTGCAGTGAATGCAGCGGAATAGAAAAGTCAAACTCCGAGAGAAGGGGCCGTGGGAAGTATGGATATTGGTCGCCACCCTTTAGGATAATGCAGTGGAACTTGTTTTCTGCCACGGCGATTGGGAAATAATTCTCGTGCTTTCGACCGGAGGCGAGACGGGGCAGTAGCTTGGTATCCAGCAAGGGCACCCAAGAGGCCCTTGATGGTTGGCGCCAGTGTAGTAGTGTCAGTAATGTACCAGTTGAGTCGTAGATGCAGGGATCCTAATAAGCAACTGTTAGCACTCAATGGCCCCTTCAAAGATGGAGGCTTATTTTGGTCAAGACTTACGCCGTTATCAGAGAAGAAGGCGCTCTTCAAAGTCGCGCCTTCAGGAAGTGCCACCGTATCCTCATTCTGGCAGATTTCGTCTCTCTTGACATTCTCAATAGTATAGAGGAGGCGAGTGTTTCCGTCTGCCGTGACAGGGCCGTTGCCTATTGTGAGAACGTAATCCCTCCAGCTGGCGCAGGTAACCATAGGCGCGCTCTTGGGACGGTAGACCCGGTAGGGCATTCCAAATAGCGTAAAGATGCGAACATAGTTGGCATTCGTGACGACAGTGACAAAGGATTCGCTGAGCGACATGGCTGTAACAGCCTCTCCCTTGGGGAGCTGTGTCCGCCAGTCGGATCTTTGTGTCCAGGTCTCATGAGGGCGATAGAAAATGGTGGCCGGCTGATCATCCTTTGGGGGACACGAAAACAGGGTGCCGTGCTCGTTGAGACATGCCTTGTCGTACAGGAAGGTGTCTGTGAAGTGAAAGTCTCTCTGAAACTCGTGGTCGTAGAATTCGACGGTAACGGTGTGATGTCCATCCTGGTCCACTGTCCAGACGAATCCGATAAGATTCAGACAGAGGTACTTTCGATTTCCCCTCCATGGTGTTGATCCTGGTTGAAAAGCTTCATGATATTGAGGCTCCAGAAGATGCCTCCGCTTGTTGGCGTAATCCCCAACATCATCGTCGCCAACTCGGCCCCTCTTTTGGCCAGTCGTATACCCAGCACCGTCATCATCAACGACAAAGCCGTCATCATCGCCATCTGCATAGTTTTCATCTTCCAAATAGGAGTCAAGGCTGCCTAGGGAGTCTCGACGAGGGCGTGTGGGAATGTCGCGTTTCTGGCCATTGGTTGCCGGAGCTCTCCTGTTGGCTGATATCTCTAATAGAGGATCGTGGATGAAGGGGGCTGGCTGCACAGGCAACTTCAGCATCGGAGAGTATTGGTCGGAGAGGAATTCGGGGTATATGTAAACTTCTCCTTCCGTGGTCGTGAAGGAGAGAATATTCTTTGTGGGGTGCCATGCTAGATCAATGACATTGGAATACTCGTAGCGCTGAATGACGTTCTGGGTGCTGGTTTCCCACACCAAGACCTTTCCGCCCTTGCAGGCCGATGCTAGCATGACGCCGTTTGGCGACCAAGCGAGGGCGGTAATGTCAGCAGAGTGTCCATTGGTGAAGGCGCGCTGCTTCTCCCAGTCATTCTTCGATATGACTTGAATATCCCGTGTCGGTGTTGGGACGGCAAATGCCCTGCCATCTGGATGCCAAACGGCCTTGACTGAAGCTTCAGATTCAGCGTCCCCAGCACCAATCACTCCATCCACCTTGTGTATCAGCTCGGGCTGCTCCGCGGTCAAGGAGTAGATGTATATGATTCCATCGACGCAGGATAAAGCAGCAATCCTGCCGTTGGGATCCAGGCTGATGTGTCGAGCGGCACGGCCATGTTCGTTGAGATGCCGTAGCTGCTTGATGTCTTGCGTATTGACAACCTTGACGGTCAATTCGTCACTGGCCACGGCGCACCATTGTGAGTCTCCGGAGAGGGCCACGTCTCGGACGGGGAGTGATGTTCGGACGAGGAAGCGCTCGAAGTTGGCTGTGCCGAGGGAGTAGAGGCTGACGGTGCCATCCTCGGATCCGACTACAAAGAAATCCTGCGAAGCGGCAACAGCAACATTTTGCTCTTGGCAGTCGTCAATATTGATCGGCTCGCCATCCGAGCCTGTCTTGTAGAGACGAATGGTGTTGTTCGACCCCACGGTGACAAGCCGGCTTCCATCCTTGGTGTAGGCGCATCGCGTGGTGCCCTGAGTATGCGCGGGCCTCGGCCGTGGACGGGGAGCAATTGTCAAATCCATTGTTGAAGCTTGTGCTCGTCAGACCGGAAGTGCATGCGAGAGCATCTGCGGTTCCCAGGTGGATTGGCGAGCTCCGTCAACTGGGCGATTAAGTCTGGCTCTAACACGGGGAGACGCGTCTAGGCGCGTATCAATTAAAAGTTCTGGGCAGGCGGTGTCGCGGCCCCGCGGCTGAATTTTAGCAGTGCGCATCCATTGGAGCTTGTCGGAAGTGCCCCGCCATTTGCCATTGGATTCGAACGTTTGGCGGAAGCCTAACTGTGTTGCTTGCATATTATTCCCTTTTTGAAAACCATAAACTCCTGAATAGACATGAGATGGTGATGTATTTTTAATTATACAGTAGCCTAAATTAATCATCAGGAACACAATCGCATATAAATTGCCCTGGGTTTCCCTCTTCTTCTCCTTTACTTTCAGGCAGGTATCCAGGATATTCTATTCAAAAGTACAGCAGCCATAACCCACCGCTATGGAAACCTCAAATCGGGACGCCTTCTTCCAAACCGAGTGAGTGAGAAATATACACGGAACCATCTTTTGCATTCCCACGCTAACCCTCAATACAGTGCCTCCAATGCTGAGAGAGACCGCAAGGCTCTCAAAGCTGGCAACAAAAATGGAGACCCAATTGTGATGAAGTCCAAGATTTTGGCCGCCGTCTCTGACCCCTTTTCTCCCTCAGCCGCCATCTTCATCGCGGAATCAGCAGGTTTTGTTCGACGAATAGACCTCACAGTGAGTATCAATAATGGATGACCTATGATATAGCATGAAAGCTCATCGCTCACCCTCATTCCCAGTCGGCTGCCACAAAAACTACCTACCGAGGGCCTAAAGCTCCCGTCACATGCGTTGCTGTTGGAGGCAGCGGAAGCAAGACTGTCTTTGCCGGCTCATGGGACAAGGATATTTGGTCTTGGGATGTCGAGACAGCTCAGCCTGGCCGCAAGTACAGCGGTCATGCTGACTTTCTCAAAGCCGTCGTTTGCACCAGGATATCTGGCAAGGAGATTCTCATCAGCGGTGGCGCAGATAAGAAGATTTTGGTCTGGGACATTGAGACCGGCAAGCGCCTGCACACTCTCCAAGACCCAACAACGACAATGCTTGCGGTGCAGCACATTGCGATTGATCCTGTCCTGAGCACGCCTGATGCGGTGGTCATCGCGAGCGCCAGCAGCGATCCTCACATCCGCCGGTGGAAAATCACGGTGGATGGTTATGAGCAGTTAGCCGAGGCATCCCACGACCAGCCTGACGCCGAAAGGCTCACTATTGCGGAACATGACACTAGTATCTACAAGCTGGTGTACGATCTTGAAAGCGACGAAGGCGATCTTTGGACGGCCAGCGCAGACGGCACAGCGAAATGTCTCGCTCGGTCTAGGAACTTCGCCGCCGATGATGCCTTTGCGCACGGGGACTACGTTCGTGCCGTGATTCCTACGGAGAACTGGGTCATCACTGCTGGGAGAGACGAGAACGTCAAGGTCTGGGACAGATCTTCAGGTAAGTTATACTGCACACTCGAGGGACACTATGAGGAGGTGACGGATTTGATCTTGCTGCGGAACTCACAAGGGCTGCCTGACAAGGTCTGTAGCGTCAGCATTGACGGAACTATCCGTACATGGCCCCTGAGAAAGAGCGAGCTGGACGAAGTGGTAAAGAAGATCGAAGAGTCTAAGAAGCCGATAGAAAAAGAGACCGAGCTGGAGGGAGGCAACCTGTTGACTGCGGAAGAGGAAGCGGAGCTGGCTGAGCTGATGGAAGACTGATGAGAGCGCTCAGCTCAGACCAACCAATACATAAGCACTTGGAAAATAGATCCAACCTTTACATTCTCGTTTATAGAACCGTCATAATCGGGTGATTACTGTCGGGCGGGCGCACAATTGCTCCAAACGGTGTTTAGCGTTGGGTTCCCTCGCCACGGCTACCTACTTTTCACTCACCTCTCAATAGCTGGTTGCAAACGGGAATCGACGAGTATTGAATACATAGCACTGCATTTTTAGTATGAAACCATTTACAGTATACTGCGTTCACCGACTCTTCGGTATTAGAGAGTGTGGAAATTGTAAAGCAAACGCATAATCGCCTACCCGCATACTTGCGTTCCATTCTGCTGAGCCTCGGCCTCCACCCCTTTTTAATGTCAAGTCTGTTAGCTATGTGAGCGAAGCACCAAGACTTTCTTTACTTTTTACGCCACATTTGTTGATCATCATGTAACTAGCAGGGGAGATACGCAAACCAAGTATGTTGCTCGTATGCGCACCGCAGCTCTTTTGTACCTGGCCAACCATTTGATTTGATTCATATCTCACCCCAGGTTATATGGCATAGGAGAAGGGCTATGCGGTATACAACCATGTTTACCCAAACGGAATTGAAAGCCCGGACCAAAAAAAAGGAGAGTAGTAGTTGGTACGAAATCCAACAAACGGTAAAGCCAACAAGGGGGTAGCGAAGCCATATGCTTGGAAGGTAGCATTGAGATGATATTCAGACAAGGATCAAGGCTGAGCTGGACCTGAGGCTGTAACGAACTATGACAGTGGGACTGCTACCTACTGCTTTCGGCTACCTACCTAGGATTGATGAGCTGGCGATCGATAATATTTGATCGATGGGCCAAAGCCATCTTTGCTACTACTCTAAAGCACAAGGCTAGCTGAAGTTGGTTCTGAATTTCCGGTAACGCTCCGCCACTATTTCGTATGCGGCTCAATGCTTCCGTGATTAGTAACGAGCTGTATTTCAAGCTCGGGTGGATATGGGGACTGCTAGTTGCACCGGCCTAATCTTTTTACCTGTCTGCGCGTCAGTCGTTTTGCCGTACAAGCATTCCATGTGTCGTGTAGAGCGTGAAATGCCATGATATACATGCGTTACCGCACGACTGAGGTCATGCGCGGGTCCATCAGTAGTAATTGTGTGTCTTGTGCGAAACTTTGCGACATTCATCAATAATACTAGACCTAGTTGTTTAATCATTTAGGTTGGTACCTCTGGGTCTCCGCCCATAACCATCGCACTGCTTTGCAAGCTGGATAGAGATAATTTCGTTAGCCGTCAGTCCGGTTCTCTCGAGAACCCTGCACTGTGGAGCTTCGGGGGGTCGTCGGTGTAAGCGGGATGCTCTTGGCGGGAACCCGAGACAGGTACAATGCGAACGGCAATTCAGCTAATACATATGGCTGATAGTTTTGGTAGTTACACCGATAGACAGACGCGGTGTTCAATATAATTATGTTCTCTTAGAACTTTCCGCTGTGGGCGTAGTGTTGATACAGCTACAGGTAGGCATGCTGGGATGCTAGCTATATCGTCCGAATTATCGCCCCTCCCTACCCACTCTGAGATCTACCTAAAGCATGAATAGCAGGCAACGGCAAAATTTGGCATCTCTCTGGCAAATATGGCGTCTATATCTAACATCTGACATTTTTGCTCTGAAATTTGCCCGCTTTCTGTTTGTAAATCTTTGGCTCGGCTTGCCGCTCGAGCCGTCGCCGTCTTCCTATTACCTTATGTGATCCCGCCATAGTAGGGGTCAGGAGTAATGAGTGCGTTGGTCAATCCAACAATATGGAGTATATCACTGCGGTTTATGAATACCAATGCTGTAATCCCTACTTTACCATATTTAACTAAGGATTGGATGATAGAGCAGTGCCTGTATAGCAGCATGACCCAAGATTCTGGCGAAAAAACTAACAATCTTTGCAAGACATTGTAAGACTTCAGGCTGGGATCGCCTGGCCGGGAAATGCCAGGTAGAAGGTCTTATGAGAAAGGCATAAAGTCCTCTACAAAAGACCTACTTTCACCTCTTCCACCAGTATCTTTCTACATTCCTTTACCTATCTACACAATTATACCATTTAAACTCTCTTATATTGAGCAACCATGAAGTTCGATCTTACTTACTTACCTATTCTGGCCAGTGTGGCTCTCGTTTAGGTAGGTTTTCTGGATCATGTAAGGTTTACAAGCTTTGAGTAGATGTGATCGGTAACAGCATACAAATAGGTTTGGGAATACAGGGCTCGAAATGTGGAGGATTCTTTAATTCTGATTGCTGCGTGCCATACAAGTACCTTAACTCTATCTGCAATGTAAGCTATCTTTTGTGTAAGGACTGAATGACTGGTAGCATGCTGATAAAGTCAGATATTCCAGCCTATTTAATTTGGCATCTATATTGCGCAATAACAGTTGTCTGCTTCTGGAAGAGGAGCCTTTGGTCGTTGTATGGAGTTCTCTACTGGAGTTCAGGCTCGGCCGGTCTTTGGCGGATTTACTTACGGATAGAATAATAAATATATAAAGCTATAGTTAAATTTCTGAGGGCTATGATGATACATATGTGGCGACCTGGTCCCGATTCCGGTACCTAGCTGTTTATGCTCTGTAATAGCACAAGCGAGGACATTGGCAACTGGCTAGGCGATTTATATGCATATCCAAAGCTAAGGAGGCAAGAAGAGCGAGAATGGAGAAAGAGGAGCTCGAGAGCCACCATCAGGTTCAGCTCGTTGCAAAAACATACAACTGCTTTGCTTTGCTGAGCAATTGGCCCAGCTTGAGGTTTCTTACTAAAGCTTTCGAACCTGAACCTGGACTCAAATGTATAATGGATATTATGTTGGATTCGTATTTTGTAAGTCGGTATGTAACAACTAACACGAGGCTCGAAGTGACTTTTCTTCTGTTAGCCATGTTATTTCTACAGTTAGTAACATTACCTCCGCAGTACAAGCTAACAGGGGTGTTAAGCCACAGTCCAACTAAAAGGGATCTTCATTATAATCGTTATCCAACTAAGCCGGGACGCCAATTTCGCCTCCTACTGTAGAATACACGGATTAGACATGGAGAAAATGATAGAATTAGCTGTCAGCTGCAGCCCGCCGCTGGAAAATTTAGCATCCCTCAACGAAGTGGAGAATTATCATGGTAATGACTGCAGCCTGGATACAGCGGCCACAGAATATTGTTTGGTAAACTCTGAAACAGCTAGAGGCCTCGCATAGCCTTCAGCAGCCCATTATTACCTTTTTTTTTCTTTCTAAAAGAGGTATTATCCAAGCGAGAATAGCAATTTGAGCCTGGGGGCGAGTTGTGCTGGAAGGTCCCCTTAAGGCAAATCTCCCGACTACTGTTTAGATTGATGTACTCCGTACAGAGCACGGACCTAATTTTAATTCATAAGCATCAAGTCGAACAAGGGCTTCTGATCCGCGCCGGATGATACTATCCGAATACCCAAGCTCTTAGGAACATGGATGCTTTGATGAGACATTTCTGGGGCTCGTACGAACATCTACCGGCACTCGCGGCCCTTGAGAGCCGGCTCCGTGGAGCAGGCGCCACTGGTATTGTGGAGGAATTGCATATATCCATGCATAGAATGAACTGTAATGAGATGAAAAGGATTGTAAATCCTTCTGGCTGAATAAGGATATACGAATGAAAAAAATAAAATAAACGTGCATTTACCTTCAAGGTAAACAATCTCCATATGTCAGCCACACGATCTGGATTGGAATGTCCTGAGTCTGGCATAAGCCTCTCGCCGCAGCTGGCTCTTGTGGCTGACATGATGCAGTTGCACGTATTTCATGGCTTAGAGCCGGAGAAACATTGATAAGTGGACGTCGTGCTAGTTGTTACTTGTCTTTTCGCTGCAAACCACCGAGTCCCTACTCACAAGGAGACGCACAATAACAAACCTTTTCAGATACTGGGGGCAGCCGAGACGGTTATTACGGCGAGAATTCAACGGCGGATGAGGACCAATCAAGATCAACGTTTCACACCTGCTCATGGTAGTACGCCTCGAGGGTACGCTGCTGAGCTTTTAGTGCTAGCATATCTCCTTACCTGGACAGAAGCGGAAGCTAAATATTCCCATGGTCA
The DNA here is from genome assembly GCA_025919625.1 of Trichoderma arundinaceum. Taxonomy (NCBI): domain Eukaryota; kingdom Fungi; phylum Ascomycota; class Sordariomycetes; order Hypocreales; family Hypocreaceae; genus Trichoderma; species Trichoderma arundinaceum. The sequence continues at coordinate 2,296,472 of JAMQTF010000005.1, forward strand.
TTTGTGAGCATTTGGGCAATACTATTTGGCAACCCACAGATTGCATAGGGGCCCTAATCAAATGTCGTACCTATGCGTTTGGTTGGTTGGACACCTGTGGTTGGTACGTGCAGCGTGACGATGTGTTAACCATTGTTGGCATCCCGAGAATGCAGGTTTATGGGGTCATGCTGGTGGCTGATACCGATCTAATTGCTTTGTTGACGACATATTTCATCAATGCCTTGAGTTACGTTGTCCAGCCTTTACGAGGCGCTCGCAAATTGAAACAAGCTATATTCTGAAGCTTGTAGCATTGTTGAAATCCTCTCTAGTAACGGACTTGTGATTTTGATGCAACCGGGCAGCTCAGGGGCATTTGCCTAGAGATGCAGGCTGCCGTCTTATTGTTTATGTAATAGAGTACGACTTATGATTCGCGTTTGTCTGCAAATACAGAATGGTTGTGTAAATTTCGAAAAGGCGCACTCCACGGTTCAAAAGCTCAACGGACCGATTAGAATCTCGAGATACCGTAGATTGTTGCCATTCTAGCTGGGATTTCACGAGCAATTTGCCCTTCTTGCCGGACAGAGCACGCGCAACTGCATCATGAATACGCAAATAGCCGCCTGTCCGCCTCGTTCCCTCACCGCAGGTCCGTCTTACCCCCCCAAGAGCACTGGAAGCCAGTTTGCTAGCATGGGCCAGGGTAATAGATAGCCTTCGCTATGAGATAAAATAAGTCATGCTGCGAAAAAGACGGATCACCATATGGCGTTGCGGGGTGTTCCAGATTTGACGTCAGTGCAGGTGTGTTGCGAGGAGTCCATGCTTAGCTTCACCAGCGAGACTCGTGTAGCCAAATAATTATCTGGGTTTTTGCGGCACTTTCGTAGCTGCGGGGACTGACAACTACTGGGTATGGCGTTGATACTACTTCTGTTATTAGATCGAGGAAGCGTATAGGAGAAACGGCCGCACTACTTCGCCGGCTCATAACCTGACTGCTTCATGCGCAATGGATAGCGCGTGTGTTTGAGCACCTGTGTGGTCGATCCAGATAGTACTCCGTCCAAGACAACCATGACATGCAGGTCTACGCCAGCAAAGATTTAGCGGCCAAACCTTGACGTCATGATTGGTGCCATACTATTTGGTTCCGGTCGATCGTTTGGGGTTGACATGTACTCGAGGATACATGTGCATGAAGAGCTGGTAGTAAAAAGGGCTGGCGGCTGCATCTTCGAAGCACAACCAATAGAAACAAGTGGAGCTGTGACGACGATGAGGTAGTGGGTGATGGTTGCCAGGCTGAGGTCAGCTGTACTCCCCATCTTCCAATCCTGGCGCCTGGGTGGTGGCAGCAGCAGCAGCGCACTAGAAAATACCAAGCGCGTGTCACAGCATGTTCTTCGTTTACACGGAGTGTCAAGGAGAACAGGCCCTGTTCGTTTGAACTCTGTACGCGCTGTACACCGTTCGTAGATGCTGCCTCGCGATGGCATAGCATTACAAAGTAGTGCGAATGAAGTATGGTAGCATGCCTTTTTTTGGCGAGCGGGTCTAAGACATGCTTGTGTCTTGCTGGCACGCTACTTGTAGTATCAGCGCCGCTTAAAAGGACGCTAGCTTCTCCACTGAATGCTCTGTAGATATGGAGCAATGCCTCTCCAATGGCCGCTGGCGAGAATGTCTTTCAATGCCGCTTTGCTGTGTGGGGTCCCCGGCATAAAGTTGAAAGAGGTAGGCGAGGGACTGAAAGAGGTACTGTATCAATGCGATAGTCGGGCTCGGACCAAGGATTGGAGCTTTGTGAGAGGCTCGGAGATGACCATCGTAGACCGGCTGATGGTATACGGGTATCCTGAGGCAAACAGGCGGTAGAAGATGGCGCTTTGCAAACTAAACTGGAGCTTATGAATGTGCAGATCGGAGAGACGCTCGTGAGCCTGCGAGGCCTGTGCTGAGGCTGGTGACGGGCTGTATAAGGGACTTTGTCTGCTGTTGGCGCCCAGAAACCTGGTCCGTTGCCCACAGGAGCTTCGTCCAATTGTCCAATTCCCATCTCGCATTACCGTCATCCCCTGTCAGATGCCCCTGTCAGCCACTTTTCGCGTCTTCCCAACCCAAGCCTCAGAGAGACGAGCCCCTTGTAGCCACTAAGATCCAGGAAAGTACTGTCAGATTAGGACAGCCTTTCGCTATGTCCCCCCAAAATAGCGATGTCGATTCCTCCTTTTCTCGGGATTCGCTTACCCCTCCGAGGCAAGAGAAGGAAGACTGTTATTTTGGGCAGCTCAACGTGATAGGGCCGAGGCCGTGATGCAGGAAGCTCGGCGGCATCAGGCGTGCATGATGCCACACACCCTCTTGTCTCGAGAGAGTTGGTCGAGCGTTCGTTTTGCCAATTCTTGTTGCTCTGCTCTGCTGCGCGGCGTCGAGAAATACGGGGGGACCTCCTGTTGATGGTCCTCCATAAGATTAACAGGCAATATTGTCTGCGCAACAACGACTCCATAATAGGAACAAAGAAAAAGAAAAGAAAGACGAAGAGACGAACGAGCTCGACCCTTGCTCATCCAGCAAGCCGTGCGCTTGTGCACCCACCAGCTTGCGAGAGCTGCTTCCGGTTGGCTCTCGACGAACTCCAAGAACTCACTGGCCAGACTCGTACATAATTTTCTGGCGCATCTGACGGGTGGCTTTTTGTGATGGTGGTAGCAAGGCAACGAGGTGTGTGTGCTCGTCTAATACGGAGTACCTACCCAGTACCTTGCAGTTAGTACAAGCAGTCCCTAGTCGGAGAACGGGAGCCAACCTGTGCTACAAGCGTGGATTTGCAAGGCCTGGGCCCAGCAGATGAAGCTATAATTTGTGGCTTCTTCCTTGTTTCTTTGTGGGGCGCAGAGCCGAGTCGGTGATCAACTCCCGGCTTGTGCTCGCCATTGCGCCTGCGCTTTGCGCTTGTGCGACTTGCACGTCTTGTACTGCGCAGTACCAGCGAATGTCGCCCATACGACGGTGCGTCTTACCCACCTCTGGTGCAGCCCCGTACTCTGTACTAAGGCAGGTACGAGGTGCTACAGAGGACAGTAAGTGGATATGCAGGATGAGGCAAGTGCCATGCAGTAATACCAAGGTACTAGTTGTACAAGTACGTGCTGTTGCCAGCCGCCAGAGCGCTGGATGAAGCTCTCCTCTGATTCGACACTTGGGGGCAGCTGCAGTGTGCTAGCTCATTACTACCTTAGCAGGTACTGGGTAGTAGTACCTGCCCGAGATAGCTCTTCAGATCGATTCCTTCTTGCAGCTCTGCATGTCCGCCGTCATATCTACATCTACCCTCCTCTCCTCGCTTCTTCTCGCCTCGCCTCTCCTCTCATCTCCTCGTTCTTCTCTCCTCCTTCCATCACCCTTCTCTTGCCCGAGGCTCCTCTTCGTCGTACTCGGTAGTTTCGCCCACTTCCTTGCTGCTGGTCATCTAGTCCCTGCAAGTCGACCCTTTCTTTCCTACCCCTGCTGACGTCTCGAACTGTCACCTATCATATTCTCGAGCTGCCTCTGTCGATAGAAAAACGCAGCCATAGCTCCCAGCAAGCTGTCGGGTCCTCGCAGCTTCAACTGTCCCAGCGAATAAAAAATCTCCACCGTGTCATTGCGGCCATGATTTCTTCGAATATCTAAAGGGTAAAAAAGAAGGCGGAAGCGAGTCACTCACCCACCGCCATTCTGCGTCGTACCTGTTCTCCATCGCTGTCTCCGCTGAGGCCTTGAGGCCTTGCGCTCTCTGTCAACCGGTTGAGAAGTACTGGCCGACATTCTTCACCTCCGCTCGCTTTTCTGAGCTGCTCTCGACTTGATTCAATCTGCTTTTGCCTTCATCTAGACATCGCTATTGGAACCCACCCTCCACCATGGCGGATACCAAGACGGAGGCGTATGGTAGCATTGTGGCCTTCGAAGGCCATCCTGACGTTGTCTCAACACAGCTCCGACTATTGCCAACCTCGCCTCAGATTCTCATTCTACCTGCGGTCCAGTGCTACATTACCGACGATGATTCGGAACAGGCTTTTGAAGTGCGGACCTATATTCGAAAGGTTCATGATGCCCTTACCACCCGCCACGACGCCGCGCGCTGTTTCCTTCAGGGAGCAACGACATCGAACAAGCGGCTGGCATTCCTCAATGGCGGAACGCCGAGTGCTCAGGCTCTGTGTATCAAGGCGATTATGAAGCATGAGACTGGCGGAGATAGGATAGAAGCTGAAGCTATTTACGCTCAGCTGGCGAAAGACGGCTTGGCAGGTCTTGAGGCTAAAAGCCGGATTCACAGTCGGGCAAGTTCTGGTGGCGACGAGGTAATGTTCGATGAAGGGCTTCATGATCCCATAACACGGGCCATGAGAGCCGCTGAGGCTTTGGATCGCCAAACAGCCAACCTGCAGCCATACGACATGCTCGATCTCACCATGACGACACGACCACGAAGTTTGAGCTTGCCGTTATATGGTTATACAGATGGTTTCGGTGATGCAGCTCCATTTTTCCTCTTCGGCGCAGCTGTTGAAGATGAAGAGGATGCGGAAGACGACGCCCCTCTGTCCATTGGAGCGCCAGCATTCGCAGTTGTTGATTATAACAAGCCTTCGAAACGAACGGTGCGAGACTCTGCAGAGCTTCCTCCAGCATCACCGAGCGGCGTCGGCAGATCACAAGTTCAGTTAAACCTTGGGGTAAGTCGTGACACTGAAATGCTTTCTCCCACAGCCGAGATGTCCAATACCCGCAAAAATGATAATGCCGTCTGTGGAGAATCCACATCGCCGGACATGCGCAAATCAGTCTCAAGCACCAAGGGAACACTGCCAAGAGTCAAGTCGTTAGATAGAATCTATCCGATTAGTGCCAAGTTGAGAGATCTCTGTATTCCCGGAGCGTCCGCAGAGTTGGAAGCAGAGTCGGGAGCAGAGCCTGCTATTCCTCGCCGTTCACGTTCTTTCATGGTGCTTGGCGACGACAGCCCTCCAGCTATTCGAAAGCTAAGCTACTTCGATCGACGAACGGTTATACCCAAAGGCCGCCGGCCGACAGTTTTGATGGACCCTGCCCCTCTGGATAAAAAGAAAAGTATTATTGGAACGTTTTATGACCATCTGGGAACCGACATTGCTACTCCAGTTGAGATTCCATTCCAACCGATACTCCCTTGGGTAGAAGATCTGGTGGTGTATTTCAAGGATGAGGCTCCAAACGTGCTTCTCTCTTCGATTATCAAAGCATTCAAAGCCGGAAGTTACCCCATAATGTTATCTTCTGCTTCGGCGTTTGTTTACTCCAAAAAAATTACTGGGACGACAACGTCTCTGCCCCAGTCAACCGTGCTGAACCAGGGATTGAGCAACATATCGCACGAAGTTTCTGTGCTGAATATGACAGATGATGATGACTATGATCCTTTCAGCCACATGCAGCCCAGGCAGCCGGCTGTTGGAGAACAAAGCGTCCCAACTGTCACTGTTGTCCGACCTCCAACACCGGCACAGACACCACCCCCCTTCACGCCAAGAGAGGATAAGTTCCACGAATTCGAAATTATTTCTGGACAGACCGCTGTCGCAATCCAGAACTCACTTCGGTCAGTCCTAAGTGTATACTTCCCTCCAGAAGCTGAGGGCTACCGCCAATTCCAATTTTCTCTCCTCCCAGAATTCGATGGGCTGTGGAAGCCTGTATTCAGAGAAGCTGAGTCGAAGGGCTCACAAAGAGAGAACAATCGCAGAGTTGACCACATCCTGGCGATAGGATCTCAACAAGGGGTGGATAAGGTGTACTCATCTGGAATTGTTAAGCAGCTGGAAACAATTGGGACAAAATCGAGTGACCGCCAGGGCCGCAGTGGCCGAGTAGATTTCCGGTAAGTGTCTGAAGCGTGGATACAGGCACCACATAATGTGTGACTAGTAGACTAACCGAATTGAAGATACTTACTTGCCAATGCCATGCAAGCTTTCACTGCATTACCCCTGACGAATCAGACATCGGATAACCCCTTTACGAATTCATACCTTCTAGCCACGCTACTGATCCCCCAACTTGAAACGTACTTGGCGCTTCATTCAGAAATTCGGTATCTTCTGCTGGAATACCCTCCGGAGCACCTACCCACCGTCTTGGCTCTGCAGAAGCTGATAGGCGTGGACTTTATCAAGGTGGCCCAAATTGTTGACTCTAACAACAAGGATCGTTTACCATTCACCCAGATTGGGGGTCCTAGTGTTGGGATTAAAGCAGATGCCAAAACACCTAATCTGTCACCGCAATCGTCAAACTCGAATATCACGGTCTCCAATGCGAACTTTTTACTCACATCTACGGCCACTACTAAAGAAATAGAGAAATTTGTTTCCACTGTCTGGAATATTCAGATTGAGGCCTGCAATTCCGAGCTTTCATCACCAAAGAAGGTGTTACCTAACAGAAAGCCGAGACCAGCACCATTGGATGCCTCGTTCACCAAGTTCCCTCTGTCTCCAACTTCAACTCGGAGCGGGCCATCGCCTACTTCGGCTGCCATGACTTCTAGCCCTGAATCCTTGACCTTGTCCTCGAGGCGACAATCGTTCACCGACAATATCAAGACGCCCAAGTCTGATATTACATATAGCCAGGCCTTCTCCAGGCGACGACTGTTCCGCAGTGACTCGGCATCAATGACTACTTTTGATCACGGCAGTGACGACAGCGAGTTGGATCTGGAGGAGCGCAGGCTCATGCCTATGTTCATGAAACCGTCGGAGCGCCAGGGCAATACCCGAAAAGCCCTCAAGTTCCTCGGCTTGGCCTAACGTCTCCGCGCCATGAATATGCGCTTCTATTTTCTTTCTTTCTTTCTTTCTTTCTTTCTTTCTTTCTTTCTTTTATGCCGCAAATTATTGATTTGTTATGGGAGTTGTGCCAAGCTGGATGCCAGGCTGCTTTCCTTTCAAAAACGAATTATGAATCCATCTATACGCCACCACCTTTTATTACACACCTTAGCTCAATTCTTTTTCACCTTTCGGTTCGGAGCCTGTTTCTTGTTACGCCTTTATTCAATGTGCGATTGTTTTAGATGGAATTTGGAGTGATCTGGGTTGTGCTGGAGTACAACATGAAAATACGACGATAGAAAAGTCTACTGCAAGGTAGTGGGTGATTGATAACGGGGTGAATTATGATATTAATTGTAGTTTGATTAACCATTTATTTCTTGAAATTTCATCGGGCTTGTCAAGATAAATTTAGAGATGTGAACCGCATTTAGGCAAGCCCTAGGTTCTCAGGTAGAATGTTTGAACTAGCAATATAATCGATCCTGTTATGGATATAACATCACCGGCTGTTATTCTGATGCATATCGTCCAGTACCTATGGCATATGGGACGCTACTCACTAATCCAAGATGGCTGACATTCTATGTATGGAACGGATTCAACAGCATTGAGATGGCTCTTATCGTTATGTTGGTGAGAGTAAACAAATACAGACATGCTGCTCTTTCAACATTAAGCGTACGTCGCTCCGAGGCTCGCAACATGGCTGTCAAATATCACATATCGGGCAGTCCGTACGGAGTATTACTTTGGGGGGAATACAGGCATTGGACCCATATCCAAGCCTGGGGACCCCATATGGGAAAGAACCGGTACCCAGTATATTCCGCCATTGTGCTCTCCACTGCGCGAGAAGATGGGATAAGGAGAGCTCGGGCAGCCACCTGATTTGCTGAGGCCCATGGACTACATATAGGTAGGTGTAGACACCTTCATTGGGTCCTTGGAATAAACACCACAGAGTTGCTGCTGTCTTCGCGAACAAGAAGGGACACTGTGCTGGACAAAGACTTGGTTGATTGTCGCCCCAAGTAACTACTCCTACATGCCGCCATGGGACCCCAGAAATCCGACCTAGCCCAGCCCTTTGTTATTGTTTATTCGGGACGAACCCCCTATTAATAACTCGCCCACATCTCCGGGAACCCTGGTCGTGGCGAGCGAGTGAGCTTACACCGTCATCTCGCGGGACCTGGTCGCTACAGAGTAGGAAAATGGGGCCTTGGGGGACTTTTCGAATGTCTGCTTCAGAGTAGAGGGGACCTTTTTTTTTTAAAGAATCCTGGCCTTGATGACCAGATATGCTTGTGTAAGCTCCTCATTCGCAGCCACTTCACAAGTCAACATGGAGATGGAGCCGAGATTGAGCCGTCATGGTAATTACAGGTAATAGGAACAATACAACAATGGCAGTTTAAATAAAGTACGCAATTCCCCTGTGTATTAATGGTACCCCATTCTCGTGAGAGACGGGTTAAAAACGACAGAAAAATTAAAGGCACCGGAAAGCCTTCCGGAATTAAAAGCACCACGAAAAAGCAGAAAGCGGCGAAGATAGCGAACAAATAATACCAACAAAAAAAAAAACCAAAGCTTGCTGCAAAGGCCAAAGTTTCCATAAACGTCCATTATTCTCCCACATTGAAATCTCTGTGGGAGGGAGTCATTATGGGAAAAAGGAAGGCGTGAAAGTACAGCTAGCGCACCCGTAAGGTCCTCGTCTCTCTTGATTTTTGCGCCATGTTCCCAATGTGTATCACGTCCTTCCTCCCGTATGACCGTCTCTCCCTTTCCCATCCGACCCTAATGTGTCCTAAAAAAGCAAGCGAGATTGCCACGTTGTGCGTGCATGTGTCTGAAGGGCGAGATCCAACGAGACATGATGTAATCTATGCGCAGAAATGGGGCAAACTGAAACCCTAGAATAATGGAGAAAAAGGTCATAACAAACATTGTTCAGTCGTTTCCCAAGGACATCACACTGCTCTAATCATCCTGTCACCAGACTCGGCCACGACAAAGCGAAAACACACGAAAACCATCACGAAAGCGTTTAACAGCAGCTGCTGCTGTTGGAGTTGCCGACACCCTGGCCCTGGCCAACGTGCACGCTGGGTTTCGTGTTGTTGGCAGTCGTGGTGCCCATGCGCTCCTTGATCTGGCGGGCCATGGTCAGGAAAGCCTGCTCAACGTTGCTGGCGTTCTTGGCGGAGGTCTCGAGGAATGGGATGCCCAGGCTGTCGGCAAATTCCTAGAGAGGGGAGGTCAGCTTCAGCTCTGCAAAGAAAGCATTGGGTTTCGAGACGGTGGCAGCCTGGAGACACCGGACGCTTCTGCTGCAGGTGACCTGCGGTGGCTCCAGGCTGCAGTTTGGGCGCTAACTCACCTTGGCAACGGTGTACTCGACAACCTTCTTGTCTGACATATCGCTCTTGTTGCCTACGAGCAACTTGTTGACGCCTTCGGTGGCATACCGGTCAATCTCCTGGAGCCACTGCTTGACGTTGTTGAATGAGTCCATATCAGTGACATCGTAGACCACGCAGATGCCGTGGGCACCGCGATAGTAGGATGAAGTGATGGTTCGGAAACGTTCCTGGCCGGCGGTATCCCACTGGAAATCACAAAGTCTTAGCCCGCTGCATCGTTGTTACCATGGCAAAAGGGATGCACCACTTACGATTTGCAGCTTAACAGTCTTGCCGTCGAGCTCTATCGTTCGGATTTTCTGCGCGAGCAGTCAGTCATGATGAGCTCCCAGAAGAGGGGGGAGGCCGTCAACGTACAAAGTCAACACCGATGGTGGAGATGTACGACTCGGTGTAGGTATCATCGGCGAATCGCAGCAGCAAGCAGGACTTTCCAACACCGGAATCACCGATGAGGAGGAGCTTGAAGAGATAGTCGTATCTAAAATGGGGGGAAAATGAATCGTGTCAGCGATGCCATCTTGTTGACAAAAAGCACCGTCGTCGAAGCATCAACCCATCGTTGCAGGACTGGACGAGGACGATGGAGATGACGCAGCCGACGGGCAGGAAGGGGAGTTGGCTGTGCTCTACTCTGCAGAGATGTTAGCAACAGATAAGAGAGACGAGTTTCAGGAGAATATCGCAATCAAACGACGGGGCCGCGTACCACTCAGGGTTCATGATGACGGTTTGCGTGGACTTGACGCTGTTGCAAGGAGCAGGAAAAGGCGAGAGGTGAGCGGCGAGAGGAGCTGAGACTTGGAGGGCGGTTCACGTTGATCGAAACGGATGGTTGGCTCGAGGTCAAAGGAGCGTCGTCTCGAGTACGTCAGGGAAAGATGACGGCTCGTTGGCTGGGCTGGGCTGGCGGGAGGGTGGATGGATGGGATGGGCGGTGGGAGGCTCAGTCACGTGCATGGGCCACCTGTGCCAGCGGCTCATTTATTCTTAGCCTTGGATTGGTGATGGCCACGGCACGGGGAACTGCGTTAGCACGAGCTTGCAGCTTAGTACCCGGTACGGAGTAGTGGCTGAAACCGAGGGACGCAATTGCTGCTGTGCACCGTGGCAGCTCCGTACAGCGACCTGATGGCTTTGTATTTGACTCTTGGGAATCGGAAGGCAACCCAACAGGGGCTGTTTTAGTAGGTAGCCTTCCATGCCTGTATGTAGTTGCTGGTGCCTTATCTTATCTGCCTACCTGGAGGCAGCATTACCATCCATACGACCAAGAGCCTCTTCCAACCCCATCGTATTGCCTTGTACGGAGTACTTTGCTGAAGATGCATGCTTTCCCCCTTTGCGCCTCAACTGGAATCATGAGTCAACGAAGGAATTGCCGCTCGCAACAAGGGCCCTGCTCAACGTAAATCTCCCCATCTTCGCCCAATGCCCCATCAGCCAGCTCAACCGCAGCACTGCACGGAGCACCTGCACCTGGGCCACAGTAGTTGCACGTTAGACCGGGCGCGCATGTGATTCGGGCTTCTCTCTTACAGTCCATGATCACCTGAGATTCAGTCATGCCGCCAGCAGACGCAAAGCCACTCGATGCTTTCCCAATGAGTGACTGTCACTTGGAAACTAGAATACAGATGGATGAATATGCGAAAAAATGATTATTACCGGTGTGGCGATTCCAGCATTTAGCCTCTACAGTGCATCAGTCGACCACTTATCAAACATCCCGAATCTACCCGCTGCCATGATGTTCAAGTGCCCTCTGTGAGCAACTTGTGTGCTTCCATTAGCTACAAGGTCTCAACATGCCAGCCGCTTCTCCGTGGGCCAAGCGGCAACCAAAAAGGTGCCCCAAAAACAGACCCGGAATAGCGGAACGGCCCCGCAATGGCCCTCCCCAAAGCAACCCACTGTAGCCTTGTAAGAGGAGGCGACTACGGAAGGCGACCAAGGCGAAAAAAAATAAGTCCAATGCTTCCCGGGCACAGCTGGCTCCGTCCAATGCCCGTTGAAGAACTTTGATCTCTTTCAACAATATTTTTTTTTTCCTTCTCCAGAGCCTCAAGGCACGCCTCTTGCGCCTCTCGTTCCATGCAGCTCCTCGCCAGGAGCGCCAACAGCACCCAATGGCCGCGCCCCTGCGCAACACGCTGACGAGCCCTGCCGGCCGCTCATCCCTCCGATCCTCGCCCGGCGCTTCAGTCCGCCGCATCACCAGCTTCGGTCCAGCCAATGCCCCGGCCCAGCTTGCGGCGCGGCCATTGCCCGAGGGCCTGCCTGAACAGCTTCCCGCTGCTGATGCCCTACTTTTGCAGAAAGTAGCGTCTGCGCCCCGAGACAGCTTGCCAAGGACGTACTTTGAGAGCTCTGGAGCTGCGTGGATGGGAGCCCGGGGAGACCTCCCGCCGGATCCCAACAAGGCAAAACTCGGCAAAAGTAAGTTGGGGAAGAAACCAGGAGCAGCTTTGAATATGTTTTGCTTCCAGTCTTCCACCTCATGATTTAATACACAATTACAACGTAAAGATACGAACCCAGTACTTACACGCTCACTCTCCAGCTCTGCGAATCCTCCAAGAACGCCTCCCGACCCTCCTCCAGTCTCCCCTCCCGCAAGACATCCTCGCCCCCAACATCTCCCTCCAGCTCTTCCCCTCCACGCACCCCCATCTCCCCATTGTCTCCGGCAGGGTCGCCTACAACGCCGCCCTCTGGACCTCGCCCATCGCCTGGAACCGCGTGCCCATCATCGGCAACGTCAAGCTCGAGATCCTCGCCGAGCGCATGACGTCAGAGCCTCTGACCTTCTTGCCCCGTCGAGCCGGCGCCATCCCGGAGCAGCTCGTCGTGCGCTGGTGCGAGAAGCGCAGAGTCAAGGAGGACAAGACGACGAGATCGGGCGGCGGCGGCAACGGCGGCGGCATTTCGCTGCCTTGGCTGAGGCTCGCGAGGGGCGTCGACCCGAACAAGGCCTTTACGGGGCTCTTCATCTTCGACTTTGACGCCGAGGGCAGGATCCTGACGCACACCATTGAGCAGGCTCAAGAGGGCGGCGACTGGGAAAAGGGCATGGGCGCAAAGGTCGTCGGCTTGACGGACTGGCTGCTGGGGGGCATGAAGGATCCGGGCGATACCCCGATACCGATGTTTGAGAGGAAACAGCGTTGCGATTTTTGACGAGGAGCGTGTGGAAGAAGAAGAAGAAGAGGGCAAGACAACGATGATGCTCTGGTTCTGTGGCGTTGATGGTATTGTATTTTCGTGGTGCCTCTTCTTACCTGGTTGTTCCCAGGCGAGTTGTACTTTTGTAACGATAGCTGCCCGCCTAGAAGGGCATTTGTATAACTGTGTAAATCCTAGCAAGACTCTCTACTACCTACTAATCATCACCTCATTGTTGACAATACAATATACAAACTGTCACACCTCAAAGCACATGCTTCCAGCCTAAGCGTCATGGTACCAATACCAATATTAGCAGCAACGTAGAATAGACGTCTCCATTCATATCATTTCAAGGCGTGCCGGCATAAAAACTACTTCCCCTGCACCAGCCAGCCATCTCTCGATCCGGGGGCATTTCACAATATTCTGCCGCCGAACCGCCTCTGCCGCAGCGCGTGCAAACACATAAAACAACATGAAAAATTGGGAGAACAAGAGTGAGTCCCCTGCTGTCGGCTCCAAACCTCGCCCCCACACCCCTCTCTACTTGCTCGCTTTGTTCTCTCTTCCAAAACACAACCATGCAAAATTCCTTCTTCTTTCATCGTCTTCCCTCAAAAGAAGATGTCTCCCAGATTCTCGCCCTCGAATCCTATTTTGACGAGCTTCTTCAGACGAGCCTTCTCCTTGGCCTTGTCCGCCGCCTTCTTCGCCTCGGCGAGCTTCTTGACGACTTCCACATCCGCCAATTCGTACCCGGGGGGCGCATCGTCGTCCTTGTCGAGGTCAATCTCCCCCAAAAGGAGCACGTTCTCTCCTCTTACGAGAAAGATGCCGTGCGGTATGTCTGCGTAGTAGCCATGCGGGTACGTGGCGTCATGGTTGTCGGGCCTGGGAGCGAATATCCTCTCCGTCGTTGCTTGGAGGACAATGTTGGCTAAAATATCAAGCAAGGGCGATTAGACAACCAAGATGCTTCCCTTTTTTTTCCGTCTCACATTTCGTGATTTGAGAGCGAGGGGGGACTACACACCGAACTGGTCCCAGCTTCGTAGCACTCCAATCAGCTTCCTCCCGTCACGCAGAACAACCATGAGTTTTTCTACATTGCACTGGTTAGCGCAAAACGTCTCAAGGCTTGCTTCTTCCCCCCCCCCCTCTAGCTAGCATATTCCTAGGGAGACATACTGTCTGTAAGGTCTAAGAGCTGCGCGGCCGTCGTAAACATCTGCGGCGGTAGCTGAGCAAAAGGTTGGGAGGCCGGCCCGCCAGGGGGAGGGGCATCGGAAATGGATAGATTTTCCATCATAATAGCATGGAGCGACGAGAACAATGACTGTGTTTGTGTATGTGTGAAGATCGTGTCCGTCCTCAAGGGTCCATGGGCTCTGGGGTTTTTTTTTTTTCGGCCTTGTTCGTCTATATCAACATGGCCACGGGGGAATTGCAGGAGTGACGAGGCTGTACGGAGCAACAACGCACTGGCAGTCCGGTCGAGGGACGTTGCGATCGATCTGCCGTTGTGGTCAAGATGCATGCAGACTTATCGATAAGGGAGTATCACGTGTCAAGGCTATTCTCCAGTCCAGGTACGTCAGAGGCATGAGCATGAAAGGGCAAAACAGTCCTAGCTGGATCTTAAGTTGAAGCAAGGCGAAAAAAGGGTATTGAATGCAACCATGGATGGTGGGGTAAGTGGTAATGCATTTCGAGAAGCGTTTGATCGAGGCGCAGCAAAATCCCAAATCTGGTGCATGACATCTGGTTTGTTCAGAGGTTGAAAATGAGCGACCTCGTGTCTGCGTACCGAGATCTAGTGCTGTTTCTGATACTCACTACGATGTAGCTTCTTGGCAGTAGTACTTCTACTGTGCATGTTCAATAGCACCTGTTAGTACTTTAGTAGTAGTACCGGGTACCTACGAAGGGGTATTAGCATGTTGAGGTTCACGGCCACAAGACAAGAATGCCTGCATAAATAAAATGCCTGCATAATCGGCCACCCCCGTGGTCCGCTAAAGCATCGAGATTGGCAGCTCATTTCATCAGCACGCGATCTCCAATGAAGCTACGCTGATCCCGGCGCGACAATAACCGTTGAGTCATGGCATCCCATCAGGCACTTGTCAGAAAAAAACGAGGGGTGTCTGGGGCCCAGAGCTAAGGCAGGTACTAAGCTCCAGCGCGCACACGACAGTTCGCCCTCGTCACGTCCATGGCATCAATTCTTCTATGCTCTAAGAGTCCAGACAAAAGAACGGAATGCGAAAAAACTAGCCACCTCTCCGCCGACCGTGGAATGCGGTCCTTTGTGTAAACAATTAATTTTGTGTATCCTATTTCAAGATCACTGCGTCTTGCAATACACCAATAATGTGCCCGCCGCCCCGTCTTTAATTTTTTTTGCGTGGTAGTTCTATGATAAAACCCTGCCGACAACGCCTGAGCCGAATATCAAACTCATCGCACCCTAGATAGTTAGCAGTTTCTGTGTGTTAGTAGATACAGCTGCCAGATAGCCCTGCCACGGTTGACTAGAAAAGCCCATCTTCTTTCTAATGCTCTTCGGTCATCTGCTTCCATAACCTAGAAGCACTTGCCGATGTAGGGCACCTCCAGGGGTTGACGAGAGAGGAAAATTAATGAAAAAAAAAAAAAAAATATACAAGGAGAACCGAAGGGTGCTTCGCGCAAAGGCAAAGGAGAGCAACAGAAAGGAGAGCGCAAGCGCTGCTCATGTTCTGTTCATTGAGGACCGATTCAGGGCTTCTTGAAGCTCCGGCCTGTTGGTCAGGGCCTCAATCGCCTTGGTATATGTGAACCACTCGCGCTCTCGCTTGTCCTTCTCTGGCCATTCTTCCAGCTGGTCTACGACGGTGCCCTGGAAAAAGTAGTAGCGGGAGCGGTCTTTGGACGTCTTTGGCGGCCGCTTCTCCTCGAAATTGCCCAAGTCATAGTCAATGTTGACCGTGATGCCAGCCTCCTCCCAGGCCTCGCGCACCGCAGACTCCTGGCACGACTCATCCGACTCCCATCCTCCCTTGGGCAGGACCCAGCCCTTCCGCCGGGTAGACTGGATTAGGATGACGTAGTTGCGGTCTGCGCTGAGCGGCACGATGCCGGCGACAAGTCGTTCTCCTTGGGAGTTGTACCCTGCAGGAGGGAGATGGGTCAGTGGGATCCCGAGCTTTGGCGTCGGCGAAGCGAGCAAAAGCAGACAAAGGGGAACGGCCGGAAGGGCGCACAGGGCAATGGGGACAAGAGAGAGACACAGAAACTTGGAGAGAATCAAGTAAAAGGCTGGTTGCGACACGATGGTGGGGGGGTTGCTTTGTGTGAAGGAAGTGCAATCTTCACTCGAGAGAGAACTTACGTTGTTTGCTCCGCCCGGTCCGCGACTGCATTGACCGATTATTTGATCCCTCGACGCTGGAAGCCGAGCCCGACATCATGGGAGCTGTCTTGGCCAAAACGCACTCTCTGTCTGCTGAGGGTTGAGGGAGGATCTTGCGATGACTGGCCACTCGTTGTACGGAGTAGAATTGGCCGAGGAAAGAGAAGGGTAAGAAAAGAGAGATGCCGGAAACGGGGGGCTTCGCCGGCGGTCGAGAGCTTCGTTGGGCGGAGAGGCTGGGAAAAAGTCACAATGACATGTACTGCATCATCATCGATTCGAGAGAGCAGGAAAAAATGGAAATAGATGTATTCAGTCTTCCCCCGTCGAGATAATGGCAAAAAGGCCGGGGGGGAGGACGGATGCAGGTCTAGGCGGTGCCTGTTTTTTTCTGCGCGGGTTCGCGGGCGAGATGGCGTTCTAGACAGGGTCCGGAAGCGATGTATAAGTAACTCGGCGCCGACTCGGGGAACCGCGCGCTGGCAACGTGCGCAGCCCTGGATTGGATGATGCTACCTGAGGCACGGCTGCAGTGGCAATCCCTTGCAAATATTGGATGCAGCAATATATTTCTCGTTGCCAAAGCCAGCGGATCTTAGGCGCGGGCTTGGTGCGGTGTGATTTGAATTGCGAGCCTGCGCGCTGGTACCTGGAGCGCAAGGAGTGGAACCGAGGGCTT
The DNA here is from genome assembly GCA_025919625.1 of Trichoderma arundinaceum. Lineage (NCBI taxonomy): Eukaryota > Fungi > Ascomycota > Sordariomycetes > Hypocreales > Hypocreaceae > Trichoderma > Trichoderma arundinaceum. The sequence goes on from JAMQTF010000005.1 coordinate 2,312,999, forward strand.
GCTAGGTTGGCGCAAACGCGGAGATGGGGCAAAAGTTTGTCGCGCACTGGACAGCGTGGGCTGTTCGCCCGGGGCCGTTTTTGTATTTATTCCGTACTACTAGTAGGTATAGCAGCTGGGGGGGAGGCAACTGGTAGCAGCAACTCTGTTTCTGAAGCAGAATTTTGGGGGCGAGGGGAGGGCAGAGGTAGTATCAGGAATTCGATGCCAATAAAGAAGAGCCACGCACGCGCGCAAGCTTCAGCCGTGCTGGCCGGGCTCAATGGCCGTCAGCGCAAGTCGCGGCGGTGGTATCAGGGGCAGGAAAGCCGGAGACGGCCGCTCGAACTAGGCACAGGCGACGGGGAGGCACACGTGCGTCTGGACGCGCGGTACGGCGGCTGATGCGGCGCGGGATTGCGTTTGATAGAGAGCTGGAGTAACTGGTGCCGGGAGATGGAAGGACAAGACAAGGACAAGGAACGCAATGAAAGACGCAGTCTTGTTATATATGTGTATATACAACGAAGCCAAGAAATGAGCTGGGCTTCCACTCAGCCGGCCAACGGCAACGACCAAGTCCGCAATGGGGGCACAACCAGGCCGCTCTTCTGCTTCTAGGCTATCAGTTGCGAGTCTCGTGCCATGGCAATAGATGGGAGGGTCCCGGCCGAGGAGGATCCGCGTTAGCTTTATAGTCAAACTAAGGTGCCATCTATGTTAGTGTGATGAGCGGGATGGAGCTCGACAAGGCCTGCCTGCCCAGTCATGTCGTGCGTCAGGGCCGGTGGCGCCGGGACGGCCATGAGCAAGGGCAGGTGAAGACATTGACAACGAGAACGAGGCGATATCAAGAGAGACAAGGCAAGGGGGGAGGTGAAGGCAGCAAGGCATATTGCATAGGGCACGCGGAGCAGGCATGGCGACGTCTTCCTCCTCTCCATCCCCCAGTCATACAAAGATGTGTGATGCTCCGTGACAGCCGTGTCAAAAACCCATGCTACGTCTACGCGGGATGCAACAGACATGGCACGGGCCTTGAAAGAGAGAAGGGAAATAGGCACAAGCCCGGGTGTGCTGTCCAGCGGAAACCTCTGCGGTCCATCCATGATGCTGCAGCTCGCCCTAGAAGAGAAGGAAGAGGAAAGATTGGCAAGGCGGCAAAAGCCTGGAGAGTCACCAAAATAAAAATAAATTAGCACTGCCAAGCCCCCCTGTCTTTATGCAGGCGAGCTGCACCCGATCCCTAGACAGCCCGTCCTCCAATGATATACGATATACTGCTGCTGAGCGCATGTGCAAGAGTACGGAACGCTTGCTTGTGCTACCGGTAAGTACTACGGAGTAAGCTTCGGAGCACCAGCCCTGCCAGCGCGGATAAAAAGCACCGCTCAGCTGGGGGTGACAAATAGGACGGCGTAATCAGGCCGAGAATGGCCTATATGAGCGTTGAGACATTGAGGCAGGGCGAGGGTCTGGGGGTTTGCTGCAAATTTCCAACGTCATATCCACCGTGCCTTACTGGTACTCTGTACCTGGCTGAAAATATCCTTTCGTGATAGTGCTTAGCATGCACCTGAGCTGATCTAGATGAGCATCTACGGTAGTATCCTGTACTTGCTGCAATTTCGTTTAGTCAGGGAGCCACGCACCCAATCATCAATTAAGAGGCTGGCGGGACGAGGCGCAGGTGCATCGTCTCATTAGCCCGCATCAAGAAATGGTCGCATGAGGCTTCTGCTAGGTTAGGTACTGACATTACCCGGCACATGTATGATCAGACACTATATACCGTGAAATACGGTGAAGCCAAAGCCCCTTGCAGCCAGAAGATGCATGCAAAGGGCCTTGCCAGGTCCAACGAGATGCTAGAACGCCGCCACGCCGTACTTGTATACCCTCGGGCGAGGGAGTTTTCGGCATCTTGACTCTTGGGCGGAGTTTGTGCATGTCAGTTTGCCGGGCACGACCCAGCAGATGGGTACTGATGCTGCACAAACTTAGAAGCGGCGGTGGATGACTTGATTAGTCGATGATATAGTAGATGCCGTTATCGATAATCGAACATTGTTTCGTTGCGAGGTGACTTTTATTTCGACGGCGCCTGTCAATTACAGCCTACTAATATATGACTACTCGTGTGCAGTATTGCATCAGCCACCGCTTCCAGCATTATCTCACTGCTGTGCGTGGGATATAGCAGGTACATACATGGTAGCACCCAACACTCGTTCAACCCCTGTAACTTGGCTTTCTATGGATAATCAGGCAGCTGGGATATTTCGGCAAGCATGGCAATAAGGCCTCAAAAGACGGGCTTGATTCTGCCAGACGTCGAGAAGGGTGATGAGCTGTCACCTCTCCATATGTCCACATATTACCTGGGTCATCCAGGATCCAAGCTGCAAATAGTAGTACCGCCTAATAGCAAGGTGCTCCTCCCTCTCGGTATGGGTAAACCCACATACTCCTACTCACTACCGTGTGCCAAGGTTAGCAGTATCAAGGTCCCGCGAGCACTCAACAGGACAAGTTGTACAAGCATTAGGAGATGATCCCGTACAGGCAGCGAGCTAATGGATTGGACGGACCGCTGTATCTGGCGTCTTTGGCGCTGTCAACGCATCCCCTACGGGCTGGGGGCCACTAAATCAGCGCGCGCTGCTCTCAACCCCTCATTCCCCCCCCTTTGCCCCGCCATGGCGATTGGAGCTTGACCTCATCACCATGCTTTTAGTTCCCTGAGAACCTCTTTTTTCCTTCTTACTCCGCCTATACGCGCTTGCAGTTCTTGAACCGTCTTTCCTTCCCACGATTATGAATCTTTACCGCCGGCAGCAAAGATAGCAATCCTGCCAAGCCCTGTCCAACCAAGCAACCGCATTCTCACCCGTGGGTGCGCCGAGTCCGCTGCTGTTACGACAAGGTTAATTCCGCCATAAGCCGCCCCGAGGCGGTCTTGGTTATCAGCATCGACATAACCGCAGCCATGCCTGCAGTTAAATCACATACATCCCACCCCACAAGTTAAATTCCACCTGCGACGGTGTATCCTTCATCCCACGCTATACGCAGCGGCTGAGAGCCTAGACGGAGCTATTGCTTGACTTGACAGCGTCGACTCAACCTCCTCACTTCTGCCCTGCCTGGGTGTATACGGAATTCCTCGCTCTCGCTTCATCTTTTCGTCTCACGCACCAACTTGCCTCTTCAGGAAAGCTCGAGGTGCCGGACTAGCAATGGAGGAAGACGGTGGGCAGACCCCTGAAGACGCCTCTGTGACAAACGAGCTTATATCCCCAATCGGTGAGTCAACAAAACCCGTTCCTTCTTGTTGTCTGCCCTCCCATTGCCTGCGCCGCGACACGTGCTGCCTTCGATGCTTGTCGTTGGCTCGGGAGATTTCCAGACGCTTTCGGCAACGCCCTTCCTTAATGCGAACCCCTGTCGGTCTTTTCCCACTACCTGGGCGGCTGGTGTTGAACCCACAAGCATCATGGCTGTCCCATTACATTACGCATTTCTATGTCGATAGAGCTTGGTATTCATCCTCCTGCTGTTGGAATGAACTGGCTTAGCAGTGCAACCCGAGCTTGTTGTCTTCTCCAAATTGCGTGATACCCCCCACCCCCTCTACTCTCACCCCACCTTTCCAACCTCTCAGTGTATTGCTTATGCATCTCATCTAAAGGGGATCCCTGCGTCTCTTCGCTCACTGCAAAGTATGGGCTCACACCACTACAATGATATTTTTTACCAAAAAGACAAGTCGTCTTGTAAAATCCATCATTGGTCCCGTCTTCATTCACCCGAATTCCATATCGGACCTTTATTTCCGATTTCCTAGTTAATGGCCAGCCAGCCTTGATTCACACCTTGTATGCACTTGAACGATTTCACAACTTACATCTTCTCATTTATGAAGTGTTTTCTGTTTTATAACTACTTCGTACTGACAATTCGTGCTAACACATTGTCCAGGTTATTCAAATTCCTCCAAATGCGGTTACTGCGGCACTCGTGGACAGAGTCAGTTCTAACCCTTCCTTCGTCATGTACTTCAAGCCATACTCTGGAACTGGGGGCCTGACGGAAAACGGCATTCCCATCCAGGTTTTGGATAGCCCTCATGCTAGATTTTAGGCGCAATTATAGATTTTCTGCCATAAGCTAACCTCTTTCTTTGCATATTTAGGCTTTTCGTATTATGCGAGTGCTACATCCCTTAGCCCGCAATTATATCTTACCCTGCTGGATCGTTGCTGGAGGCGATCAGGAAAGCTGTTATATCGCCCAAACCAGCGAGCGTCTTGTTGCCCTCACTATACTATTCGCTTAGATTCGGATCAGTTCTATCCCACCAGAAGCCAGCGCCAAACAATTAATCGCTTCAATAAATATGTTCTTGGTGAAACATACATTAAGCAAGCTGCACGTCTCTACCCCAGATCGCGCGAAGAGACAAAGAAGCGTGACAATGAGTTTTGCTTAACAGAACGTGTCCATGAGGCGGAGCTGAGTCAAGTGAAATCACCGCCAGAGCCCGCTCATAAGTGGGTTGTGACCCTTGAAGAGGACACCTTTACTGAAGAAAAATACCTAGTCTATGAAAACTACCAGAGAGTTGTCCATGGGGATGAGCCACACGAGAGGACTCGGCACTCCTTTGAACGATTTCTGTGCAGCTCACCCCTCCAGCGCCGAGTCATGGTTGGACCTGATGGACGAAAGCGCCGCTTAGGCTCCTACCACCAATGCTATCGCCTGGACGGTGTCCTAGTCGCCATCGGGGTGCTTGATTTGCTGCCGCAATCTGTCAGCTCTGTTTATTTCCTCTACCACGAAAGTGTTCATAGGTTCGCCCCTGGAAAACTAGGGGCCCTCTATGAAATAGCTCTCGCTGTTGAGGACGGCTATCGATGGTGGTATCCCGGATTCTACATTCACAGCTGCCCAAAGATGAAATACAAGATAGACTATGGTCCGCAATATATCCTTGACCCTGATACTCTGGACTGGCGGCTTCTTGATAAGAGAATTCTAAGCATACTTGCCAAGGATACCTACACTAGTCTTTCTGAGGCATCGAATGAAGATATTTCTGAGAGCCCGGCAATATCATCTGCAGAACCTACGAACAACGCTGCTGATAGAGACATGGAGATGCCAACGTCTTCTGACGATAGCCCAGAGGATACCAGCGCCGACGAAGATGCCGAAGACGTTTACGACTCACTGTTCCGATCTAAAATGCCTGGCATCCCCTCTGTCGCATCCATGGAAACTTTGGATTTAGACCACATTGTTCTCAGGATTTTCCCTACTGGCCCACTGTTTGAGACATCGGACTTGGTTGGCTGGAGGCACAGTAACATCAGAGAGCCGTCGGGCATTAAACACAGCATTGCGCAGCTGATAGCCGCCATGGGGCCTGACTTGATGGACCGCATATGCTTGGATCTGGTGCGCCGACAGGTCTAATTTGCTACACACGGAGAATGTCCTTTTTTCTTTTTTCTTTTTCTTTTTCTTTTTGTAAATGCTGGCATTATAAGCGTACTTTGGAGTTGGTTACCCATTGTAGGATTAAGCTAGGATATTGTGTCGATTTCCAAGCGTGCCTGTATGCATATGACTAGCGAACTGCTGTTTACATAGACTCATACCGATGTCTAGATTGAAAATTCTCTCAAGTCCTCTATATAGGATAATATCATTTATTGCTTCCACACTGTGCTCTTTGATATGGGATTGTGTATTTGAGAACATTCTTAGTAGGCGTGAGCTTGAAGAGCTCTACCCAGGTAGCTGCCCCACCCCCGCATCCGCGTCCGTATCTTATCGCTCACCTAGGTGAGCCGATATAACTTTTTGTCCAGTCCAAAAACCTTTCAACCAAAACCGTCACCAAACCGCCATTCCACGCCACCCTTCCAAGAATTGCCCCTTGATACCCCTAATCTAAACATTCCCATGGAAAGGCGGTGACAATGGCCAACCAGCAAACACTTTTGTCCCCCGCCGAGCTTGCGTATCTCCACAGTTCTCTCTCCCTCAGCCCGCCTATCCGCCCTGACGGCAGATCATCTAAGCAGTTTCGGCCCCTCACAGCAGAGACCGGGATACTACCTGGAACGAATGGCAGCGCGCGAGTCTGCCTAGCAGACGGCACAGAGGCCATCGTCGGCGTCAAGGCGGAAATCGAAAAGACGGTCAACCCGCTCGGCGGCGAGCACTACCAGGAGTATGTCAAGAGCGCGAGCGGCGTCGGGGGCGGCGACGCCGAGGAGGACAGGCGCGAGGCGCGCGGGGAGTGGCTCGAGATGACGGTCGAGATCCCGGGCCTGAGGGACGACGACGCGGGGACGGTGTTCCTGGCGGAGCTGCTCCGGGAGGCGCTCCTCGCGGACGGGGAGTTTGCCAAGAAGCTGTGGATTAACAGGCGCTTCCACTGGAGGCTATATCTTGACGTGAGTCGTGGATCTGTACAACAAGCGTTACAAAAGTTGGACGGTTGGTCCTTTAGAAAACGGATGTACTAACAGGAAATCTTGAAACGCAGATTCTTTTGATATCACCACCACTATCGTACCCCCTACCGCTCCTCTCCCTCACAACACACCTCGCCCTCCTCGCAACCAGACTGCCGCGACTAAAATCAGAAGGAGACGAAGACCCCATGTTCGACGACGACTGGGAGGCCTCTCCGTTCCTATACCCCCGCCAAGGCGCCACCACGGGCTCAAGACCGCCCATCACGCTGCTCGTCGTCGCCGTGGGGGACAGCATCCTATTCGACCCCTCCAAGGAGGAGCTCGCAGTCGCCGATTCCGCGCTGGCGGTGTCGCTGTGCGAGACGAGGAAGCAGCGAGACGATGGGAGCATGGAGGTGGATTCTGGGCGAGAGCTACGGCTGGTGTCGATGCGGACGATTGATCCTCCCTCGAGGCTGACGCCGCCTGGAGTGCCTAGCACTGCCAATTTGGCAGCTAGCGGAACGGTTGATGCATCACAACAAAAACAGCAGCAGAGAGCAGGGGAATATCCTCAAGAAGGCGTTTGGAAGGCACCGCTGGGGGGTACCAGGTTTGCCGTTTTGGACAGCATCATACAGGCTGTTTTAGAGAAAGGGGGCGTTGCGGATGAAGTCTTGGATGGCTTGGAAGGAGTAGACCTGTCATAAAACATTCACATCTTTTGGGCTGCGCATTGTTACATATTGGTACATCTTATTTAGTCTCATTGTCGTTGGGGGAATGCCTAATGCATAATGTGCTGGAGAAAATCTTAATGTTACAACAGAAAGGGGCGGCATCAGGCCTGCCCAATCAATGCACGTATATAATGATCGTATCATGATCATGCTCAAAAAATGCCCAGCCACTTCTTCTTCTGCTCAGCTGGGGCTTCAGCCTCGGGCTTGGGTGGCAGCTCGCGTCCCATGGCAGCCGCCTCTAGTTCCTCCTCCGACTTGGTTTCATCCTTGCCGAAAACCATGGCGACGGGGTCCTTGGGTTCAATGCCGTGCATCTTCATAAAGTACCTCCGCTTGGCAACGTCGTCGATGTGCCGGTTTCGGTGCTCCGTGGCCTTGAGGGCCTTGTCCTTCTCGTGCATGAGAATGACGTTCTTCCACTGGGAGAAGAAGTATGTGGGCTGGTGCCACAGGTCAGATATCGGCGGCACGAGATCCTTGAAGGGAGAATTGTAGGCGTAGTTCATGAAGAACGTATACACCCCCATGGCGAGCAGCGCGCCCTAAACGGTAAATGTCAGCCAACATGCACAGAGCCAGCAGCAGACCATTCTGTGCGAATCGTACCATGGTGATGAAGGTATGCAGCAGCCTGCTGTGCCAAAACCAATGTGCCCATGTCCCCTCGGGCGCCATCAGCCCAGGGTAGTTTCTCTTGTTTTGGGCAGCAACCTCCTCGTCGGTCAGCGAAGGGCCATAGTGCTTCGGCACGGAATTCCTCTTGAGCCTCGATCCATGCGAAGGAGGGTTGAATTTGGCCGGCTTCTCGAGAACGATGGGCTTGTCTGTCGATATGAAGCGGACGTGAATGTTCTGCGAGAGGGGAATCTGGATGCCACGCCAAAGAGGCCCCTGCAACGGCAGTAGGAATCGCGGGATGACCGCCCTCGTCACCATTGTGATAGGCTGACGAGGCAAGGCAAGGTCTGTTGTAGTAATATGTCGATCAAAAAGGGTTAAGAAAAAACAACCACCACCAAAAGCTTCGTATTCTTTTTTTTTCGCCCTGCTATGAAGCTTGTCTCATCCTCCCACCAAAAAAAATAGCGGATGTCGGGAAAAAAATGGGGACCCCCAGAGAGGTTCGGAAGAGAGCCTCTTTCAGCCGATTTTTCTCCGGCCGCTTGGCGGATGGAAGGAAAATCCGGTGGAGCCGACAAAATCCACGACAAAGGACCCACAACGTGTGTGGCGCCTTCTGCCGACCTGAGTGACGCCGCTTTGGCCGCCGCCCGACTTTACCCGGGGAAGTCGCCCGATGAGTGCGGGTGACTGTGTAATTGCAGCCTTCTGATTGGCTGCGCACTAGCCACAGCTGTGGCTGATCACCGCCGGTTTTGCAACACATGGTGTCATAAACTTTTTTTTCCTTGAAATTCTTGTCGCCCTTCCTGACCTCTTCTCTCTCCTATACTTCTTCTCCTATACCTTTTCTTCCACTACGAGAAAATTTTTGTTCCAAAGCAGTTACCCATTTCAGGTTTCTCTTTGGATTCACTCATAGTCCTTTACTCTCTAACGACTCTTACGTCTTTTTAATACCCATACTTCAAAATGGCTGGTGGTAAGTTGCCGCACGCACACAAAACCGGTTGCCGAGACGTTTCCGAGGGGACGCGGAAAAGCCATTGAGATACGACACAGCGGTCGACGACTAGGACAGTTGGTGTTTGGGACTGTCTGGGCAACGGCACACTCGAAACAGTGATTTTTTGACGTTCATGTCGTCGGCGCGAGCAGTGAGGCCGCCTGGCGCAGTGCGTCATTTTCACTATTCACTTGTTCGTGGCGATGCCCACCAGGTTCTCACCGTCATGAGATCACCAGTCCAAACACACCTCGGTCTTTGGTTGTCAGCCCCGTGGCATGTCGATGAACGCTCTCCGCTCTTTTACTACGTCCTCGGCACTCGAAATCCCCACGTTTAGAGGAAACTGTTGCTGATGCATCGCTTCAGGTGACGCTAAGAAGGGTGCCAACCTCTTCAAGACCCGTTGTGCTCAGTGCCACACCGTCGACGCCAACGGCGGCCACAAGATCGGACCTGCTCTGCACGGTCTCTTCGGTCGCAAGACCGGTTCCGCCGAGGGCTACTCCTACACCGACGCCAACAAGCAGGCCGGTGTCACCTGGGAGGACAAGACCCTGTTCGCCTACCTTGAGAACCCCAAGAAGTACATTCCCGGCACCAAGATGGCCTTCGGTGGCCTCAAGAAGGAGAAGGATCGCAACGACCTCATTGCGTAAGTTTTTTCTCTGAAATACCTTTTTACCATGTTCAACTGATGTGCTAACGCCTTGCCCAGCTACCTCAAGGAGTCTACCGCTTAAGCGATGAATGAAAAGAAAAAAGAACTGTAATGACTGAGATATCAATAGACGGGGTGCGGCGATTGTACTATAGACAAGTTAGAATAGTCGAAGCACCATCACTGTGCTTGTATCATTAATATCCAACTCCGCTTTTCAGCGACTGGACGCTGCTATTTTGATTTTTTTGTCTCATCATGGCTATGAGGCGATGTTTTTTCAATGTGCGCAGTGGGGAACTTGATAGACAGGGCGAACAGGGCTCGGCATTGGTCGAGACAATCCCGAATAGCCTTGCGCCATGTGTTACATTTCCTACCCTCCTATTGTCATGCAGACGAGGTGACATTGCATTGGACAGATGATGTAATTGGAAAAAAACACAGCGCCGTACCTCGTACCCTCTACGCAAATCAGCACCACATCTATGTGTATGCGCCTGGTATATCTACATGTTATCAAAACACCTCCCATGCTGACGCCTCGACTACTCCCCTTTTCCTAGCTTCCTATCCAACTTCCTGTACGAGTCTGGATTCAGCACGCTACACCGCGTGTTGTCCAGCGCATGCTCCCAGTCCTCTGCGTCAATCTCCCGGACCGACTTTTTACCCAGCATAAACTTCCTCAGCGCCCACTCTGCCGCCTTGATGTGCAGACCGCCGAGATCCGCTCCGCTGAAGTCCTTGCAGCGCGGATCCAGGGCCACGGCTGATAGCCTTGCGTACTCGGCCTCGGTGGCATTGGCGTGGGCTGTCTTGTAGATTGCGCGGAGGATGTCGACTCGCTCTTCTGGCGTGGGGAGGTCGACGAATAGCCGCACGCTGAGACGGCCGGGCCGGAGCATCGCTGCGTCAATCATGTCTGGTCTGTTGGTTGTGCCGATGACGTAGATGCCCGAGCGATCCTGAGCTCCGTCGAGCTCAGTAAGCAAGGCATTGACGACTCGGACGCCAGCGTCAGTAGAAGCATTGTCTCGCCGGGGCACAAGCGAGTCAATCTCATCAAAGAAAAGGATGCATGGCGTGGAGGAACGTGCTCGCTGGAAAAGCTCCCGGACGGCCCGCTCGGACTCGCCGACGTACTTGTTCAGCAGCTCGGGCCCGTTGATGAGGATGAAGGATGCCTGAGCCTCGTTGGCGACGGCTTGCGCAACGAGCGTTTTTCCACACCCGGGAGGTCCCCAGAGGAGCGCACCGGCAGGACGTCTCAGACCAAACTCCTGGTAGAGCTCCGGGTTTTTGATGGGTCCAATGATGGACATGTGTAGCTGCTCGCGTACCCTTTCCAAAGCGCCAACCTGTTCCCAGGTGACATTTGGAATCACAGTGAAGCCTTCTCTCCGCAGAGATGGCGTGAAGCCCTTGATAGCAAGCCGGAAATCCTCCAGCGTTAAAGGCTCTATAGGTAGTGTCGTGAACGTGGGCTGTCTTAAGTCTAATGAGATGTCTGACACATCCATCTCGTCTCTGCGAGGGGGCCGAGTGAGAAGCTCCAGTTGCCGCCCGTCTGGGTCCTCTGTATTGAGAATTCGTTCTTGCGCCGCCTGCTCAGCCAAAGTTGTGACTATGATGATGTCTGCGCCAACGAAGCCGTGCGTCATCTTGGCTACCTCTGCGAGGTCCAGGCTATCGGATAGAATCTTCTCTCGTGTGACAACTCTGAGGATATCGTGCCGGGCCTCTTGGTCTGGCACCCTCATTTGAATTGTTCTCTCGAAAAGGCCAGCTTCAAGCGCAACGGGGTCGACATCGGTCAACCTGGACGTCGTCGCCATGGCCAGAACGTTGGCTTGTTCGTGTTGAACCCTTTGCATCTGCCGTACAAATTGGTTAAGCACCTTTCGACCATGTTCATTGTGGTTGGAGCCTCCCGGCTTAGGCATGTGCCAATCCAGATCCTCGATGAATACTATGCTCGGTGCTAGTCCGATGGCCGTATCAAAAGCCTCAGCCAGACCCTTCTCCACGCGCTCGGGGTCCTCAAGGCAGCCGTTTAGGGTGATAACAGGCACCTCAAGATTCGCCGCAATGGTGCGGATAAGTGATTTTTTGCCCGTCCCCGGAGGGCCGAACATGAGCATTCCGGGGACCCTCCTCCAGCCATTCCCTTCGTAGAGCTCTGGGCACTTGAGCAGGTATCGTGTTTGGCGCAATAGGTGGCGATGAATCTCACCAACGCCTCCCAGTGGCAGCGGTTCTCCCAATTGCTCAACTTTGAAGCGGGTAGACTTGGGCGACTTCTTCTGCAGCGTCTTGTCTTGCCTGTCGGCTCTCGGTGTGTCTTTCGCGGCATCGCCATTGACCACTGCCTCGGTACCAGTATCAGGACCGCTTGTTGCGCCATCTCTCTCATCGCCCTCAGTCTGAATACGTCGCTTCTTGGCCGCAGGCTGCTCATTGGAGCCCTGGGATGGGGAATCGATATTCCAGTGTTTCGTCAGCTGGCGATTCAGCAAAAATCGATCGTCGTCTACTTTTTTCGACTCGGCCTCCTCTATGGCTGCCTCTGAATCTTCCGAGTCGTCAATTTCGTCTTTTCGAAACTGTAAAACTCGATCTATTGAGTCTTCAAGTGGGCGCTTCTTTTGCCTGCTGAGGCTTGAATTGGATCGCTTGATGGCATCGTAGGCTGCGGTGACAGTTTTGAACGGCTTGCCGTCGTTGTTCTCCTCTAGTTTCTTGATTATTTGGTATACGTCTCGATCAAGACCCTGGCGAAGGTTTAGTCGAGACTTGAAATTGGGTGCCATATTGCCGCCTGTGGCGCTGTCGCCAACACTTTTGATGAAGATGAGTTTTGATGGTTTGCGCAAAAAATAAAAGATACCCTGTAAAGTCGGCACGTATTGGGGACAAGATTTGTCGCTTACTCTAACCGACTTAAGCTAGCCCTCTACATCTTGGAAGCAGATCTTGAAAATTAATATCTACTTGATTACTTCTGATCCTTCAAGAGACATCTTGGTTTGTGCCTCTACTGTTTGTTGTTGTAATAGATCTATCAAAGAGTTTTTGATGAGAAATTGAACGTGCTTTATCATGAAAGGTACTAGGCATGAACGTGTTTGACTCCCAGTCTGTCCATGTTCTAAATCTGGACTAGTATGTGCAAATGCTAACATTGGTGAGATTCTTTATCAGGATCCCTGTTTATCGATAAAGCTTTCGGTCAGCGCCACATGATACATCGAGGCAATGACGACAAGGGCCGCCGGTCGCCCGCCGAATGGCGTCCCCGATCGCCTTACCATTTCATTCCCTGCTTACGGACTCACGGTCGAGCAACGAAGAAACACGCGGCCGAGTCCGTAGCATAGAAAACTCTCACAATGGGTGGCAAGCAGAGCAAGATTACCGACCAGGACAAGTAAGGCCAATCTCCCCCGCCGTCGTCATCGTCACCGTCATTGCCGCTCCCGCTGACAGAGAGATCCCCAGGGCGATTCTGGACATGAAGATCCAGCGTGACAGGTTACACCAGTACCAGCGTCGCATCACCGTCCTCACGGATAAGGAGACTGAAATCGCCAAGCAGATGCTCGCCAAGGGCGACAAGAAACGGGCACTGCTAGCGCTGCGCCGGAAAAAGTACCAGGAGTCGCTGTTGACGAAGACGGATGCGCAGCTGGAGCAGCTGGAGAAGCTGACGGCCAGCGTCGAATTCGCGCAGATACAGAAGGATGTCATATTTGGCCTGCAGCAGGGTACAAAAGTGCTGTCGGAGATACACGCCGAGATGGGAGGCATTGAGCACGTGGAGAAGCTGATGGGCGAGAATGCGGAGGCGATTGCATATCAAAATGTACTTTTTTCATTCCTTCTTTTGCGATTCTGACAGGTTTGTAAGCTAACTCTGCGCTACCAGGAAATCAGCGAAATGCTAGGAACACGCATCACGGCGCAAGACGAAGAAGAAGTAGAAGACGAATTGGCCGCGCTCGAGGCGGAGATGTCCGGCGTGAACCAGACACTGCCCTCGGTCCCGAATGCCCGGCTTCCAGTTTCAGAGAGATCGGCGGAGCAGGAGGCTCAGGAAAATCGGCCGGAGAGACAAGCGATGCTGGCCGCGTGATCGACATGGAGTTGGGCATGTCGAGTATCGGAACACGATGATTATTAGACATCTATTTTTCTTTGTTTGGTTACGTGCTTGATGATAGATGGCGACAACACCGTAGCGAGCACGGAGAAGGCGTTTTATTATTTATCCTTGTTTCTTTCTTGTTCTCCCTCATACACATTTATACATCTTTTTTTCTTCTTTACTTAGTTTTGGGATGTCTATTTTTAGTCTCTACAAAGGAGCATTCTATATCTTAGCTGCCGTATTTGGATAGGAGCTTCTTCATAATGGACATGGCTCCTCCACGGTACCCCGTCCCAAATATTGCAAAGTGATTCAAATGGTGATACCTGTAAGCATGCGGTCAGCCTACTTGTCTCTCAATCTTTGCGCATGTCACATGCGTGTTTAGAGGAGTTGCTATTCCAAGGCACTCACAATTCATAGAGCATCACACGATCATCCCATTCCTCCTTGGGTTCCGCCTTGGGCACCAGCTTTTCATATTCGCTCCAAAAAGAACCGTCAAAACCTCCAAACATCTTCATGATGCCGAGTTCGTACTCTGAGTGGCCGTAGACGCACGAAGGATCGAAGACAACCTCTTCGCGGCCTCCCTGCCCGGCAATCTGGCCCGTTGAGTGGTTCCCACTCCAGAGATCGCCGTGTATTACCACGGGTGTGATGCTAATGTGGTCATCCCCAATAAGCCGTGGGATGACTCTACTGGCAACCTTTTCTATCATGTCAACTGCCTCCCCATCGGGCCCATGGTTCTTTACCGCCCGCTTGATGATGAAGCGCAGCCGGTTGTCAGCGTAGAATTCTGCCCAAGACGATTTCCAGGAGTTATCCTGCTCTGTATCTCCGCAGCACGTCGGAACGGGGAAGCCGAACATGGGTTTATCGAAGCCTTCCGGGATAGGCGCCGGTGTTGTATGGAGCTTAGCTAGCTTTGCGGCGAGAGAGATTCCCGAGCCTTTTGAGCTGGAGTAGCCGAGCTGGAGAAAATCCGTGGCGAGGAAGTACTTGTTGGATTGCTGCATGGGGCCATGGCTGTATGATTTGGGGCAGAAGTTGGGCACTGCGTTGTGGATGGCGTTGAGAGAGGCATGTTCGCCTATAAGTGAGGGGGTTAGCACTAGAGATGGAAGAGAATGAATGAGATTACGGTATGCTTTTTCAGGGGGATGCTTTATGACCTTGGAACATTATCCTCGCTCCTTCACCTGAACCTGTTTTGACAAAATAGTCGAATGGTTGGCCATCTTTGGTGGTGGAGAGCTTGAAGGTGGATGAGAAGCCTGATCCGCCGACTGAGGCGATTGTGGTGTCCCCTTTATCGAGATTCAACGCAGCGAGAATGGCGCTGTCGACAGAGGGCGACATGGCTGATGTAAATTACCAAATACAGCGTTACAAATTTTGGATAATGCCTTCTACAAGTGGATTGAGAGTGATTGCGATGTGGTTTAATTGGAGCTGAGATACTTTGGGCATGCTATTCCATGGGAATGGGTGACGTCAACATGCTCCTTCATGGCTGCATGTAAATCGCAGCCAATGATGCACTTTCTATGGAGTAGCAGGTGTTACATAACGAGGACAGCGCGCACACAATAGTTCACATGAGGCGACAGCAAAGTGTTCGAAAATAGGTTTAAAGAAAACTTGTATAAGGCGAGATTCTATAAAATTCCAAAATGGGGGTATTCCAAATTCCATCGCTACCCAAAAGCCCAAAAAACCCATCCAAGCCGCTGATTACACCCTAATTATTATCCTCCTCTTGCTCCCATTCCTTCTTTTTCTGTCGCCCGGCTTGCCCGCTCAAAGTGGGGCCGGACACCGGAGAAAGCGCCGTTGCCCTTGTTGTATGTAAATCTGCTTGCATTCTTTCGCCCGCTGATGAAAAATAAACCAAGAAGAAAAAAAGACTCCAGTGGCCAGGTTTGTATATCCTGTATAAGATCCAAGTATGCAGAACCGGGTCTACAAGTCCTCCAAATTTTGATGACTCGCTTCACTGCTTGCTCGCCTTCTCGACGTATTCAACAGATGAAGCCGAGCTGTTGCGGCCCCTGGGGCTGACGGGTCGTGATTGAGCGGGAGTGGTAGCTTCGGAGCAGTTCTCGGAGTTGGGATAATCCAGCTCACAGGCGGGCTTGTTGTAGCAGTAGTGGCAGGGACAGGCGACGACGGAGTTGATGGGAGGTCGGGGGGTGCAGTGGCGAGCCCACCAGCTTTGACCTTGAGAAGGCATAGTGATTTGTGGTTGTGGTTGTGGTTTTGAAGTTGGTTGAGATGAGACGGTTGAAAGAGATAGAGTCAACCGGTGCTGGTTGTTGTATAAACCGTAAGTTTGTGAGAGTTGTTCTCGTAGTTATATGCTCGACGCTCGAGTTGAGTGTGTGTGTGTGTGTAAGAGATAGACAGAAAACAAGTCAAGTCCTTCTCAAGGCGTTCAAAGCAGATTTAAAGATAGCTTATTGGAGTGGATTCAAAGTCCTGCTGATGGAGACAAGAAACTGAAAAGAAAGACAGCGGAGACCCCAAAGATATTTATGCCTCCTTGAACTAACCATCGAAAACTCTTCTCATCAAAACTTATACACACCCATCCCTTGAACACACACAAACTGGGCTTGCCGCCACACAATACCCGAGCACTGCCGACAGACCCCTGCAGCCACCAAGACGCACGCCTAGCCCAGATCGCACTCGGCGCTCCGTCGGTATTTCGCAATTGCGAGCCAACATTCGCCTCTTTTGGGGAGCTTATCATGTGGGTATACGTAGCATACTATCTGCTCACTAACAGCAAAAGGCCCAATACCACTGCCAAAGCAGATAGTCAGAGGAGGTACCATCCGTCTCCACTGCGGCAGCTAGGGCTGAACAAGAGTCATGGCCCAAAAGGGATAATGCTGCCCAACTTGGCGCCCGCTGACTTAATGCATTTTTCGTGACTAAGCCCTCCAAACTTACAAATTCCCCCAAACTATGAAGTAATGATGCATATTGCAGGCTCAAATTCCATCGTCATTCCAAATCAAACACGGAGAACGTGTCTATTTCCTGCTTCTCGATACTACATTCCCCAGAAAAGGATCAAAAATCTCGGCAACTCCCGTCCAAGAGATGCGGCATCTCCGCCCAGACTTCGTAGTGTGTTGCTTTCCAATTCTGTCCCATATCTCGGCATCGCCCACCCTCCACGTTTTTTTTTCTCCTGCCCTTAAGGCACACCCCCCCCTGTAACCCTTGCCATTCATCCGAGAGGCCAGCCTGAGCGCAATAACCGAACGACTTCCGAACCACCGGGCTCAACGAAATTTGGTCCACGCCTTCAGTTCTAGATTTCACAATCGCGTATGGGAAACGCGCTCCTCTTGTAGTCATTCCACAATCACCCGATTTCTCGACTTTTCATTGAGCAAGTGCTTGGTCCTTCTCCGTCATGTTCCGTAGATATGGGCACATATAATCAATGGATGCCTACGTAGCGACTGCAAACGACCCAGCAAGATGGAGTCTTCAACAGCCTTCTTATCATCCTGAAACTCCACCCGCTGCTGACATGACAACTCCTTCTCCTTACTTCACGCCGCATACGAAAACCCTAATCGAATCGCATCATCCTCGTCTTATCCTTCTGGAAGCGGTGCTCCAGCAAATGCCCGTCTAAATTCTCAGCGTCACGCCCCTTGCCATGGTTTGGCGGAATTAACTAAGTTTTTTTTGTCTTGGTCTCCTGCTTCACCTACAACGTAAAATATGTCGATACATGCTATGAAAAAGCAACAAAATGCCTTGACCGCCGCATCATTCCTGAGCCCCTGCTCACTGGTTGATTTGCTCCCCCTTGCCACCCAAAAAAAACAGATATTACAAGGAATCCATGCCATCCAGTCTTACGACTCTGTTACCGTCTAGATACCCAGGGTGAACTCGACACCAACATCAATATCGCGAGCTATTATTTGTTTATTCCGTCAGCAGGTGATTCTCCCTTTTTTTTTTAATTTAATTTTCTTCATAGTGTTGCGCCGTAAACTTACCCAACTTGACAACCTTGGACAGCTGCACAGCCTTCTCAGCGGCGCTCTGCAGGTCATCAATAGAAAAGATCTTCAGACCAGACTCGTTGATGATCTGATGGGCAAGCTCGACGTTGGTACCCTGGAGACGGGCAATGATGGGGATCTTGAGGTTGAGCGTCTCCACAGTCTTGATAAGACCGGTGGCGATGGCGTCGCAACGGACGATACCGCCAAAGATGTTGACGAAGACGGCGGTGACCTTGGGGTCGCTGGTGATGAGCTCAAAGGCCTCCTTGATGGCGGCGGGAGTGGCACCACCACCGACGTCCAGGAAGTTGGCCGGCTGACCGCCGTTCAGCTTGATGATGTCCATGGTGGCCATGGCCAGACCGGCACCGTTGACGAGGCAGCCGATGTCACCATCCAGCTTGATGAAGTTCAGGTTGGACTGAGCAGCACGGACCTCATCAGGGTCCTCCTGGGTGGTGTCCCGCCACTCGAAAACCTCCTTCTGGCGGTAGTCGGCGTTGTCATCGAAGCCAAACTTGGCGTCCATGCAGAGGACCTGGTGGTCTGAGGTCTCGGACAGGGGGTTAATCTCGATCTGGGTAGCGTCCCGCTCGAGGAAGATCTTGTAGAGCTTCTGGATAGTGTCCTTGGCATCTTCAACGCACTGCTCGCTGAAACCAAGACCGGTGGCGATGCCGCGAGCAATGTCGTCGGTAACACCAGTGTTGATGTCGATGTAGGTCGTAGTGATGGCATCGGGCTGCTCCTTGGCAACCGTCTCGATGTCGACACCTCCCTGAGATGACGAGACGATGACAGGGGTCTGGGAAGCACGGTCCATCAGAATAGCCAAGTAAAACTCTCGGCGAGCAAACTTGCGCTCGCAAATGTAGACGGCATTACAGAGACGGCCGCCAGCGCCCGTCTGCTTGGTGATGAGCTTGTGACCAATCATCTGCTGGGCGAACATCTCAGCCTCGTGGGGGGAGTAGATGACGCGGACACCACCCTTCAAGCCGTTGTCGAAGGTTCCCTTTCCTCGTCCACCGGCAAGGACCTGAGCCTTGATAACCAGGTCGCCGGAACCAATTTCCTTGGCCACAGACTTGGCCTCTGCGGCGGTCTTGGCCACAGCGCCCTTGGGAACACCAACGCCATACTATTGTTATGGAAAAAACAAGGTGCCGTGTCAGCCGGATGCTGCGTGTGGGAGCGCTAAGAAGCATGTGAACGGGATGAGGTTATTACCTTTCTCAGCAGGTCGGCGGACAGGTATTCGTGGATGCTGAGGGCTCTTCGCTGCTGGGCGAGGCCGGGCAGTCTAACGGAAGGAGTGACCTGGAGCTGTAAAAAGTCGAGGCCCGAGTTAGCAGCTTTGAGGTTGCAACGTAGCCCGAGGAGGGGCGTTTTTTATATGGCATATATCGAGGGGTGAAAAAGAGAGCAACTTTTGCGACGTCTCCGTACCTTGGCGGCGCTGAGTGCCGAGGCCGCCGCGCGGCTACGGCCAATGTTGAACATTGTGAGGATAGGATTGGCAACTGCCAAATTGAGTGGAGAGAGATGCGAGGAGGGAAGCGATGGCGAGGAGCGTCGGGTCGGGGGGCTCGACGAGACTTTTTGGTTTTTTGGCGGTTTGATGCTCAGAGCGCACAGCTCTCAATGCGGAAACCGATTTCCTGCTGCTCGGTCTAAGCTGTGGCAGGCGACGGGGGTACCCGAGTTTCGCCGACTGGTGGTGCGGAAAATCGTTGTGCCGGGGTGGCAGCTGCCGAGGAGCCCTGTAGCAGCGTATAAAGTACTAGGTACTGAGAAATTACCGGAGTACCTTGGCATTTGGTATAGTGTAGGGTAATGCACAGGTACCTACTCTATATAGCAGCAAGTTCTACTCCGTAATGGAGCACTAAACAAACGATTCTTCTTGACCAATGGCAAGGTCATGATGTGGGGGGGCCTTTGTTGAGTCTTAATCTCGGAACAGGTGGCCGTTCCGCTGCCCTCCGAATCGAAGCTGCACTTCGCCGTAAGGGCCGTGTCATAGCCAGGATCCGGGAGGTTTTCAGGTTCTCTCGGGCCGGCAACTCATGTTGCTTCGTACCTTGTGTACCTTGGCCATGTAGCTTGTACCTGTGTTCTTATTTCACAATTTCACAACTCGTGCCCATAGTACGCTTCTTTTGTTCATTCGTATGCTGTGATTTCACCTCTTCTCTGCTTCATCATCTCGTCATCGTCTCACCTTCACCGTCTCTCACCTCGTGCATCATGAAACAGAGACAGAGACGGAAGACACGCCAAGGACTCGTGGCAAACGCCCTGCTGCCACCCACTCGCTCGAGTGTTCATGCAAGGCTCAGATCCCGATCTAACGGCCACGGACTGATGCACAGATCCCACCACATACCAGCCATCTCACGCACCTATTGCATCCCTCACTTCCAACGCACATCCTGCACATTCATCACAGCAAACCCGCTTCTAGGCATCCAAATCCGCCATCTGCAGCCTCAACAGCGGCCTCCTGGTCTCATTCACTGCGCTTTTGCTCTTCTTGTACTTGCTTGATACCCCCAGCCTTGGCCAATCCCAGCCCCACCAAAATGAGCGCATCTCCCCTTACCTGTTGCTCGTATGCCAGCCATTAGCAGTCGAGCCTCAGGGCTGCTAGTCCCCAAGCATGGCAATTTTTCTCTCCCCACCTCTCCTTTTTCAGCAGCTACTTTGCGGGCCATGCAACACCATCGTATTTCCCCGTATCACGGCTCGCCGTTTCTTCAGTTGACCAGGGATGTCGTCTGCTAGTTCTTCGTTTCAGCGCGCCACGATGAGATGGCGTTGCCCTCTGAAGATGCGGCCCGGCCTCCATACCGCTTGAAGCCGTAACAAGCTTATTTAGATACGTCTAGTATGATGCAGCTTCAAATATGAAGCCAAGCCTGCTTCCGTGGTGCGCATCAACCAACTCTTTGTTACATCCATGGCCGCAATGAAATGACGCCGTGATTCTGTGCTGCTGTGCCTGTGCTTGGGCAATGAACTGTTTGCCGTCCATTACATTCTCCGACTCTCGGGCCTCAAATCTCAAGCTTGGGACAACAGCCTCTCCAAGAGGGCAACTGCAAGGCACGCAGCCTTCAATTTCACGCCCCAGCTTTCAATCCGTGGTCACAGCCCAGGGCCCTTCGCGTTCGCTCCGTTGAATCTCTCCAAGATATAATTCGCGTCTCCATGTCCCCAGTGTCGGCTCGGCTTCATGCATCTTTAGCGTCACGTTCTGTGTAATCTCACGACATCCCTCTGAGTAACTGGTTTGCCACGCTGATTGCATTGGGGTTTCTCCCCATCTGTCTTCTGTTTTTGCTTGATTCTTTTATTTGTCCTTGTATCAGCCATAGCGTTCAACCATGTTGCTCTCTCAGTCATATTATCCGAGCCATGTCTTGATGGTCGGCGTCGGCATTGTACTCAGCCTTACCGTCCTTGTATGGCTTCGTCATCTTGCGTCGGATATCAAAATCAGGAAGCTTGGCGGTGTTCGGGCTCCCATTTTGGCAGGCAACTTGCTATCCGGTAGGGTTTCTCTACTCATTTCCCCTACGAGTGCTCGTTCCCTAACCACGAGACAGCTTCAAAATTATATTTTGAGATTGGCAAGAACCAGTATAATAATCAACTTGTCGATTGGTGCACAAGGCAGCTGGACAGCCTGCCATCTGGAAAGAGAACCTTCGCCGAGTTCAGCTTGACAGGATCTAAGCGAGTCCTCATCACCAGGGACCCAGAGCAGATCAAGGCGATACTGGCGACGAAGTTCTCACACTTTGGCCATGGGCCCATGTGGCACAAGTTATGGCGTCCATTCCTCGGGGACGGCATCTTCGGTGTGGATGGGCAGATTTGGCACGATAGTCGCAGCATGATCCGGCCCATGTTTGTAAGGGATAGATTGCATAACCTGGTCATCTTCGATTCATGTACCAGCAGGCTGCTATCCAAGATTCCTTCCGCCGGGATCACCGTTGACCTCAAGGAGCTGTTTTATCGTTGGTCACTGGACACAACGACGGAGTTTCTGCTCGGAGAGAATGTGCATAGCTTGGATTTGTAAGGCCACCTACCCGCCCGCGACGATGCCGGCATCCACCTGCTTGATGAGTGAATCATTGATGCTAACACTACTTGTTCAGTCCCGACAACGAAGTTTTCAATGCGATGCATGTTGCACAACGAATACAAATGTACATATTCGTTCTCAAGTTGGTCTATCCGTCACTAAAAAATTGGCAGCAACAGAGTATTAATTGATTATTCTAGTCCTATTGCACCATTGATCCCCAAAGGCGAATACTATCGAGCAATCAGAAAGATAGAGGAATTCATCGAACCGGCGATTGCACGAACTCTGGCCATCCCCCCGGCACAGCTTGAAGAGCTCTCCAAATCGGACAAGGAGTTCTCATTTTTACATAGCATTGCTCGCTACACCAGGGATCCCAAGGTGATTCGAGATCAAATCATGTCTGTGCTTCTTGCAGGAAGAGACACCACGGCCGCGACCCTATCGTGGGCAATGTACGAATTGTCAAACTACCCCAACATCTGGGCCAAGTTACGCAAAGAAGTCCTCAACGAACTGGGGCCTCGGGCAACACCGACGTATGAGGCGCTCAAAGATCTGACGTATCTCAAAAACATCCTCAACGAGACTCTTCGGCTGCACCCAGCTGCCCCCCTCAACATGCGCCAAGCTTTGGAGACTACGACCGTTCCAGGCCGGCCTGGCGAGGCTGACATTGTTCTTCTCAAGGGAGACAGCGTGACCATCAACACGCTCGGGATGCACACGTGCGCAGACTTGTATCCGCCGGTTTCCGATCGGTTTGCGGACCCAAAGATATTCAGCCCGGAGCGGTGGGAGCACTGGACACCCAAGCCTTGGACGTATGCCCCGTTCTCCGGCGGGCCTAGGATGTGTGCTGGCCAGAACTTTGCCTTGACCGAAATGGCATTTTGCTGTAAGTTTCAAAGTCGATATTCCCGTTTGATCGCATTTAGCTAACGGAGTCTGCTCTGTCCGATAGTGGTCCGCCTAGCTCAACAGTTTGAGAGGATCGAGTATCGCGGGGACTGGGCAGCACAGAAGCTGCAGGCAGACATCATCGGCACACCCGCCATGGGCATTCCCATGGCATTATATAAGCCCGGCGAGAAGTCAGATCTGTCATTCAAATATCATGTCTATTAGAAAAGGTACAATTACAAGGCTCTATGCCCAAATATATATCCCCCCCTAAACCAAAAATAATGCCACATAACGCCAGAAATTTTATACCGTGAATTATCAGTCTACACACTCATTCAAAACCAGACCACACCGTTCCCAACACCCTCCCCCTATCATCGAGCCTCACCCCCTCGCCCCTCAACAGCGTCTTCTTCTCCGTAATCGTAATCCCCTCGCCATCCTTGGGCCAACTGCCCTTGAACCCGCCCAACGAGCCCCCCGTCGCCACAACGCGATGGCACGGCACATCCGGCGCGAACGGGTTCCGCCGCAGCGCGTTGCCCACCGCCCGCGGCGACGTCCCCAGATATGCCGACAGCAGGCCGTAGGTGGTGACCCTGCCGCGGGGGATCTGGCAGAGCGCCGTCCACACGCGCTTCTCGAAATCCGTGCGCTGGCTCGCCGCGATGCGGAGCAGCTGCGGCTCCATGTCCGCGGGGACGGCTGGCGGTTTGCTGGGGATGGCGGCCGTGCTCTGGGGTTTGGGTCTGGGCTTGGTGGTCTTTCGGATTTTGGACCTTGATGAGATGTTTGTTGCCGTGGTGACTGCAAGCTTGCGCTTTTGAATAGTGGGAGCCATAGTTGGGGGTGCCACTTGAGAGTGCTGAGCAAGTATGCCGGTTGTGGAATTGGGAGCTTCTTTATATAAATTGCGTATAAGTGATGTCCCGAGGCTGGATACTTTGTCACGTTTTCTTCAACTTCGTAGAACGAGAAATCAAAACGGAATAGAACAAAGAATCTGAATGGACCTCAAGGGCATATATATATCCACAGGGATGCAATAGGTATGTTTGGTTCATCCGTGGGCTCTAACACGCCACGGCCCTTGTTGTCGCGATATCGAAAGCAACGCCCACCCCAAACGCCAAGTCACGTGATATTGCCTTGGAAGTGCGATGACATCAGCCACCACAGCTGTTCCAAAGGGCGTATAATTAATTCGGCAATTAATAATGACGAACCAAGTGGTGTTGCGGCAGATAGCCTATTAATACAGAGATGGCATTTTGGAAAAAAAAATCAGATTGCCATGTGACTCAGTTTGCTGTTGCTATTGTGTGTGCTGCAACTATATCGCTCTCAGGGCATTGGCTTGTGTATCTTCTCATCCTGTTGCATCATTTACAAATTGTATTTGAGATGTATCTGATCAAGGCCAGTATATGCCTCTAACCCTAACGCCGGTATCATGCCCCATAGTGCTATTGTTTGCCTGTTTGCTCCGTGCTCGTAACGTTCTTGTATCGGCACCATTAAAACGAAACCCTTTCGTGGGTTGGCTAGACAGGTTTCTCTTTTGAAAGCCTTGCCACGCCATATTCCTTCTAGTCATCACCATCGTACAGTTCCTCCATACACCTGACTCGGCACAATGATGAGCCGCAGCCCCTGTCCTGTTCATCGAAAAGCTCCAAAT
This sequence comes from Trichoderma arundinaceum, assembly GCA_025919625.1. Classification (NCBI taxonomy): domain Eukaryota; kingdom Fungi; phylum Ascomycota; class Sordariomycetes; order Hypocreales; family Hypocreaceae; genus Trichoderma; species Trichoderma arundinaceum. The sequence continues at coordinate 2,337,367 of JAMQTF010000005.1, forward strand.
CCTCCCTTAGACCATAAATGACTCTCCGCAGCCACATTGCTCCTCTGCTGCCAGTTAGTTATCGGACATGAGAATAAGTTGTCGAGGCACACTGTGCCAGGATACCACGTACTGATATTGGGGTTCTTGAACACAAACTTCTGGCTTAATTTATCTTCCGCCCAGTCCATCTCGCTGCCAATAATGCTGAACAGCGCCTTGCTGTCAATCAAAACCTTGACGCCGTCCTGCTCCACTGTCTCGTCAAAAGCACCGGGCTTATCAACAAATTCCAAGTGGTATGCCAGCCCACTGCAGCCCCGGTTCCGTACGCCAACCTTGATGAGCTTCGGGTCAGGTTGGTTGAGCAGTGCGCGGAGCTGTTCCACAGCCGCGGGTGTGAGCTTCATAGCTGCCTTGCGGGGACGGAGCTTGGAACGGGGTCGAGCAGCGGGCTTGGTCTTTTGCGCGTCGGTCTCGCTGGCCTTTAGGGCTGGAGAAACTGGTGACGTTGTGGGGGAAGGTGACTGAGCTTGCACCTGTGGCGGGGCTGTTGGCTTGGGTACGGCATCATGCTGCGGTGGCGGCCGTGTCTCGTGGACTCGAGGTAAGGCTTCTGGTTGGGCGACGGACTTCTTTGAGAGGCTGTCGTTCCTTGGAGGTTCAGGGATGTTGGACGGCAGCGGATAGGAGTGGTAGGCAAAGCCGGCTACTCTGGTGGCGCACAAATGGCGGAAAGAAGAGCGGCTCAGGCGCAGCGCAGCGCGGCCGGTAGAGTAAGAGACGTTCATCATTATATCATGAAAATGCTGTTCGAACGTTGTGCATGCTGTGTACGGCGCTGGAGAGGGTTGGGGTTCGGCGGTTTAACGTGGGGAGGGTAGATGCGGAAGTTAGAAATCAGTTTCTCGGCTCAGCTCAGGAACCGGACCCTCGTCAAAGGCAAATGATTATGACATGATCTTTTTGTCGCAAAGTACCGCTGTACCTGTACCCCCGGATTCGGCCGAGCCAATCGGCGTCCGAGAATTAGTCAGTTGCGTGAGGGTAAAGGTAGCGGAATAGCCATTTTTGGGACACCGCTATTACTAAGTGGCGAATTTCTCCGTAAGTGCTGGATGAAAGCTCTCATCAGGGCACAATCGCTGCCTAAGTGCCCAGCAGGCAGTGAAGTTGACTTTAGATGGACAACGACTATTAAAGATGAAGGAAAGGAAAATTGCATGGGTACCAGAAGCATCTGTTTTAGTGCCGTAGGCAGCTCTTGAGGAGGAGCAATAAACATCTCTTGTGCTCCGTTAAGCCACTGCCGTGGAGCCATTGCCCACGAATAGCGATGCGATAGGCCCTTACAGGCGCCCGACGCCACCAAACAACAAGCTATTGCCAGCTACTAGAAGCTCCGATATAACCGTAGGAATAAGCGTAAGCCGATGCCATACAGCCACTAACTGCGCTTATAAACAACACAAGCAACCAGAGATTTAGTTGATAATGACGAAAACGCAGAACAAAGGGGAGCTGACAGGGTACAATCGAGGAATATGCGTTTCTTGAAATCCCTGAGCTGCACGAGAATGCTGCTTGGATGTAATTCTCTACGACACCTCTCTTTACTGAGTAGGAGATGGTAACATAAGAGTTGTGCAATGTTCGCATCTCCTATGCACCATTCTGCAGCACACATATATTAGTGTGAATCAATTGCTACCCAGGGCAGCTTGTAGAATGTGTTGGGAGACATCGATGGTTGAATCTAGGGCTTTGTAGTCCGTACTTCAACTCGAAATGCTGACCGGTGAACGATTGTGGAAATTACCTATCCTCGCCAAGCACTGCAAGGGTTCTGAAAAGAGCATCTGCCGACAGGGTGCATGAGCAAGAGGCTGGCTGAAAAGAAAGACAAGACGAAAAAGCACAGCAAAAGGTGCCCTGAGATGCGCCTTGAAATGCCCCGAAAAATAAGCTGCATACAACCACATCTCCACCCCGATCTCATTCAGCTATGATCGGCACGGCATGCCAGCCACGTCATTTGCGGCTGCATTGGCCCTTCAATCGTTATCCGATGGATAGCAAAGATTCATGACCGATCCTTGACCCAAAATCCGACATGGCTAGTGCTTCTGTCTCTTATGGAGCTCCAACTAGCATCCGCTTGAGCTACATGGATGATGTGTTCTGTATCCATACGACCAACATGTCTAGCTGCATCTCAGCTTAGCTACAGCTTCCAATTACAACCCCTGCCGGCAGTACCCTTAGCCATCTCTGCCTACAGCTCAGCTGCTGTACTGCATGGCAACTTGACCGTTTTCATCTTGAGACATGAGACAGTTGGAGATGACGGTGGAAAGAGGTGCCAAGTGAGGGTTTCACTCTGGTAACCCGATCACGAAGGCTCCAACCATACCTCCTCACAATGTAAAATATTGGTAATATAAATAGAGAATTGGGAGCCGGCATTGTTGGCTTCTCTGTCCTCATCCTCTAGTCACCAATTCACCAGGCATATTTCCTCCACATCTTCATCGCCACCATTGCAATGGCTGTGCACAAGACGCTTGTCCGGGCCTTTGTGGCTACAGCCGCCATGGCCAGTGTTGCCAACTCTCATGCCATCGCCGTCCCTGCCGGGCACCTAGACGCTCGCACATACCCAACTCCTACGTGCGATCCAAGCCATACGGTGACGCAGACGGAGACCAAGACAGTAACATCGTGGAAGGCATTGTTGACGATTACAATTGGCGGAGGCACTCATACCAAGACGGAGACCAAGACGGAGATATGTACTGTCACCGATACAGAGACGGTCACGGAGACAGCGACCTCTACAACTACTGTTACTCCCACTTACACTCCACCAACTTGCCCAACACAGTGTCCGGCTCCCCCCTCATGCAACAACCTGGGCTTTGACTGGGCTTATTATAACAACTCGGCGCGTAATACCGATACAACTTACTCTACCTTCCATCCAGACTCATATAAGAAGGTGGCGCCCATCTTTGTTGGCACCACGTCTTATGTGGGTGGCCTTTATAATAGCCAGGGCACTCAGAACACCGGCCCTATTTATAATTCCGGTCGAGACTTCAAGCTCGACTTCTTTGGCCTGAACCATCACGCCTACATCTATGCCTGCGAGGCAGGCACCTATAGCATCACCATTCCCTATTCCAACGATGCTGTATACCTGTGGACTGGTGCAAAGGCCTACTCTGGCTGGACGGACAACAACGCCGACGCTAAGGCTCTCTACAACCAACCCGACCACATTGCCGGCCATGCCAGCTTCAATCTCAATATACCGGCAAACTCATACGTGCCGATCCGCTTCTTCTACGGCCAGGCGCAGTACGGTGGAGGATTCAACTTTAATATCACGACCCCGAGCGGTCAAGTCATTGTCAGCAACGCGGAGACGTTTAGCCCGTATGTCGTGCGCTACTCGTGCGATGGGACCACTGCGCCGGCGTTTCCGGCGTTTGGCAAGGAGACGTAGCTTGATCATGCATGATGGCGAGCTGATAGAGAGCTCTGATTTTATCTGGCCTGAGGGAGGGTGATTTGAGGGACATATTGTATAATATGAAGGCTGTGTGCGTCGGACCAGAAGGGCAACAAGGCAACAAATGCCCTGGGAATTGGCTGCATACTTGATCTCTTTATAGTGGAAATAAAACTATGACTCACTTTGACTAACACGCCTTATCGGGCTTGACTCTCTTGGTGATGCAAGATGCAAGATGCAAGATACTTGAAGCAAGATCCAGATCTCTTGCGTTGACAGCTCGGGGGCGGAGCTCCGATCTGCCCAAAGTAGCAATATTCAGAAGGCCGCGGTCACATGGTGGAGCGGACTATCTCGCATCCGGCAGTACGGTTTCCCTCAATTGGCTAGCGTCCTCTATGGGAGTCCAGCAACCGCTCCAGCCCCCTTTCGGACCGGGCCGCATTTGTGCGAGAAACCTCCCCCTCCTCAATAATCTCGCCCGAGTTGAACTGGAAATTACTCGGTATAAAGGGGCCAGCAGTGGTGAAAATAGGCCCTCCTGACGGCTTCTGACGCGTTCTCGCCATCATTCTGCTCTTCAACCCGTCTTCGTAGCCGCAGCGATGGCAACTTCTCCAGGGCATATCCATCTCCAGCGCTGGTGCGGAGCTTGCGGAGACGTGTTCAGCTGTGGAGAGGCATTTGTGTCCGGTAATGAAGTCCTCCACCATCCGTTCGGCGACTTCTTTACTAATCCGCCGAGCACAGTTCTTCACGACGCCGACTCTATCCAGGTCGTTGGCTCGTACGAGTATCCATGTAATAGCGTTGACCTTGATATCCTGAACAAGAGTACCAACCGGTTCTTCACCCACCGCTGCTTCTGTCCCCCGCTTAGCGCTTCTAAATGCAGAAGCGCCACGGTGCACGCTGACTGCTTCAATCTGTTCCGACGCAGCTGCGCAGATGGCATCGGCCTGCGTCGATTGGTGCTTGCAGCGATCTGGAGAAACCCCTGGCGCGATGCGCCGACATTTAAAGTGTCCCCTGAAGTTGATGTTCTTGAAATGATACGACTAGCCGCGAGAGCCTGTGATCTGCCAAAGTTGATGTCGATGCCGCCCGAGATAAAGTGCATGATATGGCAGGATGCCTTTGACCAGCCGTCCCAAATTGCTCGCTACCAATCCGTTCTATCACTAGCCGCTGATTCATGTGACCAAGATTTTGACCAGCAATCATCAGTTTCCATTCGCAACGTTGCGTCGTGGGAGCGAGGCGGACGCCCGGTAGTTGAGAAAGAAGACGCTTCACCTTTCATCAGGATTACGATAGACAATCGAGGAGTCAAGTGCATTGAGAGACTAAAGCAAAGACCAGCATTCCTTCATCAGCGATCAGACACTGAATTATACATTGTAGAGACTCAAGAGACGTTGGCAGATATTATGGTGCAGTTTCAGGTAACGCATCAACTGGCACAAACCATATCCCCAACGAATGAGTTCACTGCGATGCTAACAATACACAAAATAGTCAGGGCTGGCATGTCTAAATCTTGGAGAGTCAGAAGTGGAGCTTCGACCCTGGGATATACCTGCTCCTCCACCTATGGAGAGTCTGCCACTTATCGTACCATCAATTCCTAGGACCACCCAGTTCTCAACCATCGATTTGGCAAGAATCACCGGCATTACGTTCTTCATATCTAGAAAGACGGGCACTGTACTGGGCATTCATACGCACAAAAAGTCGGCGCCTTCTGCTGATGCAGCCTTTGATCGCCTCTCCGCACAGTACCAACGGCAAGCAAGCTGGATCTATGTCCCGTTTCCATCTGATGATCGATTGACATTCTTTGGAGTTCGATGGGTAGATCCAAATTACTGGCATCTCTTGGTATGAAGTCCCATCCTCTCAATGCCTTCAGGCAGGGCCGTCCTAACCTTGTCCAGCTACGTTTCAAGAAAGCAGGTGACTACATCGTTGGACTCCATTCTAGAAAGGATTTAGAACTGGAAGACTCCACATGGCCAGTAGAGAACCAACTATCGCTTGTTTGCAGTGTATCAGTCCTGGGCTCCATACGTGCAATAAGCGCACTTCAGCAACAGAGCGGCATAGCCGAGCCACCCTTCCCCCGGATCAACCGCCTGAAGCTACCACCTGCACCCAGCCCAGCATTTCTCTCCTCGGCACCGTTGGAGCACGTCATATTTATACGAGTTTTTACTGACGTAGATATTGGCACCTGCCGCGGTCTACTTTTGGAGTACGAAAATGGATCACAAAGATCTCTTGGAGAGTGCCGCATTGGGCTTGACCTAGAACGCACATATAGAAACCCTGTCTGCATCTGCATTGCTCAGGAACCAGACGATCGCCGTCCGGATATTAAAGTTAGAGCCGACTGCAAACCAGAGCACAAGCACAAATCAGACGACTGGAAATGCCACAGAATGAGAGGCACACTTAAATTTTGGTTTACATATCAGCAATCCGGAATTGAGGTGACTTGTTGAGTTTTAAAAACCGGCGATTGATATTGGATGGTTCATGCGCATTATAAGGCACATTATGGCCATGCGCGGCGTTTTTGGCATGGGAAAACTAGGTATACAGTAACTAGGTAATTTGACGTCTACAGTAATACAGTTCTTTACTTTTTGTATCTTTCAGAAGAATTTTGTAATTATCATTTTCAGCTTAGACAGACTATTTGCACAAAGGGCAACTGAGGTTGTAATTGAACTTTTGAAATTCAGAAAGTGTACTCCGTATTTGCGCATGCTGTATCTAAGCAATTAGTGCATTAACCATCATTCAAGTAAAAAGGCACTTTGGCCGAGTGGTCTAAGGCGCCGTGTTCAGGTAATATCATCTTCTAGGTGGTCTCCTATTCGCGGTCTAGAAATAGGCGAGGGTTCGAATCCCTCAGGTGTCAGAAGCTTAATTTTTTTTTGTGCGTTTTGGGGCACTAACAAAAAAATCCTTGGCGGCAAAAATTTTCTCCTCCACTCTTTATGACCCCCATCTTTTAACCCCCAACAGAGCATATGTTGCGATTTATGGAGCAGGTCTTTCTTTTTCCTTTTTGTCTATTTGTCTTTTTTGGCTTTGAAATTCTCGTGCCCACTTTGAAACTTATTTCCGCCCGTGTGGAGCTCCAAAAGGAGAAACATGCGAAATACTCCGGAGAAGTACCAGGCCGTTTCACCCATCACATTTCCTCTAGCTGATTACGGAGTACCCAACTTGCCCATCTCGTCGTAGCTAGCAGTAGTACGGAGTATGGAGTAGTGCAATACGAGTACATAAGCATCAATGTAACCTCATCCAAGGAGGCGAAAAAATGACTCGAGAGAGACAAACTGACAAAGTAAGACCATCACCCGCCTTGGCACGAACGATAAGAAGAAAGAAAAATTGTGCCGGCAAGATGCCGGAATCAGGCCAAGAGCCAAGACGGCACTGCCCGGATCGCGCGCGCGCGGCTTTTTTTCTGATTGATTTTGTCTTGGCTGACGACGCCGTGCCGGCTTCGATTACTGCCAGACCAGAAAATGCGCCGCTTCGGACAATTTGCCATGCAACGCTACGCTCCGGAGATAATCCCGCCTAAGAAAGTACGGAAGGGCGTTAGTATCAATACGGAGTAGTGCTCCGTAAGCTTCTCTTGTTGATCCGGACCCAGAACCAACAGAGATAAAAACCCTTTTGGACATGGTCGGATATAACGTGGGCGGATGGACTCGAGTGGAACCAGGGGGAGTTTCGTAGAGCTTGCGACACTACGGCATGGCGTGACACTATCTTGTGCCTTGAGAACTTTTATGCATGGAAGCGTTCCAGAAGCTAACCATGGAACGAAGCTAGGAGGAAACATACCAGCTAAGAGTTTCCACTCATCTGAGGTGGCGACGGGGGGAAAGAAAGCAAGAGTCAGGTCACACAGGTCTTATCAGTGGGTATGTTATATTATGCTTGTAAATTTTTTTAAATTTGTTTGTAAAAAATCATTATAATACATAAGATGGTATCTACTCCATTACATAACTCCTTCCATATTAGTTAGCTCCCTCATACTCAACCTCCTTAGTAGGAGGAATGACTGGTGCCTCGCGGTCCAGCTCGAACGACTCATCCTCAATCTTGTCGTAGTGGTTGAACAGGAAGAAGAAGACGAAGGCGGTGATGAAGCTGGCTCCGGCAACTCCAGTGTACATCCAGATGAACTCGGGATCCTTGGACACGGAGACCAGGGCCTCGGAGATGGCAGAGCCAAAGGCGTTGGTGAAGAGGTACAAGCTCTGGACGAATGACTTCATGGAGGGAGGAGCCTTGGTGTAGGCGTACTCGAGACCAGTGACAGAAATGAAGATTTCGGCAAGACCGACAAACACGTAAGCAGGCGCTTGAACAGCAATGTGGATGTTGTTGGGGAGCGTCTCGCCGTTGACGTTGGCGGCATCGCAGTTGAGCGGATCCTCGTAGCAAGGGCCAGAGTTGTAAATGAGATGCTGGACGATGGCAGCATAGCCAAGGCAGAGGGAGATCCAGATGAAGCCCAGCGAAATACGGGCAATGGGGCGGATGTTAATGCCAGCCTTGCGGAGTGCGGGGTAGACAAAAATATCGAGAAGGGGAGTGAAGATGAGAATGGAGATGGGATCGAAGTTCTGCATGAAATCGTTGGGCATGCCGTGGCCGTTCATCTGGCCAGCCTGGGTAACAAAGTTGGTTGAGAATTGACCATAGCCAACCCAGAAGATGGGGTCTATAAATCGTAAAGCGTTAGTGGTTGGGGAGGGCTTTTCAGTAACGGGTTTTCCAACTTACAGAAGACAAAGACCTTGCAGGCACGGATAGCACGCTTGAGTTCCTCAATGAAGTGGTCGTTCCAAGCAACTGGCCTTGACTTGCCGTTGGCGGCACGCCATGAAGGCTTGGCGGCGTCCATGTTGCGAGACACAATCATCAAGCCGAGGGCCTTGAAGGCGTCGGTGATGATGGAGCCCTGCGGTGGGTGGATGATGTACGACTTGCGGCGGATGACGAGGATGGCAATGCTAAAGTTGAACATGAGGAAGCACATGAGGAAGGCAGTCCAGAAGCCGCAGTACTTCTCCATGAATGGGGTGGCGATGAGAGAGAGAGAGCCCAGGTTGATGCACCAATAGAAGATCATGTAGATGCGCTGGTAGGTGATGGCAGGGTCAATGATGATTCGCTCGCCGTCCTTCTCGGTTCGAATGGCCATGGTTCGGCGTTGGTACTGATCGGCAATCAGGGGGGCGATGTTGGACTTGATACCACCGGTACCAGCACCAATGATGATGATGGAAACAATGTAGCCAGGGAGACCAGCTCCGTGTGCAATAGCCACGGGCAGAGACGTAGTCCAGAGGATGACAAGACCGATCCAGTAGACGCAGCAGAAGAGCATGATGGTCTTGTACTTGCCGAGGTACTGATCTGAAATAATGGCACCGAGAATTGGGGTCACTGTGTATCAGGCAAAAATAAGTTGCAATTAGCGACGCTGCCCTTTTTTGGAAGCTGAGCACACGACCACAAGTTCAAGACATACCGTAGCAGAACCATTGGAAGAACAAGTTCAGACCAGTGGCGGCTTGGCCACCCATGCCCAGTCCAGGAGAGTCGCTGGTATCGTTCTTGCCATTGCTGATGTAGTTCTGGAAAAGACCAGAGGCACCATAGTAGGTGAAACGCTCCATGAGTTCGACAATGGCGATGAGGAAGGCTGAGGCAGGCAGATTCTCGCCAACACGGCGCAGGGTCCGCCTCTCATAGTCATTGGGCTCCTCGCCATCAGGGGTGGGACCGGACTCAGCACCATCGGGCGAGACGCTGAAATCCTTCTTCTCATCAGGGTCGGCGGCGATGAAGCCTCCGGCAAGATCGTGAGTCTCGCCGTGATGAGCACGCTCGTTGAACTCCTCGTGGAGCCTGAATCAGACAATGGTGTAAGCACATGGCTGGATGTAGAGAAAATTTTCTCCAGATCTTTATAGAGACTTACTCAGCAGCGGTATCCTCGTGGTTGTTTGCCATGATTGCGATCTGATTATTGTCCACGCCTCAGCTACTGCTGCAGACCCAAGGCAAGTCCTTTCAAAAGACGAGAAGACCAGCCAAGAAGTGAACAAGGGAAGAACAAGAGGAGAGCAGAGAAGTAAAAGACGCAAAACAGTGGGATGCCACGATTTAAAGGATTTGAGCTACGAAAGATAGGCCGGTCTCCATTGCAACGTTGTCCGCCACCCAGGCTTTGTCTATCAGATGGGGGGGATGAGCGAGTTGCCCCCAAGGGCAATACACTAGCAACACCGCGGTGGCCTCGCTTCTCGTCTCTTCCCCACGGGCCAGCAGTTCCAGAAGCTACACCACGCGGCGCGTTCGCTCTCTTTGGCATTATCCGAGGACATCACTCGTCATAGGGAAAGGCAGACCGAGTTGCTATTCGTGCGCTGAGATACGGCCCATCGCTCTCAGACCCCCCGTCGACGGCAAAGAACTGGCTTCGGATGGCTGAGCTAGGCCACAAACAGCTCGGCTGGTGGCAGGGGCTACCCCTGTTCTGGGACTTTTTAATTCTCTCGCTCACTGTCCTTCTTTGTTGCTCTCAGATCAAATCCACCTTGTAGGCCCGAAACGAATGGGAGGACTAGACGGCGGCCGCCAAGAAAAAAAACATGGCAACTCCGTGGCGTTCGCTCCAAGCCACCGGCATGTAGTGTGCCGATATATTGCGGGTCGGCAAATCGACGAGGCGCCATTAGCTAGCTGCTGGCTGGTGTTGGAAATTGGCCGGAGATGGTGCGGCTTCAAGCGAACAACTTCTGCCACGGCCAAGTGTGGCTTGCCAAGGGGCATGGCTTGCCTTTGTCCCGTAGGCCCTATGCAGCGCCGAGGCTTTAAGAGAGGAGCGGCCAGGGGGATCCTAGTGCCTCCGCTGAACCCCGTCGGGGCAGCATCTGGGGCGAATCAGGGCCTGGCTGGGGCGAGCCAGATGCGCGTTTTTGGCATAAAGCAGCCACTGGCTTGGGGACGCCGGCAGCGAAAAAAAGAAGCATGCACAAAACTCAATCCTCAATAAGCGTATTGGGATGCCGTGCTCGCGGGATGAAAATTTTCTGGGCGTGGCATGATTCGTGCTGCCTTGCTGCTACTGTAGAGTCGTATTCTTATCGGAATATCACGTGTCGCGGTTGCTACAGGCAGGTGCCAGCGGGCTCAGAGAGCCTTTTAGCCCTCAGGCAGCCAACAAGTGCAACTATGGTGTGCCCGAGAGAAGAAGGCGCAACGGGCTTCATGACACATCAGAGACAGCGGCGGCTCAGGGCGCAAGCCAGCACTATGCCCTTCGCGGCCGTCTCAGCGATTGCCCTTCTGAGCAAGGGCCCCGGGAGTTAACGATTAATCCGCGCACCGCAGGCGATCATGATGGCGGCTCTCGAAACAAAAACCCCCGACTAGTTCTGGTTGACGCGGGCATTGACTGACTTGAAATGAGGTTCAAGATAAGGACGAGGCCCAACATCCGGGACAACTGCTCTGTTGCGGCAAGGCTCTGGGCTCGGAGCGTCGTGGTGCGCTTTTGCTGCCGCAGACCGCCTGAGCAAGCGAGTCATTCGCTCGAGATGCCTCGGGCGACGATGGCCCGGGCATGTACGCAGTACCAAGCGCCCTCGTATACCTCTAGCACACCACAAATGTACCATGTACGTGCATTAGACCTAGCAGGCTGCCGGCTCAGCCTCTCGCCATTTATGTGACAGTGGCCTTCCTCACCATCCAACCGCACCACCGTTATTAATATCTCAAGAGATAGTGCTGGCACTACTACTCATGTCTATAGCCTAGCTAGCGTCAGGCACGGCTCCGTGGCGGAACCTATACGGAACACGGCTTGACAGGTCCTGTATAGTCCATTATTGCTGACGGCGACTCTCTACTACAGGCGATGCGGCGGCGGCTTGATCGCCACTAAGCGCGTCGTATTCAGCGTATATGCAGCATCAAATGATATCGCATCGCAGTGGTTGGCGGCATCGCTCATCGACGGCTAATCGGCGTTCTCGGGGGCAGGGGTTGCGGAGAGGCTTGGGGAACTTTTTGATTGACTCCTCCATCTGCGCGCATCCTTCATCACGGCCTCCACACGCGTCTGAGATGGTGCGGAGACTGGATTAAGGGTTCTGGGGTTGAATCATATTATGTACGAGAAACCTCGCAGAAAACGCTTCATGGTGAGCTGATGCTGTATTGGTCCGTGCCAGTCGGTTATGTGGGGGGATTTCCTCCGATTGCAACTGTTACAACTGCGACCCTGTGATTGGTGCAATGAATCAGCAGTAATTACAAACGATGGCACATACTAGTACGGGGAAAAACAGGAGCATCGGTTTACTAGTAGAAGACGGAGTAGTAATCAAGCATAAAGAGTTGGCAATGCGACCCTTCAACGCATCAGTAGTACTAAGACGCGGACGGAGTACTCCGTAGTGTACTCCGTTTTTCAACGCTTTGAGATTCTAAACGACCAACACAAATTGCTTCGTATGCGGCTGAAATTAGAACCTACACTAGAGACTGAGAAATCAGGGGGAAGGGGGTTCATGATGGGGAGAGAGTAGCACGTCGATACCACATAGCAACGCAGCCTGATAATTAATTTACCGAGTCTGTGTGAGAGCTGTGAGACAGTTTGGAGTGCATATCAAATCTCCCCGAGTGATGTTGCAGCTACTGTTAAAAAAAAAATAACAGGTACATACCCTGTACTTACTGCCTACTTACGTATATAGATAGCATCTATCTGACAGCCCCAGTGAGCGTCAACACGAAAAGATCTCTCACAGTGATCAGTAGCTTATGACGCGTAATGCGCCGGAGCGAGGCCTATTACTGGGGCCACCCTGTTTCCATACGTGACATGTTCTTGCCGGAACATTTTAAAACCTCCTCCCAAAAGAGCACTCTACAGGCAGCCTTGCATGATGGTTGTTCGACTCAACATGGTCACTGCGCTGGAACTATCGATTCAAAACCGCCAGCCAATTCTAGAGCAAGCTAGATATTAGGCAGACTAGCTGCGGTCATAACCGGCCTGGACACGAGTTTCAGGGTAGGTTAGAGAGGTTGGATTGAATGCGTTGATGGTGGTCCTGGAGGCTAGGAGATGTCCGAGACAGAACATCCTTTCCATATGTCCACTGAAGCATCATGACCTCCGGTCTCGAATCCTTTCCATCATGTTCATGTCTCCTGAAATTTCTTCTGCAACAATGCCATACGTGAAAAGTGCAAGTTGCCTCTGCAGCTGCCTGAACAAGGAGCTTGAGACTGAAAATGTTTGAACAAATGGAGCTTAGCAGTATTTCCAAAAGCAGTGGGCTTTAACAAGGTGCTCCCAGTACTTGTAATACACCGCTGCCTTGTGAAAAGTGGTGTTTGAATGTGTTTGACATCAAAGTTGACGTAGTCGAAGTGACGGCTCGCTGGCTGGATTTACCGAGGAGTTGTATGTCCAATTTCTCTGAATGTAATTTAATAATACGGCATTGATCTATATAACGCAAGAGTCTACTCCGCAGCCGCTGCAGCAATAGCTATCTCGCGAGATGTGGTTATTCGTAACTCTGTTTGTAAAAGTTTGATGGCCTGTCAATATTAACGCGTAGTTGTCCATCATGCAATGTCGCTATCAGTCCTTGAGAAGCTTGGGTGCAAAGCTTTGCATTGATGAATCGATGGTCCCTGCTAAACATGGAAGTACGTTGTATGATCTTCTTCTCACGTACCGTATGAGTTGCCTCGTCCTAGCAGCCACCCGTGGCTAGCTTTACCTTACATCTTGTTGATATCAGCCTGAGTTACGGTGTCATCATCCTCAACAATGTGACCATCAATACTTGCTACGGTATTCCATTGCTTTCTGAGAGTGAGACCATTTGCACCATGACGTATGTCGGACCTCGTACCCGCCCCCTGAACTTTCCAATCCGAGACGGTGAACTTAGGCCTTTCTCACTGCGGATATCATACTTGTGGGTAATGAGCATGTGAGGCTCTTTGAGATTAAGTACAGCTTTTAAGTAACATTCGAGCTTGTAGAGAGGAATCAGAAACATCGGTTTGTATCAAGCGTTGCCGATGTCTCGTCAAGAAAGAAGATCCCACACGGGGGAGACTTAAGACACGATAGAGCTAAAAGAAGACCGGTCTGTAAAGAATCATGCCTCAAAGATAGGAACACAATAATAAGACATCAAATCGGCAAAAAGAAGAGAAAACATACAACAGCCGGTGTTCGCCAGTGGTCACCCACCTGACTACTAATCTGCCTCTCATTGGCTTGACTCTGGGAGAGCAGACGGGATCCCGTATTCTCCAATGGATATGGTCGTATGTACCTACATTACAATAACTTTACTTTATAACAGTAAGTACCTGGAGTACCACCTTTGTTGCCTGGATAATCTATGTATCGGATCTCGCTACTAGGCACATGTAGTCCGCCAAGTTGAAACTCCGCTGCAAATGGCTTCATTGAACTGCCCCAGCCCGCGTGCTAATCGTAAATTTATCTACATATGAATGAGCTCCTTAGACAGGCCCACTTGAACTCCGATGCTGAAGATATTCCTCCGCCGCCCGTCCCACTGACTGAATCTGGACTAAGATAGTGAAACTCTTCTTAGTAAGTCATCTCGCTAGAAAAACTATATATATGAATACTGCCTTGATTAATGCCTCCTTAGCTTTGTAATATTGCTTACAATATCATCTTGTTTTAAAAGACGGACCTATGTTAAGCGCATGCCCGAATTGAGGGCTGCTGAAGTAGAACTGAGTTGCATTATAGTACGTACAAAATGAACGATTTAATTTAAGACTCGCTTTATTATTACTTATTCTATTAACAGAACATCGCTAATTAAGGTTCTCTATTATCATTATTTTTTAAAACAGCCATAAGCCCAACGCTAACTATTGCTACACAAATTAAGATAGCAGCACCACCAGCTAGTATTCGATCGGTGGTGCATGTTTATACAAGGTAATTATATAATAAATGCGGGAGAATATGCTGATATTAAGGATTCCGTCTAGTTTATGGAATTCTCTCGGTATACGCAATGGCAGCCAGGGTGGAGCATCCAACCCGACGACTCTAGCAAGCAGCCGTTGAACGTAAAACCCAGTGACGGACTCAAAGTTAAAATGAACGGAACCTCAGTCTAAACAATTGTTATAGCATGTACACTTCTTGGCTACTATAATACGCTGCTCGTGCATATGTTAACTCGCAGGAAAACTCGGCCGACGCTTTCCAGTGGGAGGGATCACTACTCGGACTTATGAAAGGTGTGCATTAATTCCATTTCACTCTAAGTGAGATAAATCCAGGAGACATCACGTTTATCCATAAGGAGGATTTGCGAGGAATTCTAATCACGCTCTTTCGCCCTTATGGAGCTCTTGGGATAAGTTTAACTCAGATTTCAAGAAGGAGATTGAGAGGTCTTTGGCATAGACTTTGCAAGCATTGCATTTTGTATACCTGACAACAGTCATATTGATGGAGTTTTAAGCATAAGACGAAACGGAACTGGGATCAACGCTTGCTCTACACATGCATGCATGTACGCTTTCTGGCATGCGCTGCCCCTCAATGAGTGATCAGCATGCAAATGGCTCAAAGAGCGCATCAAATGTCGACGGCACAACGTTGACATCATGTTGTAAAATACCCTTGTGCTTATCCTCTAAATATTATAGGCTGATTTATATCTACCATAATTGATATCCAGTTGGAAATACAGCAAAGGTTATTTGTCTCTAGAACTATCAAATACTAGATGACTAGATCTAGAGCCAGTTTAACACTCCCATTCGATCAACTGCTCAAATCATGAGCACCTGTACGGCTTGCGCCTCCATCACCCACTCCAACAAAAACTCTGGGGCCGTTTTCTATTCGGATGCAGACTCGCAGAGTAAAGAAATGCAGCCTTTGCGATTTAATCCGAGGATCATACTTGGAATACCTGACGACCAATCTCTTCCGGATCCACCATCCACCAAAGATGACGCTGAAAAAGACAACATCACGTCATTTAATCAAGGTCGAAGCCGACGATGCTGAGTTTGTATCATTGGATGCGCATTAATGCAACTTGCAGATTGCCCAAACAACACTCCAAGACACCTGGTACACCGATGAAGTCAAAAGAGCACTCTATTTTCATAGCAGCCATCCTGAGGGCCTACGCAGATTGGACGCTAAATATATACCCAGCCAGGAGGATAACGGAGCTCTTTCGGACTGGGCGTATAAGACCTAGATATAAGAATATGTAATTTATAATAGTTAAATAAATTAAAAGGGAGGAGTAAGTAAATAATGTTTAGTTAATTTATGCGTGAGCATTAGTTATAATGATATGTAGTGCGACTGAGGATTTTGCGGGGAAGCGGGAACTCCATTAGATTTACTCCGTATGGGTCGAGGAATAAATGGTGTATGGGGCAGTTAGCATAGAGTGCTAATACTCGCGTGTCTTCTGGTCTATTAGCGCAGTGGGCACGCCTTCCATCTTGTTTACACTTACAAAGTAAAGGATTCAACATGGCAAAGGCGGTGCACCTAAGGGTATTAAATAACGCCATTTATTAGCTAAGATCCGGCTTGGCCATCATACCCCCCCATTCGGTCATCATTAATTCTACCGGCCCCTACCTGATACGAAGCTTGCCCAAATCCTTCAGTCCCACACTGCCCCTTGGAAATAGGCAATAAGCACTCTTAAATATCGTTATGTTCCATAGGTACATTAAATGTACCAACTACAACACCAGTCGTTAGTAGCCGCGAGGCATCGCTCAATAGTGTTTTGTAATCATGGGCGGAGCTGCTAGTTAGGGACGTAGTGAGGGGAGAGCTGCAGGAAGGAAGCCTCGCCTGTTACCGTATTCCCTCGCAATACTGGGCTGTGGATTCCCCCATATATAAACCCTGTATTGATCATGAGTAATAGGCTAGCTTTGTCATATTAGCATGCTACCATAAAAAGAACGACCCACAGTCTAGTTTTGCGAGGGAATTCGGTATTCTCTCTAGGAACAGACGATCTTCCGCAATTTCTCAATGAGGAGCTGACTGCCTCGCTGATTCACCTCGATCTCCACAATCGACGACTTACTGTGTATACCTGTGCAATTGGCCAGACGTTCTGGAGATACAGACCATATTCGCTATGCTGCCAGAGTGGGCAACCCATCGCGCCATGGGAACGATGGTGGTGATGCTGCTGTTCGGCGCTGCATTTTCCATAGGCCACCACTTCTTTTATCAAAGCCTGTCGGGAAAGCCGCCGCCAAGTTCTGTATATTTCAGCCGTTTTGGTGGCGGTTTAACGGGACAACAAGTTAACTTGGCTGTCGGCTCCGTATTTGCCTTCCTTGTCAGCTCTGCTCTTGGTGCTGTAATAACCACTGCGGCGGATCAGGCGCTGTGGGCAACGGTTCGGACAAAAACATTGAAGCTGGGCGCTATTGATAACTTGGCGACCGTAACAACCGGGATCTGGAATATATTTGACTTTCGATTGTGGAAGAAGAGCCCGATTAGGATGATTTTGGCCACTATCTTATGGTAAATACGAATCTTGTACATGCCATATATACATATACGCAAGTCTATATATACTCACATTTACAGGCTTAAATCCATCACGTCCTTCATAACGCCCGCCACCCTTAACGTAGGATGGTCAGCAACAACGTTCACGTCCCTAATGAGAGTCCCACAGATCGATTTTACCAGTTTGAACTTTGCCAACGTACAATCACAACCAAGTCTCTCGCCTCTGTATTACTACAGCAATCCACAATATGCTGTCCTGCAAACAGTGGCGGGAAGCACGACAGGAGGTTATGTCTTGCCAATACACTCACCACACGAAAATGCTACATGGCAGCTGAAATTTCCCGGGCCGGCTCTGTCGTGCGAAAACATTGACGAAGCATCGGCTTTATATCATAATATCTCCGATAATATCCTCACCGCAACGATTGCGGGATCAGAGGCGATGCACTGTGTGCGGTCTTTCGGCTATCTCTCTTGGGTGCCGACTGTCAATATCACTTCCGGAGCTATCAACTCGCTACCTTTCCCTAGCCTCTTTAATATCTCGGATAGAAAAATGGGTAGCGTTGTATATGAACCGCCATCACTGCCGCTCGGGCCAATAAATGAGGACACTGGAGTATTAGAACTCTATATCGCAGCCATACCAGGCATGAATCTGGATAATGATTGCCAAAAAAAGCTGCTTAATATGACTATTACAAGTTGTTATATGTATAACACCTCATACATAGCTAACTTTACATACGTCAACAACATTCAGAGCGTAAAGATTACGACGCAAGGTTCGTTTAATAACGTCTCGGCAATGGGACCCATCGCAGGTGCAGCTCCGCTCGAAATTGAACCAGCCTCTCACAATCCGCCCATGTACAATGTACAAGGAGTCGAGAATTATGCTTATGAGGCTGTAATGGATGCTTTTGGGCGAATGTTTGTGGGAGCTATCGTCCGTAACCTTGGGGGCGCTCAGGATGGGAGCATGCTGGGGGTAACAATTGCTGCCCATATGGCATCAACACCACTCCTACAAACGAAAGAATTCAACTTCTTGCAGCCTCTTACTGTGAAAGGCAACATCTCGTCACTACAAGGGGACGTTACTGATGTAACGAGTCTGTGGAATGGCCATTCTGTCGAAGAAGCAGCCAACTCGACCACCCCTATGGCTAGGCTTATGGAGGAGCTATTCCGCAATGCCACTGTATCCCTAATGAGCAATTCTTTGCTACGGTTAGTCAGCCATATCCCTAGCATCTCTTTGCCTATATTTTTACTTTCTTTGCTATATACAGTTAGGCTGATATATTTAAAGGCCCAATTATTCTTCGCCATATGCACCACCTGATGTACCCGTGACACAGACACACTATGCTTTGATTTACTCATATGCAGCCAATACTCTTTGGCTTGCGTATGGAATTGCCCTTGGTATGACTTTTCTTAGTATCTTGTTAGGAGTTGTCTCTATATACCATAATAGTGGTTTCTCGTACATGTCCAAATTCTCTACGATACTTCGAGTTGCCCACTGCATCGATCTGTCAGATGCCATACAACCTGAAGATAAAGATGGGAAAGATCCGACGCCACGATACATTAAAAACTTAACGGTTTCATTTCCGCCAACTGGAGATACAGTGCATTATAGAAGAGCTATGAAAGCTGCTGAAGGAGAGGAACTGCGATAGACGGAGGAGAATTAAACGCAGATGGCGAGTTCTCATCATTTTATGTTATCGTGATGCTGAATAAAAAGCAGCCTGATTGCAATGCATATTATAACTAGAATTAACGTTACTAGCACAATCCTGTTTAGACCAAGAGCACCTGGTTATCATTTCTTGTTTCAGACGCTAGGCTGTTGTGGAGGAAATTCTCTAAAGACTATGATGTATACAATGGCTCGCCAAATTCTTATGGTTTGATGCTTCCCCCATTTTTTCTTCTAGGTTCGTAACTTAAACTTTACAGTACTATCTAGGCGAAATTAAGCTAAGCAATTTACATATATCTTTTGGTATTAGATTATGTTGAAATATACTTTTAATTACTAATTAATGGCATCTTTCCGGTCTTGGTGGAGACGTCCTTAATAATAATCCTCTTATAAGAATTGATTGAACTCGATTGTATCTTTTAGGTTCCAACAAGAGGTTAAGTAGGAGCTCGGCCAAATTAGCGTCTTCGACAGCGTCAATGACGCCGTACCATCGTTTTCTTGAGAACCTGCATGATATAATATAGGTCGCCTCGATCCGCTTGCTAGTGATGGCCTGCCAGGTGGTGAATTAAAATATCGCAAAGCATACTCTTTATTGCGAGCGAATAGCCAAGAGTTACTCAGGATTGCGGCGTTGAACTGAAAACCCCGCGTCCTGCGGACACAGCCGCAGGAGTGTAAAGCGGTGCTCGTCGCCTGATAAAGCTTGAGTAGCAACAGCCGCGCATAGACTGGATTTAACAGATTCTAAGGAAAATGCTCATGTGATTTGCACTGTGAGATGTTATGTAATTAGTTGGGCAACCTAATATTGGTTACCTGGGTACTAGACTACTCTGTAGAGGATGTGGGAATGCTGAGATTGTGTGGTGTGCTTCTGCCTACCTACGCACTTAGGTGCCTACTGCGGTATGCTTAGATTAGGCAGTGCCTACTGTATTAAGTGCGGAGCATGCGTCTCTTTACGCTAAGCTAGGACGAGCACGGCCGCAAGGGCAGTTAATTTACATTGAGTTCTCCGTAATAGAGCGGTGCTTGAGAATACACCCTTTTTAGTGTGAGATATTTTTTTCCGCGTTTAATACCCAAACTATGTATTAGCATAGCCTGGAACAGCAAGAGATAACGGTAGTTAACTCCGTTTTAAATGAACTTGATATAATAAAATGAGCATTTTAATTTTAGTTAGCGCAATTCTCAAGTTTAAGAGTTTCAGAAG
This sequence comes from Trichoderma arundinaceum, assembly GCA_025919625.1. Taxonomy (NCBI): domain Eukaryota; kingdom Fungi; phylum Ascomycota; class Sordariomycetes; order Hypocreales; family Hypocreaceae; genus Trichoderma; species Trichoderma arundinaceum. The sequence continues at coordinate 2,357,465 of JAMQTF010000005.1, forward strand.
TCGCAGCTATGTAATCCTGATTTTGGAAACTAAGGGAGCCGGGAATAGAAGACAATGAACCGTATGCTAGAACTTGCGGGACCCCGAATTTTCCACTACCTATGGTCGTATGTACCAGAGGATAGCGCGAAGTTATTTATAACAGCAGCATGCATACCAAGAGTGGCCACCACTATTAGCTCTGCCAAAACTTACGCACTCCATGGAGTTCCAGTAATTTAATTATCCTCTTCCTAAAGCTACAAGGTAGAAGTAAATGGATATTTTATCAAATTTTTGGAGGGGGCTCAATTTTTGATTAGCTGCAGACTATGGTCTAATATCATAATAAGAGAGCGGTATGCCAAATTGTGGCATGGTTGTTTATTGTGCCAGCCGATTGACTCCCTGATTCCGAAGTTGCTCAATTATATTGCTCCCTTCTTGAGTATTAGCGGAGCCCAGAGTAATTACCATTGAGGCCTTATGCAAGGCTATGAGTATATGTTATTTTGGGGGTGGTTACAAGAGCTGGGTCATAACACAACTTGGTATATTTATATCTTGAGTCTTCCTATTTGGACCGTAACGAATTCCTATTTGAACCATACTGACGCATACGAACCGATTTAATACAGTAAGATGAATGAAACGAACTAGCTGTAGATTGAATAGATAGTTGTAGATTGAATCAGTAGCTATATAAATGCTTTACGTTTTCCCCAATAAACTGGCACTAATTAATGTTCTGCCCCGGAAAAGATAAATTTGGTCAAAGATTTAATATCCCGTTGCCCTATATAACAATGTAAGTTTATTGAAAATTAAATGAGGGGATATATCGAACTTGTGCATGCGCCAGTACGGTTCAAATAGGAATTCTCTATGGTCAAATACAAAGACTCATATTTTCTACCCAGTTCTTACTATCAAACCATGCTCCCAAAACACAGGTCTCTTAGACTATATAGCTACGGACTCATAATATTGATCAACAGGCTTCAAATCGGAAATGATTATACTAACAATATTAGCAATCAGCAACCCATGTATTACAGCGGGAAAATTCTTACCTGAGTAAATCTCTTCGGGCGTTAACCTTGTGCAGGCTAACTTCGGAGGTCTCAGTAGGAATACCCATGTCCTCATCTTCAATCCGAAGCCTCTTTGTTTCGACAGTTAGTGCGTAATAGTCTCTGTTATTTAGATTTTGACCTCCAGTATAAACTACTTGGAAACTTTCGGCCAGCTTCCTTCCATCAAGTAACTTCACCAAACATGCAGGGTGAATGTTCTGCACGAGGCTGACTTTGTTCAGATCAATGTTCCATAAGACCCATTGGTGACTCCTCGACTCCCCTCCTTCCTCTGCACCATGCATTCGAAACACGTAGTGCACTCGATCTCCCGTATTTGACTCATTCGTCTTAGCTGGCTCCGTAAGCACAGGGAGAACATCGAAAGTAGTTTGAAGTCCCTCCGCTCCCAAACGCACCTTAGCTCGTCCGCCAGGGCCGGGAAAACGCAGGTAAATGCCCTTGGCATAATCAACAATATTCCCAACCCTCTCAGCTTGCGTGGCTTTGAGAGACTTGGAGAAATATCCAAGATTGGTCCGGCGATACAGCTGCTCGAGGAGCTCGAATCTAATCCGACTCCCTCGGCTTATTGTCAAATTTACTTGTGGACTACACACGCTGTGAAAAGAAATGAAACCCGACTCGATAGCAATATGGTCCTGCGTGGCCCCAATTGAAAGCCACAGAGAGCAAAGAAAAGGCTTATCGGCTTACTGAATTGCAATCACTGTGTCAAGGCCTTGATATGGAAGCCAGACTGGTGAGCCGCTGATGCCCGGTTCAGTTTGTGCTTCGTACTCAATCTCCCCCGCACGTCCAACACGTCCGGGTCCGGAGGTGGATTTAATCGGTCCCTGTGGTTGATATCCTGCAATTGTCACCTGATGACTTTTAAGAGCCTGTTGGATCAGACTCTCGTTTTCCCCTTCTTTATTGTCTAAACCAAAGGGAAGATTAATTCCGAATCCATGCATACCATCATTTGCCTCCACCAGAATTACCCTCCAGTCGTTATGAGAATTGTATGTACCCGGATTCTGTCGATACTTTTCAGAAATCATGACTTGGCTTTCGCTCACGGGAATATCATCCTTGTTATACACTAAGTTACCATTTTCAGCCACAATTGTCACTCGCTCAACGTGGATATTTTTCGACATTTGTCCGTCGTCTCCAATTAAATTGTGTCCCGCTGTGAGGATGATATCATATCTTTGCTTCGTATTTTCGAGATTCTGGCCTCTTGCCGAGGCTGACCCATCGCCGTCGCAGGTGTACCAGCCGGGTTTGACCTCCGGAATGTTAACGTAGAAGCCTGTTCCCGTGCATCTGGCTATTTTTCGTAACGTGTGAGTTTCGCGGACTAATCACATAGTTGAGCGGGATTGGCTATCTATACTTGGCCGGTCAAACGTTAATTTCACGATGAGCATCTGCCGTTGGTGCATTTCTTCAAGCTTGGAACCCTTATGTGAGTTGACTTCAGGTGATTTATGCCAATCGTTATGCCAGAATTCAGCTCCAATCTCCTTCTCCCATTTGCAGGGAGTGTGGTGGCTTGTCATGATAGCAAGTGTCCAGCAATGAAGAAGAGCTGAAGCTATATCAGTCGCTAAGTGTAGGGCAAAGTGAATACTAATAAGGCGGGGGAAAATATAGGTGGAAGATGGAGGAGAGAATGGGGCAAGAGAGTAAGCAATAAGTATGTAAATGAATAGATCATGGACGGGTGTGTATTGGACGATACCTATAATTATTTGGCTTTTTTCTACTGGACGATACCTATAATTATTTGGCTTTTTTCTACATGAGGCTGAAATTACGCGAAAGTACCCGACTACTCCTGTCAGGCAGCTTGGCATATACGAACTGAATATGATGGGTTGATCTATGGCGTAGCATTATTGTGGCATAATCACGAGGTCGGGGGTCACGTAGGCCATGTAGGCCACATAAGTCGATTTAAAGGGAGTACTAAACTGGGTTAGGTACGTGAAGGTTAGACTACATCTTAACTTCTGACTCAGACCAATCCAACTCGCAGCTTAGAATGGATGGGCCCAAGGGGTGGTGTTGTTTTGAAGAGGATCCGTTTTCTCGATGTTGAGAGTCCCAGAGTTGATAATGCCAGTGTTGATGTACGTGTTGCGGGTTGCGCATAAATTTCCTAACCAAAAACATATCATGATCCCAATGCCTCTAATAATACAACCCTCAGCCGCGGTGGATGGAATCAAGGTGCTTCCCTTGATGGCACCGAGGTCGGATTCCGTACCCTCAGCTCTGATCTCGATTAGCTTTGAGTTAGAAAGCATGACATAGATGTCAAACGACGGGGCATCAATTTCCCTAGGGCTGGCCAGGATTCGTGAGGGAAAGGCGTCCAATTGTACCTCCTTGAAAACGGAACCTAAATTTGGGGGAAAGGTTAAGACAAACGCATTAGCACAATCACTGCAAACGATGAGGATAAGCAATAGTTGTTCTTACTTTGCCAAGGGCCGGTTGCGTGAGGTCGTACCACATGGAGGATCTTGTCATCGGCTCCAAAACAGAAAAGGTTCAATTTGTCCTGATCTTCAAAGGCCACATGCGCTGCTCCGGTTTTAATTGAATGGAGAGAGTTTCGGTGCCCTTCCATTGGCCGTCGTGGCCGACTAGAGTGGAGAGCTGTCCAGATTCGGCCTCAAAGAACATTATCATTCCCCAAGGGCTTGAGAATCCGCTCAAGCGAGTGTTCTCGTAGACCTCAATCGAGCTCAGAGTATCATTGAAAGGGGCGGGGTCCCATTCCTTACTCTCTTCGTTATACGCAACACTCTTGAGGTGATTTTGTTGGTCTAGAAAGAAGACATATCGCTAGAGCATGGGAATAGGTTAGTGGTAGGCGTTTATTCACTTGGTAAGGCTCATGCATACATCTGTGTTATTCACAAGGTATACAACCGGCGTATGAGTTTTGGTTCCATCGGTGACAAACGTCTTTGTCCCGGGCTCGTCTCCAGCCCAAAGGTGCTGTAACAAACTTCCGCTGTCCTCTTCAAGCAGGTAGATATTTTGGCCGTCCTCGGATGGGGCATTAGCAGCGGCCTGTATGCTACGGGCAAGTGCCTGAAGGAGGGAACTCATGATGCAATGTTGAAGTGGCTATTGAGGTGTAGGCTTGGATGTTGAATAGACGTGATTAAAGTCTGATGGTTTTGTACTTGTGAGATTGTAATCTCGTTTTACGGAGACTGCCGTGGATTAAGTATTCATTTGTAAGGCTACCTACCTCGACTGAAGACCTACAAGACCCGGCGACAATTACAATGAGGCTGAGATGTTCGGGCCCTCTCTTACACTCTAAACTAATTTCCATGCCACTGAGAGATTTGTGCATCAAAACTCAAATGATGCAATATCCATAATGTCTATGTGTCCTCTAGGTCTACCTATCTAGAAGTGACACGTCCGTGCGATTAATAGTACTAAAGAATGAAGCTGCATTTGAAGATACCCAAAATCAATCATGTGTCATGTTTCATTTCGGTGTGACGTCAATTAATGCCCCTCCCAATCAATTAATTTTAAGAAATAAGCAACAGTATTGTAACGAATATGAACGATAGATCATCGTCTGGTAAACAACGGTCTGCTTTTTAGTCTCTCAAGTATCAAACTTTATTGTTTATTAATAATAATAGCGAATAGTGATTTATGCCTTTAGAATTATGGGAAGTTCTTTATATTATGATGTATTAAAAAGCTGAAAAATATATACCCAACTGTGTTTACATATGCAACTTGTAGAGGTATATAAATTTCTTTCTTTTACTTCTTCTACTAATGTGGATTTTTTTTTCTATTAAATTACCTATCTCTTCTTGATATTTACTCAACTGATTATCCTTCTTTTACGACCGCTTATACTGTGGCAGAGACTAATCGCCTGATGGAATTTTCCTACGCTGTACTATCCCTAAGTAAGTATAATATGCATGAAATTGTATGTCATATTTAAAGACATTTTGCGAGCTGTCATCACGGTTTGTGATGTGAAAATTCTAGATGCTTTAAAGGCACGCCCTCAAAATGTCGCTCAGTTCTCAAAGGCATATGAAAAGCTGCTAACTGTCATCATAGCAGTAGTAATCAATGAAGGAAATTACAGGGTTGTAGTGCAATGTAAAGCCATCTGATGCTGCAGTCGCAATTGTTATTGATTGCAGTGCCAACTCCACCGGACTTAAGTAATCAGAACTCTATTCAGCATCTATGACAATTTATACTCGATAAGCCAAACTATATAGGAGGTAGGAGGTATGAGTATGACTCCGTCTAAGTTTACAAAGAATTCGTCGTGGCGCATTAGTGGCTCAGGCTGCTTTAAAATTTTTCCTCCAAGGCTGCGCGCATGGAATTTACAACAGCCACATATTACACGGATATAAAAGCAGCTTTCCCCCATCAGCAAGGAAAGGCTAATCTCCATTGAACATGAATTTGCTTGAATATTGCATCCTTTGACCTCTCTTCTACCCCCTTTGATCTATCATAAGCCGCTCGCCCATTATTTCAAAAATGGTGTATGAATTTGGCAAGGTGCCCAAGGCGCCTAATCCACCGCACGCGATTCTACACTATCTGCGCGGCCGCCATGAGTCAAAGCATCGTGAGCTGATACATGGGCGTTCGACGGATCCTCGTTGGATCTACCAACCAAACATTTCCGATCTTGCGTTTCTAGCAGCCGAGATGACGCTTCAAGAAGCCAATGATTGCTGCAACAAAGCTGCGCCTTTATACATTTTCTCAGCGAAGCGTACAATTTATCTACCTCTGTTTGTAGAAGTGTTGCATAACTATCTCTACCATAAGTGGTTTGTTCCTTATAAGAGCGAGATTGAATACTTGCAATTCCTTACAAAGACTTTCCTCCCGGAATTACTTTCCGACGACCTTCAGTCAGGTCCATTAGTAGATCTCGCCATCCCAGTCCATGCGGCAATCTGTGCAAGAGCGCAAGAGGCTCGAGATGCAGTTAAAGAGCTTGAGCCGCCTTATCCCTTGCAGCCAATATCTCCCAAGGGTCCGAAGAAATGGGGCCTTTACAAGTACGCATGCATTGATCAAATCGTCCGTGACCAAGAGTTTTTCCTCCTTAGGCCTCTATTCCGAGCAATCATAATCATCATCAGGCTTGAAGAATACAATGATGAAGATCTTGACATCCGTCAACTTCCTGTTTTCCTGGTTCGAACAGGAATAGAAGAAGGCCTCAGCGCTCCCATTTCATTTAAGCCCATCGCTCACAACATTAAAACTGTCATTCAGCGCACCAACAGTAGCGAGGCTGTGGTTCAAGTGACACTTGAAACTGCGGTGGACTTTGTCATGAGCATGGACAAGCGAGAGATTGCTGCCTTTGGACATCAGCCAGATCCAATCCTTTCCACACGAAATCTTGGAGACGGTGGCCTCTACGGCCCGTCTATTCTTAGTAATGCTCAAAGTATGGGCTGGGGCGATGAAGAATTAAGAGGCCCAAGCTCCACGTGGGTGGATACCGAGAGATATCCTGAATGGTCTGGTCGAGGTGCCTACACAGACGGCATAAATCAAAGACTGGAGGACAAGGCACGCGAATTTATTCGCGAGAATAAAGACATTCTCCGGCCTGGGCCGCAGGACAACTCAAGAGGAAAGAAACATTGGAATATATTTTAATTCATCTTTGTCTTCATCCAAAGATCTCACCATTGGATACATTTAGAGTCACTACGGGAGGACATGGACAGTACAGGGGGTCTATAGTCATCATCCTCTAGACAGGTATGGTATTTGGCGTCTCAAGCAGACAGAAGGAACAACGATAAAGAGGCAACGACTATGTACCATTGGTATCTTTGATAGACGGATTTAGCAATCGTTGTCTCTGACAGACGAAAATTTGGAAAACTATAGCATGCAGGGAAAGTAGCGATACTGTCTGAAGTAGAAAGAAGTAACAATATAGCTATATATCAAGCAGCCGAAGATTGATCTTGAATTAAGATAGCGCAGATTTTCGCAATTTGCAACCACCGCGTCGCTATATCGTGGTTACTGAAGGAAAATATTGTTCACTATTTTACTATTCCTATATAGGGTGGCATATATTTTCTTGATCCGAGAAGAAAATAATTTCTAGATCAGAAACTGCGTGGCTGGCTCTTATACGTTTTGTTACAGACCCTGTGCAAAGAAAAGTGAGTAACATACACCTCTTTTATTGATAACCCACAACCAGCAATTTCATACTGTGATACTTATTCAGTTGTCAAATAGTAATTGGAAGGCTTGTGGAATCTGTTACATTGCCACTCGATGCTGGGTGGTCTTGAGCAAGATATTTATCAATTGTCGAGATGTGGAGAGAAATGATGAACTGCTAAACAGATGCTATATAAGAACGCAATTCCGTTTGTTAGAGATAACTAACACTCTGACTGCGGCTACTCTATCCACCTCTTCAGTAAGCTAGCATAACTTAGTTCTCTCATGAACTTGGCCGTATCGCATCTAGGGCAGTTGTTCATGTTACGTACATTGTGATACAGTGTTTCATAACGTGCGGTAAGCAAAATAACATGCATATCTTGCGGCCTATATGGGTCCGTCCTTCCTACATTATGTAGGTACCTACCTCCAGGTACCTAGTACTGATCGGATACCTACTTAGGTACCTCAGTATCTCCAGCAGGTAGGGCTGGAAGGTACAGTTGGTGCCTCTGATAGACAAGAGTGACGGTTCCCTCCATAGATGGAAGATTCGACAAAATAGTTCAGCGAACGTGGATACTACTAGGTACTAGGTGGTATCAAATGGCCTTAAGTACGAAAAGGCAGTATTGAATGCCCTAAGCAGATGGAAATCAGCGACAACTTGGAGTAGATGGGATCGTGATCAATATATGTGATGGACAGAATCAACCTTTGTATGTATGTAACTTAGCATTCCCATTTATAGTTGCCGGGCTACTATATCATAGCCACTTGAGAAAGGAAAGAACAGTGGAAAAGATGATGTTTATGTTTATTGTAGAGCCCGGCCATACCTAGTCACGTCTTGCTTCTCGAGTGGTTGATCTTAGACGGTTGCCCCAATCTTTGCTGGTTTCTCGAGAAGCAGAAGCCAAAGCACGACGGCCCCCTGTCTCGCAAGGCCATGCGAGCTCAGAAGAAGGAGATGAGAAAATCCTCCTCTATGGGTTAATTCCCACCTATATATCGCATCACCCTCTCCCGACACAGGATGGGATGCATCTCTCTAATCTGGGGAAGAAAATACCTGGATCGGTAGGGGTCATCCACACCCAAGTGGTGGCCGCACCTTAGTCCTGATACAACCAAGGAACCTACCCCGCCTTAAGCAATGCAGTCTGCCGATATGAAGATTGGACGTTGAAGTCGCGAGGCCCAACGTTAGGACGGCTCCTTCAATGCTCCTCTCTGACGATATGAAGACCGGTTCCCCTCAACGGAGGGACACCCATCCGAGTTCGCGCGTCTGTGCTCCTGTGGGAGGAGCAACCGCGTTGGGTGACTAGTACCCTTTAGCATCATCGCCTCGTATTAGTCTTTTGAGGTCCCATCGATGAAAGCCAAATACATACGGCTTTGGACTTCGGTTCATGCAAAGGGGAAGCTAATTCACGAACTCACCAATGAGCAAAATAAACATGGCCAATCAAATCCTTATCTTACATTAGCCGGGAAAGACTTGTCGTCAAATTGTCCAAGGCAGTCTGGGCTACAACACTCACATCTTGTCTCTTGTCGAAACCACTAACGACAAGATCAGTAAATCCACCTGGATGCTCTCTGTCTTTGGGCTAGTACTGTCGAATCCCCTCAGCGGCACTCACGAAGATCCGTTGTCATCCGTATTTTTATTTGTAAAATAGCCGTCCCTTTCAGTTAATTGAGACTCTTGCTGAATAAATTAACGCTTTACTCTGGGGCCTATATAGTGGCTACGGTTTTCACTTAGTAGGGATTTCCTCTAAAGGAGCTTATCCTAAACCAGTGGTAGATACATGGAGCGTGTAGACTTCTGGTGACACATATTTTGAGGACTGGCTGTGGGAGTCCGCTAGCAACTGTGTGTGATCAAGTTCAATAAGTGCCCTATTGAAAAAAAAATCATCAGTGTCCCATAGTATTGTACACTTATTTTACATAATTGTACTCATATAAACAGATTGATAATTAAGAATTGAATGCAAAATCGATAGCTAAATAGCCAGGCTTTTAGGAACCCACCCGAAAGATAGGGTTAGAGCATTGCCGGGCTTTTTTTGGCGAGCTAGGCGCGTGCTGGTATATGCAGGCCAATGGGGGGCTCCACGTATTCGCCCTCCACGCTAATGGCCTGCTGCTCGATTTCCCGGGTCGGACGGTTATGGAAGTGCAGCCTCGTGCACGGAACTGCTGGTGGTGGTGGCCACGTATTCCTGCACGCGGCTCGTCACCGTATAAGCCATCCACTAATGCCGTGGAAATAAGGCTGCGGCTGATATTTGCACGGCTCCTCCACAAAGTTATGCCCATTTCGAGCTGCAGCTAGTCAGCTGCATATAGTCCTCAGCCGGGAGGCTAAGCGGGTTGCATATGGACTATGGATGGTTCTAGTCTTACCTGCATGTCGTAAGAAGGGCGGGTTTCTGAGCAGAGTCAGGACGAGCCCAACGGACTGACTAGAAGGCTGCAGGGCACGTAGTCAACCTTGGTACCGTGGAAGAAGGCCCGAGTATGGTCAGTGATCAAACGACCCTCTTTGTGTTGTTCAAGATGTGCATCCTCATGGGACATTGGGTCCAGATATAAGTGTATCACTCTCGTTATCAGAGTCCTCCCAAGACCAGAGCCAGAGTCTCAACATCTTCTCGACCCAAGGCACCTCATTTATCCTTGATACGACTTTCTCTCTGCCCACAGGCAACAAAATATGATGACTCCACATCTAGTCCATCTCTTCCCTCTGTTCGCGACAGTGTTCATGGCGGTTGCTGTTCTTGCTGACACTAGTATCACCACCCGATACTGGGACTGCTGCAAGCCGTCGTGCGCTTGGCCCGGCATGAGTCAGGTATCGGAACCCGTGCGAACCTGTAATAAGAACGACAAATGGCCGAACCCGCTCAACTCTAGCGCCCAGTCGGCTTGCAATGGCGGCGACGCGTACACTTGCAGCAACAATGGACCGTGGGTTGTCGACAATAACCTAGCGTATGGATTCGCAGCGGCCAAACTTGCTGGGAAGTCTGAGCAGGATTGGTGCTGTGCTTGCTACAAGTAAGTCCAATCTTTTTCTAGGACGTTGGATGAGGAACAACGCGCAGGCAGTGGAAGATGGAAAAATCCCGAGGACCAATGGTGGAGATCATCATGGTTTGTTTGACTCAACTGACGAGTTTCCTCCAATCTAATAGGCTCACCTTCACGTCAACGTTGATTGCCGGGAAGCAGATGATCATCCAGGTGACCAACACTGGCGGCGACCTTGAAAACAACCACTTCGATCTCGCCATCCCCGGCGGTGGCGTGGGCATGTTCCCCCAGGGATGTCAATCCCAGTTCGATGGCGCGTGGATGGGTGACACATATGGCGGCTACCAGAACAGGAACGATTGTTACAATCTTCCCGAGGGCCAATTCCGCGACGGCTGCTTCTTCCGTTTTGACTGGTTCCAAAACGCCCAGAACCCAACCGTCAAGTTTCATGAGGTGTCTTGTCCGCAGGCCATGATTGACAGGACGCACTGTGGTCGCTGGAATTACAAAGGTTTCGTTGACCAAAGTAAAGACGAGCTCTTAGAACAGATGGGGCTAGAATTGTAGATTACTTCGTCTTCTTTTAAAAAGTTCCTTCTGTCAAGAAGATTCATCTTTATCATGGGAGACACGAGACGGGGAAAAGTTCCCCTAGGATGGCTGTTTTATAGGCCTGACGCAGCAGTTTCTACTGTTGATTCTACAAATTGAAATGAGAACTACGGTAGTGGCCGAAACTAGTGTCGCCATTGTTTAATCTTAAAGAATTCTCTGCACGAACCATCGCTATAACATCCTGTGGCCAGAAAGAAGCAGAACTACCATTGAGATGTGGGGCATAACAGAGAACCGGAACGGTACTGTTGCATACAAAAGCCACAAGAGGCTCGTTGGTTAATTAATCATATAGCCTCGTATACACTCGTCTGCACATATATTAATTAATCAATAAAATATGTAACACCCACTACGTACCCTCTACGATAAGTAAGATCTTAATACCAGCCAGATGCAAGCTGAAGAAGGTAAGCAAAGGAGCCGAATAGGACGATTCTTGTCTTCCAACCCCACTATAATTCAAACAGCTCTTCGCGCGCTGACTTGAAAGCTACATTTTCATTTGACCTTTGAATGCGCAGCAATGGCATCACTCGCATGCACTCAGCCTTCGGGGACCTCGGAGTACGCCGACGGCATTATCCCCCTACAATAGGTAAGATCTTACTTACCAGATGAAGGCTGACGCGCTGACTTGAAAGCCACATTTTCATTTTTTTGACCTTTGAATGGCAGCAATGGCATCGCCAAAACTCCAAGCCAAGAAACAATCAAAGAAAATGCATCATGCGGTCCCACTATCGTCAGGCTGATGGAAATCAGGCTCTGCTAGGGAGATATCTCGCCGGATGATTGCTCAACTCTCTATGTATATATACCAGGCTTGTTTCCGCAGAGGACAGCATTTTCAGATCATCTCAGACCTATATATTCACATCTTCGTTGCTTTGGTTTCATCGATATCGAACTACATCGGCAGGTGCACATCTAAGGAATATCAGTCTTGGCTGGTCTATCCAGAAGCTGTAAAGACCAACCTATACACTTCACTGTCAAAGATTACCCACAAATTGTCATCGTTCAACTACAACCTCCAAATTTTCGACCCCTAACACACCGTCGACGCCGTCCTTATCTGATGAGGATGGCCACAGCTCTCCTGAAAATGCTCGCGCTCGCAAGCGTTCTGGTCTCTGCCGAGACTACCTGGAGCGAAAACCTTGTCCTCGCCGACTGCGGCATCGGTCTGGGGCCAAATGGTGGCTCTACATCACGCGAGATGATGTACTACTCTGCTGAGGCTTGGGGCGCACCGAAATATATGAAGAACGTACCGTGGGATGGCTCCTACCCCTGGCGTGGCAGCGGCGTGTCTCAGACCCTTCCCAACGGTGATACATGGAGCGTGTTTATCAACAACGGCGTTGGAGATCCAAAGTTGGCTGGATGGGCCACTCATACATATGATCATGTTGTTCTGGCATGCTGGAGCCGGCACTTGGATGGGCTCTTCACATTGGCCGACGGCAAAAAGTGCAGCATGGCGTACATCTGCAATCACCAGTTAGATCCAAATCCACCTCCGAATCCGCCTCCAAATCCGCCTCCAAATCCGCCTCCAAATCCGCCTTCAGGCCCACTAGGCGAGAATGCGACTCCTGGTGCTCTCAAATACCAACCTGTAATCGACTTTGACAAATCAGCCTGCTACAACACCGCAGCCATCACCCGTGGCGGGCATTGCAACGATGGTCTCGAAATCGGCCAAGGTGATTGCCGCCAATTGGATCGCCTGTACAACAGCAACACATACGTACGCGAAAAGTGCACAAACGACGGCTGGTGCTTCTACCTATACGGTTACTACTTCGAGAAGGATGAGGGAGGCGCTCTGGCGCACGGTCACAAGCACGACTGGGAGCATCTGGTCGTCTGGACGCTCAATAACGAGGCGAAGTTCCTTGGCTGGTCGGCTCATGGAAACTATAAAGTCAACAAGCCCAACTCGGTCGAGTGGCAAGGGAATAATCCTAAGTTTGTGGTGGAACGCGACATGGCCACCACCCACGCGTTCCGCAGGGCAGAAGGAAACGAGCCGCCCGAAAATGCATCGGGAAAATGGTATCGCAGTCCGTTGGTCAGTCTAGAGAGGATGGATGGAACACTTAAGGAGAAGATGTTGACTCATGACTGGGGCAACGCTCATCCTGATCTGACTGATGAGCGATTTGATAAGGCCTACTGGTCTACTTGGGCGGATGCGAAGGCTCTCGACCAAGCTGGACCACCCCGGCCAGATCCTATCCCACCGCCTCATCTAGAGTTGTAAGCGTAGTGTACGAGATACTAGGGGGATCCCAAAAACGACCACACATCCCCCAGGTTGCTACGTCACCCTGGGGGGGTCACTGACTAGCAAAAGGACCCTTAATTCTCAAAATATTAGGTACAAAGCTATCTCGCCAGTTTACTAAAGCACCAAGGTAGATTCTATAGTTGAATAAATTCGTAATTTTCATGAAGGTTCCCATCAGTTTGTGGGCGATGAAACCCTTGATATACTTCGTCTAGAGACTTCTGATAGGCCAGGCGATGGGGTGTTGACGGGGACCTCGGTGAAGTCTCTGATAGGGGCCGTGGCACCGGAAGCATGCTCAACACCAACCACACCACAAAATTTCCGCCTCTTTTAACTAGAATGCCGCTCTGACGACAGTTAGAATTCTTCAGTTCAACACTACTACCGCTATATGCAGCTTCGTATGAGACTTGATGAGGAATCTGGAAGGGTCGACGCTCCGCTTTAATCACCGAAGGGCTGTTCGATTTAAAATCGAAGACCAAGTTGTAGCAGTGGATTTTGCCGAGGAAGGGCGGACGGATGAGATGGATAGGTAAGACGACCAATTACGGATTAAGGATAGATGGATGAGGAGCGTAAACGCATGCTTATGCAGTCCCCAACAGTATAATGCATAATGCCCTGCCTGCAAGGCTCTATGAGTGTATATCAAAGGCTAGAAAACGCTACCACCCTCAAGCTACTGGTCTCGTCTCTTCATCTCTAGTCACTCAATCATTCCGCCTACAACCAGCCTTGTCATGCCGCATTTAATTGCATATCATCTAAGATACCATTAGTCGTTCGATTCCTCCTTAGCTTTGCAACGGCATGTGTATGTCTCCCCAAGAGATAATATCTGCCCTGACTGCACTTTCAAAACCTATTAGATAAGCAAGAGATTATCACTGCCGTGAACCACCTAGATTCAACGCCTCTAACATCGTTTTTGCACACATCTTGATGAACTCTTCATACTCCATCTCTCCTGCAGTTGTATACTTGAGTCTTAGAACGCTTTCTATTATGCGCTGCAGCTCTTCTCGCCTATCGTGCGATCTGATTTCCTGCTTCTCCCTGTCCTGCATATTATAGACTATAGTATGGGGCAACCCCCAGACTGTGGACTTAATAAGTAGGCATACATGCATGCCTGTACGGTATGCTTGTTGGAAAGTTGTGAGACAAACTTGATCTCCTAGATAGACTTAACACTTCTACTATTATTGTGGTCTAAAGTGGAATAATTTGCGATGATATCGGTTTGACCTTAAAGTCGGGGTTTCTGATTATGAAAACTGAAATTTTGCTTGCCTTTAACCTTGAATTTAAGATTTGCGGCTGAATCTCTTAGTTCCCCTAGTATCTACTTCAGGCTAGGGCAAGATCTTAGGCTCGATCCTTTAATGCATTATTTTTTTTTTTGACCTACTGCACATTTATGGAACCTAAATCCAAAGGTTTAGATAGTAGATTTCTAGAATAGTTACTTTAAGCATTTAAGAACTTATTTCTTAAAACGAAGACTTAGATTGCAAGTTATAGATGCTTATGTTATTTGCCCTACCCATAGCCCATGTATATTATAGTTGATGGGATGACTGAAGCTTGAAGTCCTTCTCTTTTAACTAGTTAGGTGAAATGCTGTTGTACTAAACCTGTGGGCATAGACAATAGCATATATTAAAACTTTCAATCTTAGCAAGAGCTTTGTAGCCAGTCATTGGCACTAGGTGATTTGTATTACTATAACAAATTTCATATACTCTGTAGTATCTTCAAGCTGTGTAATCTGTCTTGCATGAATTGGCGCCTACTCTGGAGGCCAGCAGGTAACTGATTGATTGGGATTTACTATAGCCTTGTACTGGAGGGAGGGGTGAACCTAATAGCTTGGTTAGGTATAAAAAGCGTGGGTTAATGAGAATAATACTGATGTCGGAACTCCCGCCAAAATGCGTGTACTACGTTTATGGGTATAAAACGGTGGTAGTGCTAGCTCCATTTTATTTATGAGTAGAGAATTGAACAGTGGTGAGTGTCTTAGCGCGGGGTTGGCTAAGTATTAAAAACGGAATTACAGGACTCCAGATTTAGAGTCTTGGGATAAAAAAATGGAAGACATCAAACTCAAGAAGAGATCTTGACGGGACCCCGAATTTTCCACTACCTATGGTCGTATGTGAAAATTAACTGACTCTATTCAACTTATATTATTCTCTATGCTGCAAACCTCTGGTGTAGGTCTACTCTGCCATGCTTTAGTAGTTTAGGTTATGCCTAGGTATATATGAACAACAAACCACTGTCCTAGTAATGTAGGATGTCTGACAGTCACAGGTATATCATACAAGGAACTATAAGAGGTACTGTTGTTAAATATACTAAAGAAATATAATATTAATCCCAGCACTTATATATTTTATATACAATACTATATTTATACCTAGTTTAGTAAGGTTGACGGGTAACCCTTGTAAAAATATTCTGTAACAGAGTGGGTTATATACAATATATATACCTAATTCAGTAGGGCAGAGGGTAACCCTTGTAGAAAAAAAGGATGGGTTTTGTAGTAAAATTGTTAATAATAACCCATTATTAGATAAAGTAGTAAATAGAATGGCACTGGCCACTTCCCCTAAAGAACATCGTGTGCTTATCGTCCTTAAAACCCGCGTACGCTCGGAACTGGTTACCACCATCGCTACATTATATTAGTCTAAAAGCTTAGCTGCACTAGAGAGCTTTGCAAGACTTACCCAACATGCGCAAAGTTTGCTTGCGACTGTGCGTTGCTGTTGATAAACCAAGAAAACTTAGCGCCAGAAGAGAATGTGCAACCTTGAGCTTGTCCCTCCCATGTAAACCAGAAGTTCGCTCCCATAGTACAAATATTGTCACCAGAGGGTTGGAAGTTACAGTTGCTATCGTTTGCGCAAAACTAATATAATATGGTTATTTTAAAGCCTTTAACAAGAGCTGGGCGATTATGGTTGTAAACCTACAACAACATGGGAGCTTGGGGTAACAATTGTACCCTCGCCTCCAAAGCCGTCACAGTTCACAAGGTGTACACTCGTGCCATCACCACGCTTAAGGAGCTCATTGATGCTTCCCTCTGTCACATCCGAGGTAGGAGCAGCAGATCCGAGCTGGAGGAGAGGTGCGAGAAGAGCGAGGAAAAGCATTGTGCCTTTGTTTATTTAAACCGGGGACTTTTAGTGTTGGAAGAGTAAGTTGATTGGTTGGGTTGATGAACCAAAGTTCTCGGATCGTCGTAGAAATGGAAGGGGCTTGACACTCTTTATAGAAATGATTGTCGCTATAATGGGTTCATTGATGGGGAAAAAAGGAAGTCACAGCCTTATGCCTTAGCATATCCCACTATCACATTTCGATTCGCTTGGAATTCCTAGTTTGAGAGCCGAACCTATTTGAAGCTAGTATAACATTCACAACTAGAACAGCACCAACATATAAGCTGACCTTTTGGTAGCGCTTACGGCCCACTATAGGAGACAAGGGTCCTGTAGGTATGGGAGCATAATGCGGTGTAGTGCCAATTGTAATTGGATATCTTTAAGGTAATTAGCCTATATAAAGTTCTAGAAGGGTTTCGCTATGCTTAATTTTATACTTACTGCAATAGTCAACGCCGCTCTTATAGCAAGAGAAGATATAGGAAGGGATATTAATAATTTGGAGTAGCATAAATTGTGGCATCAACAAGTAGTAGTGTTGTCGTCAATAACTACCCAGGTAATTAACCTAGGGCGAACAAGTGCTGTTAGCAATCGTCTAGACCATGTAATACCTTGTTATTAAAGGAAACTGGTCAGGAACAACAAGGCTTACGCTCTGCGAGGGTCAATGAACTACGACCTTCCTAGATTGTCTATGTGCCTGAACTAACTAAGACCAACGTTGCCGCATTTGGGAGGTTACAAAGAAGCTGCAGTTGGAAGGCAGTTAACGCTATCTATGCAGCAACTGTTTTACGTACACCGAGACTGTGAATGGATTGAACAGGGGAGCTCCAGACATGGCTACCCATACAGCAGTCTTATATGGTCTCAACGTTTCATTGACTAACACTATCATAAAGCAGCTGACCAAGCAGAGACATATTATTATATCATCACTGCAAAATGATCTATAATTTGTGATGCCGGCCTACCTCGTAGTGTGGCTCACTGAAATGTCTACGTCTCGTAGTGTTCATCGTATGTCGTCGCCCTGAAGAACCGTTGAGTACTGGGTTATCAACGGCGTGGCGGATTACAAGATATGGAATAAGGCGGGACGGCGAAAGGCGCCGCGCATATGTTAGTACTCTTGTACTGTATATTTTACTATTATAAGTTGTAATACACCACTATTTTTTAATGCTTAGCTTGCTATAAAAATAATTAGTGCTTATAGTGTATTATTTACTGTAATAAAGCGGCGTTATATTTAAGGTTTAATTAGACTAGTCTGTTTAAATGCAACCTGATAGGGTGCTAAGACTTATTGCCACCTACTGTAAGTGTAGAGATTTTGAGGGCGGTGCGTATTGAAATATTATAATTTAATTCCCTAGAGGCGTTAATAAGCTAGAATCAGCTGCGTTGCCCGCGGTTGGCTGAGGCATCAGTCCGTTTGAAAGGTTGAGGGCTTGTCCTCATTCTCTGTGCTCAGATTTGTGTTTATTTTCAGGGGGTTGCGCGAGGAATCACCAGGTCCAGGCAGACACGCACTTGAAGTTTTCATCTCTGATAGATACTTATCTGTTTCTTCGAGTGCTGAGCTCATCGTCGAAGGTAAAAAGGGTGCGCTGACGTATATTATATTCTTAGATATCTAATTCATGAAGCCTTTCCTTTATAAGGCCAGGGATAGACAGATGGCGACGTATCCTGATGGGATCTGGGACAGATATAAGCGGTACGTTCTAAGTCTGACACATAATCAAAAATGGCAAAGGAGTCATCCAAGCTGTCTGATGACTTAAAATTGTTCCGGGCCAGAAAACGAGTAAAGTGGTTGCACAATGATGCGTTATCTGAGCCGGACGCCATGCTGTAGAATTTTGAGGATAAATTATTTAATTTATCAGCAAAGTGCTGTGTTGCAACTGGTAGGCGGGCACAATCCATCTCTTAGAATGTGGCTCTAAAATGCGATCCACGGGGGACGTGTGACAATACAAGTTGACAGATCCGTGGAGCAATGTTCTAACCTTGATATAAGGGTCAGGCCTAGCCCAGCACCCAGTGGATGCATTTCAACCTTTTCATAAGGCTCAAATATGCATTCCTGATAGTCAGGGTAAATGCCACGGCCAGTGTCCTCAAGATCAACAATTAGCTGTTGGTGATCCGGCTGTATCGATGTGGTTACCGTTATAATGCCTTCCGAAGTGTTTTAAATGGCGTTAATAAAAAGGGGAAGCAAGCTATCACGAAGTAGGCCGAGGTCGGTCCGAAAGCTGACACTATCCAGCGATGGGTCATGGTGAAAGAAAACAGAGGCCTTATAACGGGTATCGTCCGAAGTTGACTTACGAATCTCATTTGCTAATTCCGTCTCGAGCTCGTGAACAGTGTGTACAGCATAGTGCCGATTCATCGTGGCAATGTCAGCCCACCGGTTTAGATTAATCATGTTATTGATTATGGACATCAAATCTCGTCCTGCCAAATTAATAATATCCAGATAGACATGTGATTTCACAGGCTTGGCCGTCAAGTGCATCTCCGGCAATGATGCTAAATCGTTGCGTTCAAGCTATTTTCGCAACAGAGGCTCTTCGGCCAGCAGCTCCCCAGAACCGAGGATACCATAAATCAGGGTTCGAAGCTAGTGAGAAACTCCGCGAAGAAACTTTTCTTTCACTCTCATTACTTCTATTAGAAGGCGTCTATGCCATATCTGAGAGAGAATGGTTGCGCAAGTATAGACAAATCAAGAATCAACATCATCAAACACAAGTCGAAAGTCTTTGGACACTACAACAAGCAAGGAAGCTCCCGCCAAGGTCTCACATAAGGTAACAATAGCACGTACCACCCTAGTTGACGGTAAAGCCTTTTGGTTTAACTTATTAATGGAAGTCGTCAAGGTAATCTGTACCCTCCTACAAGCCACCGCCGAGGTCGGCTAAGGTAATAGGATCACGACCTCCGATTTCGATACGGGCGTCCTTAGATGATTGTAAATTATGCTGCACCTAGATACATAGTCCTCAGTATTTGTACAATCGGCTCCTCGGAAGCTGTTTTATCTACTTCACTTTGTGCAGCCGAGATAAGGTCTAACATTCGGCGCCGTTCTCACTAACGCCTCGCTCTAGCGCATTAGACAATGTCAGCGACAATCCGGTTAGCCAGGCAAGCGAGCGTCTGTTGTGGAGACTTGGTTAAAGGCTCTTGGCTTATTCTTAAAGTGACGCACAGCGATCTAAGGCTAACGCAGTCTCCACTCCGAATTTTCCACTACCTATGGCCGTATGTGCTTGGATGTCTAATAAGTAACCCGGCCTGGATTATATATGGAGTAAAAAATGTTGGTTCCTGCGCCACATTTGGAGCCTTAAAATAAGGTCTAAGCCGAAGCCGGATGCCATGAATTAGAAGTCGTTCCATAAAAGTCAATACTAACTTCGCGTTCTACGCTTTCTATCTTCCCAAGGCAGTCCGACTCAGTTCTGACTTGACGAAAATGCAATCCCAACTCGACCAGTCTTCTCGTCTCCGCCGTAATCCTATCCAATTTCGCAGCCCAATCTCGACTACAGGTTTACTTCGCAACCGTCTCAATGCAGTCCCAACTCGACCGCGCAGTCCAAACGCTAACCACTTTCACCACTTTCCTCACCCTAACTACTACCACAAACGGGCGTGCTTCTGTTATAATGCCCGGCTTAGAAAAGCTACAGCTCATCAAGGGCCTCTCTATTGCAGACAAGCTGGATGACTTTCGCGTCCTCTACAACTCTGCGTGTAGGAGACTGGGCTTATCCTCAGCCAATAAACCGATTGATCAACTCGAGCTAAAGGGCTAGGTAAATCTGCTGTGGATTTTAGATTAGTTTCTTACCTTAGTATAGACTTACGGCTACCCGTATATGCTCTTCTCGATACTCTTGCTCGCCTTTTACCAGAGGCAGCCCGACATTTAAAGATAATATCGAGACACTGCGCTCTTTGATCGCCTCTAATGACCACGTTCTCGACTATATCAGACCTCTCATTAAGGCAGCGCTTGCGGATAAGCCCGACAGCACACTCATCTGGAATCTTGTGTCCCGAGCTACTGTCAACGTCAAGGAGTCCACTCCTCCCGGACAGACTGCCCCTCTTTTTTAACAGACGCCATTTCGTTATTCTACTGGGATATCGATCCGCTCTCTAAGAAGGAGCTTGGTCCGTTTATCCTAATATCCAGGATTTCTATAAAATGTTCTTTGGGTGTATTCCAGATCTTGAGACACTGTCTTCTGCTGTTTTCCAAAAATACCAGGGAGGGATGGCTGGACCCACGAAAAGAGGACCCTGTTCTTAAGTGGTTTACAAATATTACGACGAGGCTGGTGGCAATCGCAAATGATTATGTCTCGTCTCGGAAGGTGGCAATCTGATTATGTTTGTTGTCGGCCACTACTACGAGCGCAGCCGGATAAGCCAATTTCGGGATCCGTCGCCAAGCGCAAGCTAGATATCGGATTTGTGAGCGACGTTAGGGGTAGATTCCATCCATAACTGGTCGCAGATACTTGATCCGGGGGAGCTAATGAGCAACCCCTCGGCCGATACACCCTCAAAGGCATGGACGGATATCGCGACATACGCCTGGGAAATGCTCGCTCGTCAAGATCCTCGCCGCTTTGTCCTTGCCTTCACGATATGTAGATCTCTTATGAGGCTCTGGGAGTTTGATCGGCTTGGGTGATTAGCATCAGACTCGTTCGATCTAAACCATGACGGCGAATGGTCTGTGTCGACTATCCTAGGTTCCTCTTAATGAGCTATGCAGAGCTTGGATATGATCCAACTATCATTTCATCTGGCGCCGAGCGGTATATCAACATAAACGAAATAACTGCACCGAGCGTCTCATCATTGATGGGTTCATACGACACTCATGATGTATCGCTGGTCGGGCAATGATTTTTTTTTGCTTTTGTGGTTTAAAAAGTAGTGCGCCTGAATGAGGCTACAGACCTCGATGCGACCTTATTGCCTATTTTAGACTAATCGAGCTCAGCCAGGGTCCTACAGTAGATTGAAAACGAAGACAGGAAAATTAGAAAAAATGACAGAGGAAATAGAAACAAATAACATGAAACAGCTAGTCGATGTTAGCTACAAGCTATTTGTATGTACTATTCTGCTTTTCATTGTCTTGTCTATGGGGTGTTGGATGGGACTTTGAGTTTTCTGCTGTAATGATAGATGAGACTCGGTATATTTTCTGCCAGGCTGGCGATCGGTTCTTCTCCTGACTCTTACAAAACATAAGGAGTACTCCAGAGTCGAAAAAGCATTCGTGCTGTAGCTATTACATCTATTTTTTTTGTCTCTTTTCTCCCGTTGCCGCTACTGATGTAGAGGTTCTGTAAAGGATCCCTACTATAGGGTAGGGCAGTCAGGTAGGCGATAGTGATAGTGATGTTATTCGGGTAAAGCTTGCAGAGCTATCTAGGTGTTGTGAAGCATTGGGGGCGAGTGCTTAATGGGGAAATCCCGGGTCAGTTAACCTTGCCTACCAGCCAATCAGAGGGCCTTTCTAATCAGGCCACGCTCGGGACTCTGCAAGACCCTATTACAATAGTAACTCAGGAGCAGCTATTTATTTCTTGTATTATGATAGGCATAGCTGGTTTGATAGAGGGATTTGACCGGCCGGTGATCAACTGATAGCTAGGATTAATAACCCAGCCGGGCCAAGCCCGGCTCTTTGATATATATGAGGGATGTTTCCTTATAAATAGATAATAAGACAAGACAAGTTATTAAGTTGTAAACGACCCCTAGCCGAGACGGTGGCCTCGTTCCTCCAGGAATGAGGCTATGCAGCTAGATTAAATGGTTCCCTAACTTGTTCTCGCGCCGTGGTCCGGATAACGGTTAGACAAGCTAGGTTTCTTGTGCTATATTTTGTGTTCGTCGAGCCAGTTCGAAAATGCGTTCCCTGCTGTTAACAAAGTATACTCGTTTTACTATTTTTTTTTTTTTTTAGCTTATCGGCAGCCCATCTCTGATTATCAGCTTTAGCGTAAAGCATAAGCTTAACGGCGTAAATATCGCCAGTGTCCTTGTTACCAACTTCTTGGACTTTGCTGGAGGCCCTTCCCACTGTGGCGCTAAACGCGGCGCGGGGCGTGCCGCACCGACCGGTCTAGATCTACTCAAGGCCATCTTGAACGGCACGCACGCATGGCTCGGCTCGTAAAGGTTGACCGTGGGCATCGCAGGGCAACCTCCATCTTTCACCATCCGTCTTCCTCAACACACAGTCATTGAATCTTTAGGTTTGCCTCTCTTCGGTGCCTTTCCTGCATCAGTGAGCGAGGTAAATTGGAAAGACATGCATCAATATTCTTAGTACTAATTAATGGTAGACTGGAAGTCATCCAAGATGAAAACCGCCCAAGACTTCCCACGCCTCAAGCTTTGCGACCCGTGCTCCCGGCTCTTCACCGACTACCGGGATGAAGCCAAGTCTAACCCCAATAGCATCCAGTATTACATGTGGTATGAGCGTAATGGATATGGGTATTGCCGGACTCGGCGTGAGCTCGAGCGTGCCGCTGTCTTCGGTTGCGTGTTTTGCAAGGCCGTTGCTTCTCGCGACCGCAAGTATCAGCAGCACGAGGACGATTCAGATGGCCCAGACAATTCGGAGGATGGGACGGAGCTCTTCTTGGACGAGCGGCGCCCGGCTTGGTATCCGTCGCTTGACGAAGAGCTAGAGCTGAGCATCCGCTACAACTGGGTCGACAATGTTCTGTACATCTGGAGCTGGAGCGGGATTGAGTGGAGCGGGGGTGACCTGTCATGGAGCATGTACGCCACCCCGGGTAAGTTTAGGCCTAGATCCTGGCTGTAGCGAGTTTATATTTACTCAAGTCTCCCCAGACGATCCAGCGGCCTCCATCGTCCATTCGCAAGCACTGCTCCAGGACCTTGGGTCGCCCGAGAGCTTTGCCGAGGCACGCGGGTGGATGGACGAGTGCCTCACCAGCCACCACGAGTGCCCAGCACACCTGCCCGCCGATCTGCCCACAAGACTCATTGAGGTGTCTCCTCTGGGCGAGCCCGAATCTGCGCGTTTGTGTGAGACCAGCGGGCAAAAAGGCCACTATTGCGCCCTTAGTTACTGCTGGGGAGGAGACCAGGTCCTCAAGACGCTTCGCGAACGGTACGGCCGATACCAAAAGGAACTCCCGTACGACCAGCTGCCTCAGACGATCAAGGACGCATTTCAGGTCGCGCGGAGCATGGGCCTGAGGTACATCTGGATCGATGCCTTTTGCATCATACAGGACAGCGACGAGGATAAGCAGACCGAGATGGCCAAGATGATGGGCATCTACCAGAAGACGCAGTTCGCCATCTCGGCAGCGAGTGCCTCGGCCGCTACCGAGGGATTCCTCCAGACTAATTACCACGACCCCAGTATTGGAGCTTTCTATCACCCCCTCCGGGTAGAGAAGGAGACCATGGGCTCAGTCCTCATTGCGGATAGCTCGCCGTCATTCGCGAGCGTCGCCGCGCACCAGCAGCCCATCAACACCCGGGGCTGGACCCTCCAGGAGGCCCTGCTCACTCCCCGCCTTCTGATCTTCACCAACATGCACATGGTCTGGAAATGCCAGACCGGCTACCAGCCTGACTTCCACGCTACCTCCCGAGACGCCAACGAAAGGCGCCGCGGGGAAGATGGCCCCTGGGGTTTTTGGTCCTCGCTCTGCGGCTACTCGTTTACGCCTCTTAAGGAGCTCGACGAGCTGGCCGCCCCGGAAACTCCGCGGGCCGGAAAGGCATTTAACAGCCTTGGAGACACTTATTCAACCTGGCACTCCATCCTGAACAAGTATACGACGAGGCAGCTCACCGAAGAAAGTGACCGGCTGCCTGCCATCTCGGCCATCGCGCAGGCCTTCGCCGCCCATTTCACGACCGAGTACCACGCCGGGCTCTGGGGCCGCTTCCTCGTGCATGACCTCATGTGGGAGAACTGGCTTTCCAATCCCAACGCCACAAAGTCGGGGGCCCCGTCGTGGTCGTGGGCCACCATGAAAGGTGAGCTTAGATACGACGGCGGTAACACCGACTATGCCCGAGCCGAGGTCGTGTCGTGCAAGACCACGCCCGTGTCGGACATGAATCCCTTCGGGGCAGTTACTGGCGGCGAACTCGTCATCCGCGGACACCTAAACAAACTGTGGCTCGATGCAGGCGAGGCGACCACACCGGAACTCTTTGACAACGAGGGCGCTGCCATTCCCGACGCCGAGTTTATCAGCGACGGCGGGTCCGGAGACTGGAACCGGAGCCGCACCGCTGTGCTCTGCTTGGTCCTCGGCGACAAACCCGGGGCAATCAGGCACAGGGACTATCCAAACTGTTGCCCGAATTATACAACCATGTGTCCCCAGTCGACACGGTGTCGGATGATGGTGCTCGTCGAGAGTTCGGACCGGGAGGGCTGCTATCAGCGGATAGGACTAGCCAAGGCAGAGACGTATGAAAGGCCGTGCTGGTGGGAGAAGTGCGAGAGGATGACGGTGACGGTTGTCTGATGGGTTTAAGGGGTAAACTCGTACAAAGGGGTTGTTCTCAGCGGCCGTGTCGCGGCCCTCGGCTGTTTGACTAAAATTAGCCATAAACCTTACTCCCCGGTCTTCGTTTCGAGAGTTCATTGTCGCATCTTCTAACCACTGTTTGAGAAGTCCGGGCCTGGATCCGAGATTGAGCCTAGCCTCAGCCAAACCAACGTCAAAGTCCGAGGCCGACATCCAAGGCCTGAGGAATGAGACTATCTTCAAAGATCATGGCGTTGAGCTGGTTTAAGTAAAGCAAGCGCAGTTAATTCGATCCTACTCCAGGACAACCTGACGATAGTAGGAGCAAACACGCTTTATCTAGTATTGGAGAAGAGCTTTGTAGAGCTTGATAGTCCTCTTTTGCAGCTGGCGTAAGACTGCTTAGAGGTCCTTGCCAGCGGTAACAATGTTTCTGTTTAGGAGATGTTCAGTGAGTGTGTAGTGTTAGTCTATTTTAGAAATAACATAGGCGATGCCGGTAAGGTTAGATTTCGCCGCTTACGCAGGATTCCGGAGAACCTGGAGGCATGTTAGCAGAGCCAAGCACGAAAGGGTCTTCGAAGGACGACTGCTTACTTGCAACCCAACGCAAACACAGGCCTACGGAAGCGCAGCCTGCGGCGCGCTTAGACAGCCAGGTCAATTAATCTCTTAACTAACAGGACAAAACCGGCAACGTCGCCTACTCCGTTCGTAATGTTAGACGCTTGAAAAATTCTCTCCCGGCCTTCCTCCACCAAAAACGGAATTACGTGGCTCCAAATTCGGAGTCTCAGAATGCAAAAGGTAGAAGACATCAAACTCAAGAAAAGAGCTTGACGGGGCCCCGAATTCTCCACTACATATGGTCGTATGTGCTTGGAGGCTCACTATAGTCATCTATCAAGATGAAGGAAATACATTACAACGGGTGATACGACGAAGGCCAGACGCATAGAATGATGTTCAGCGGGGCTTCCTGTCACTACGTTGGAGGTGAAGACTAACCAAAGGCCCCACGAGATCAAATCAATACGTAAAAGTTGGTGTTAAGCCACCAAATGCAGGCTTGCTTGCTTCATGCTGAGAAGGACATGGCATAGCAAGGGAGGACGCAAAAGACAACACTCTGCGCTTACCAGTGTCAACTACCTTCTACTGCGCTACATGTAACATGCTATTTCTTTTCAGCGCTAATTCGAAACATGATAACAACTGGAAGTTATCAGCATCACGGCCCGGGGCCCGGCCCAAGTTCTGGCTCCCGTCTCTGACGCCCGCCACTAATGATGAATCATTTACTCCGTACTGCCTCCTTATTTGCCAACTGCAATACTAACCTATAGTAATACTGTATAGGAACCCGGTTTGTCGTAATCCGTCCTACTATTGGTTCCATATCTAGATAATCGCGGCTTATGATTCTCACCAGCAATGATCAATATGCCATTAAGCTATATATGGCTCTTGGGACGGCGATAGTTGTCGAGGGTGCTATCGTCCTGGTACAGCTTTATAGCACATGTTACAGCTAAAAAAGAAAAATCAAAGATCTTCCTGACATTACCAATGAATGGGTCAAGGTATAAACCGTTCTAGCTTCAAACCGTACAATTTGGCAAAAAAAAGTAAATAAAAGTAATTGTAGTAAAGATAAATCTATAGTGATGTGCGACACCCAAGCGAGAAGTTTAATCCAGATATAAATATTATCCTCCACCCTTAATCTGGTTACATATGTATGTCATTTGCATGCAATGTTATTAGTATTGCTGCTCTTGATCAACTAAAGCAGCGTTGGAATTGCGAGTCCAACAGCCATGGCCGCAATAGCAAATATAACCCCGATACTATTTGCAGAACCCGAACCAGGGGTACTACGTGCCGGTACTGCAGCCCCTGTAGTTGTTTGAGGACCATCACTGGTTTCCGTCGCGGTAGCTTTAAGATCTGCCTCGCCAAAGTTGGTCTTGAACTTCTCACACCACAGCCCCACGGTACTAAAGTCGGCAGGTGAATAGCCGGCATCCAAATTGACCGTTATACTATCCGACGTAGCAGCCTCCGTAATATGTGTATTAGAGATGCGGAATCCAGCCGAGAGATCGTCGGAGGTACTTCCCCACCAGTAAAGTGCAGGAGCACTGGCATCAGCCAGCTCATATTGTGAAATCTCAAGGGAAGAATTGCTGGCGACAGTAACGACGCCGCCAAGGCCGCCATCAAGAGAAGAGAGGGTACCCGAATCGCCGACCTTGCTAGCAATAACAACAGTGGGTAGAGCGAGAGCTGAAAGGAAAGAGAGAGTCTGCATAGTTGAAAATATCATCGTTGGTATAATAAAAGCTTAGTCGCGAAAGATTGCGTATGATGTTGGTTTCTTGAGCTTGTAGATGTGGAGTCAAATGTTCGCGGGATAATTCTTTGTCTGATGGAGGAATTGAGTATTGAATGTGGAACGAAGATACAATTAATTGTAGGAGCAGGCTCTTATTGTCTTTATATATTCATGATCTCTCTTCGTACTTGTCAAAACTTTTGCAACCGGAGAGCTAGTTTCGCCGGCGGATCAACTATCGTGCATCACTCAATATCCAGCCAAATTGGATGCAGAGGACAAAAAGAGGAAATGCCTTACCTTGATTCCAAACTTTCAAGGGGCTGAGCTGAAGGGTCATCTTTAGTGCCAAACCCCATGCAACATTGGGATTGGCCCGAGATATGCATATTTTAATACCCTTTTTCTGGGGTTGCCACGATCCTAGCCGATTTATCATCAAAACTTCCCAAAAGAGTAATCTAAAGAGCATTCTAGGTCAAAAAGGAGGGAGCAGGATAACTCTTCCTCAAATGACACACAAGTGCCGAATATATCTAGATAACATGCTTAAATATTACCCCTGGCTATCTGAGATGAAGTATGCATGATTATCAAATAGCGCATGTGTAATCAGTCTTGTCTATCAGTATAGCTATGATTCATTTCGTATCAGCTATATAGGCTGAGATCGTTAATGCAGCTGCTACTTTGTTTGATACAATAGGTACCTTCGAAGAGAGAAAGACGCTCTCAAGTAATATAATCGACAGTTCTCTATGATTGCTTGTTTGTTGTTGAGTCCATATTTTGATAACTTCTTTTCTTGTTGAAAGATAATTCGCTCTCATATTCCTTGACTACAATTATCAGCATTCGACAGGATGGTGTCTCCATCTATGCTTCGTCCTGTTATCGACGATCAGTATACGGCTGCTAGGGCTTATTTCCTTTGCGTTATTGGAATGCTTTTCTTTGAGAGCATGCTTCATGCTCCGCTATATCTCCAACATCTTTATAAAAAAGGTTTCGTCATCACCTTCATACCATACACTAGGAATCAAATCTAACGTTCCATTTCTGCAGGCCGGCCGAATACAGCACGCCAGAAGCACTGGAAGATTTACACTACCATACACAAGATTACAACGCTGCCGTCTGCTATCCCATTCATTACTCGCAATAACATTCCCATACTCGTACGCGTTTCAGTCTTCACCTTTCTCAACTTCCTCTGGGGCTGGAACAAGTTTGCTTATACTACCAACTACCAACTCTATGGCTGGCTCACAATCTCCAACGGTGGCCTTAGCCTCCTCGTGAGCGCGCGTACCAACCTCTTTTCTCATGTCGCCCGCATTCCCTCGGTGGTGTTACTCAGGTATCATCGCTGGATTGGTTTAGCAACATTTATACATGCAACACTGCACTGCAGCCTCATCATACAACATTATGTGCAGACAAACCAGTTTTATACGGCTGCCCAGGCCCCTCGTATCCCCGTGGGCATAGCTGCGTGGGTAGCGCTGTGTATCATTGCGATCACATCCGTTCCCAAGATTTTTCGACGCCGCTGGTTCGAGGCTTTTTACTACCCGCACTTTTTTTTCCTTGTTTTTGTTGCAGGAGCCTTATACCACGCTAACAAGGGGCCTGAATTTCTTCTTCCCGGATTTTGCCTCTGGTTGGTTGATCGCAGCATCCGATTCTATAATAACTTTCGGAGCTTAAAAGTCAAATCAGTTATACACTATTCAGGAGGTGTCACAAAATTCAACATCACGGGAGTAGCGCCATCACAACCAGGCCAGATAGCATGGGTGCAGATTCCCAGCGTCTCATTCTTCAATTGGCATCCATTCACTATTGCTTCGGCACCTGGACAAAACGAAGCCACGATTGCCATCAGGGCGCTTGGCTCATTTACCAAAATGGCGCAGAACTTTGGGGAAGATGCTGAAAAGATTGCTCAACCAGTAGCAAACGAAAGAGAAATATATCAAACTGCATCTACGGAAATGCACTATGCCAAAGTACAGCTTGATGGCCCGTATGGCGTCGGCCATTTGCATTGGGGTGCACATCCAGTGGTGGTACTCGTAGCTGGCGGAATTGGCATCACCCCCGGCATCAGCATCGCGACACACATTGTGAACCAAGCTGTATCAGGACTCGTACCCATGCCTGGTAGCTGGCACATTCATCTCTTATGGACGGTTAAGAATTTCGATCACATCTCCTGGTTCGAAGCAGAGCTGAAGAACCTCGCTTCAATCGCGTCGGACCAAGCAGTGCCCGTCACGCTAGATATAACAATTCATGTTACAAGTGGTGAAGAAGAAGAGAGTGAATTTATAAAATTTGATGGCATTGGGAACATTTTCCAGGGTCGTCCTGATATAACGCAATGGTTTGAGGCTGTGAAGGAGGCGAGAGTGGGCATGGATGCTTCAGTTAATCTCTGTGGGCCTGCACAGTTGGTACGCAGCGGAAGAATAGCAGCGTCGAAAGCAAGTTGTGAAGATATTCTATTTCATGTAGAGGAGGAGACGTTTGAGTTTTAGCGAGTGTAGCGAGGAAGAATCACATGTGTATACTAGGATGAGATTTATTACTATAAATACTGGGATTAGGTGCTTAACCTATATGGGAAAGGGAATAGGCGGATTAAATTAAGCTGTAGAATCCCCAATTTTCTTTCGTAGCCTTACTCAATGTCGCCATTTTTCAATGACAAAGAGCCATGATCATAACTATTAATTTACCTAGGTTGCACATAGAAAAAGATAGAGCGCGTTGATCCTTTGGCGTATTGATTTAGGAATTGGTCATAGTATGGTATTTATTCAAAGAATAGTGTGTATATTCCTTTGAATATTTTTGTGCTCATGATTTTGTTTGTTTTATTCCTGTCCTTGGAGGGAACTACTACCCAAAGTCGTATCTAGGCAATTAGACGGTATCGGCCGCGGCCTTAAGAGCTGCGTTCGCTGAATTTAAAGGCTATAATATAGAAAATATTCGAGGCTGGTAATACCTCATTTACTAACTCTGAGAGCTAGCATGGGGAGATGGGCTTCAGATTCGAAAGTTGGCGTAAAATATTAGACAAAAGGGGGAAACTGCTGAGAGTTGTTAGATGCACGGGAGTGACTATTGCAGCATAATGAGATGATTGCATTCTTCATGATATCTGATTGATGGTTCTGGTCCTCTCGTCAGGAAGCTTTTCCTCCAACCCTTTTTCCTCAGTTAGGCCATTTTTATGTTATATACGCCAAGCCAATATCACAGCGCATCGCTGGTTTATTAGCTACTATTCCTTCTAGTCCTTGTACTGGAGGGAGTGCGAGCCTTGATATGTAGCTAAGTATGCGGATGTGGAAACCGCTGCTCCTGTGTATAAACCGCGGTGGTGTACTCTGTTTTTTAGGTCGTATGTGATAGGGCGAGCCTTGCTCAGGCTAATAACACAACTACAGTTGAGTAAAGAAATAGAAGAAATAATCATTGTTTTTCCTCGAACATGCTTTAACAGGAGTGAAATTGAAAGCTACTAACAGCCTAATAATGCTTCGGACTGATCAGACTGAACACAGAGTTTAGCTGACTACAGTCCTCATAAAGGGAGAGGTAGTGCTTACACGACCAGTGCCAATGTTACAGGCCGTGACATTGTTCTCATTCGGTGCCCATTCGTTCAGTGACAGATAGGCCCTTTGTGGCATCAATGCATGTATCTAGCTCTACAACTCATATCTGCCCTATCAACAGATAACACAACGTCTTTGATGCTTGACTCAGAGAGATGAGCACGTTCGGTTGACGTAGTTATAGTCAAAGGCAACCAATATCCCAATCAATTGGGTCACAGTGGCAAAGACCACCAGGATGTGAAAGAGTTGGTGGGAGGAGCCGTAAATGTCGAACTTCCCAGGATATCGACTCTCAGGAAACTTGGTCTGCAGAATCATGGGTACTTAGAATCAATTTTTTTCCATCATTTGCGAAAATATGGAGGCTTACGACATAGATCAAAGCCCCAAGCAGAAGAAACCCTCCTTCGATCAGATAATAGGGCATTCCGGATTGTTTCATCATTTGCGAGAAACCGAACATCTTGACTCCATGTATCAAGGGTGCAAAGCCAGATAAACCTGTCCCTACGAACGCAAATGCTCGGAAAGCGCGGAACTTTTTGCCTTGGAACTTGGGATTTAACATGATGAAGATGGTAAGCGATCCGAGAATTCCAATCTGCCAGCCACAAAGTGTTGGATACGGGGTTAAAACAAACAAACAATGCTTATATGGATGTTGACTCACCATAGACCAGTAGATCTTGCGTTGCAAAGGCTCGCACCAGAAGACCATGTATATTCCGGATACAAAGTCACCCAATGTTAGGATGACTATGCCCACCAGGTCAAATCGCAGCCACAACTGTTCAACTTCGGCGGAGTGGTTCAACAGGGTGTGGTATGTCGTTGACAGCCCCAGGCAGATGATGGCAGTCAAGAGGAAGAAGGTAAAGATAAAGAAATCGGTGTTAGTAACAGTGGAGTATCTACTTGTGAGATACTCTTGAATGTACCACTCGCCGAGCAGAAAGGCGATTGCCGGTATTAGGTGAGAAAATATATTGACCGACTCATTGTGGATGTATGACCAGCTGCGGAATGAAACTTGAGCCGAGCCTGAGATCGGGCGATAGCCGTGAAGAATGAACTCGTTATCTTGATGCCATTTCGGCAGCTCGTCAAACGAGAGAAGAACTGTGCGTGCCTTGTTGGCCCTCAACGTGCTGCCCAGAAGCCGTGGGCTGAGGGAATCATTCCCCCCCTCTTTGCGCGCCACTGGCGGCTGCGGAGACGAAAGTCGAAGACGGGGAGCAGATGCCATTAGGACTTTGAGGAGGAGGAGAATGAAGAATGAAGAAGAGGGTTTCAATCGCTTTGTTTCTTGCACTGCGCCCTTATCTTTCGTCTCTGCTACACGCCAGCCTTGCTTACCCTGCAAGAGCTGAGATGTGCCCTAAAAAAAGAAAAAACCCGAATTTTAAGTTCCCTTTGCTTTTCCAGACCCTGCAGGACCCCTGAACATCTGACGCGTGCTGAGGGACGGAATCCCTGCCTTTGAGCCAACCACGTTGCATTGCTAACCGCCCACTTCTCAAGTGGATGTAGAAGGAAGGGTTGCCTGGTTTGCCATGCAATCCAGTTGTCAGCTCAATACATACAAAGTACATTGCGCAGAAAAGCAGATACATCTCGTCGGTGTCGATTGTGATATGTCGAGTCCGCCGCAGCTGATGACTGAAATCTTCCCTATACCGTTTATCTACGGACACGCCCAACCGCATGCTGCCTAGCATGAATATGTAACACGAAGCCACTCATTCATGGTGCATTCCCTCTACCAAGTGAGGAGGCTCTAGTGTCATGAGGCTGGTGTCTGATTCTCCCCAGGGTTACCGCATGTGCTCGCCCAATAATAAAAATGCCTCATCCTGGAAATTGCACTTTTTGCCTGTAGTATAAATAGTTGTCAGCACAACATGAGACTATACTTCCAACTCCATAGAAGGATGCAGATTGCATGTTGCTGGTTGTAACCCTGTTGAGTTGACTTTTGGGGCGGCTAACTGGGAGAGGGGTGTGCCAATTGACAACCAACCTCTTGTGGATGGGAACTAAACTGCCTACCTGGGTGCTTGTACCGAAGCTGGGGATCTACTTGGGGGTACCTACGCAGTGCGCCCTGGCCGTCTATGACATTCCCAGGGCTGAAGCTACCTACCGAGGTAGGTAGGGTACGTAATTAAATGTCCGTCTGCTGCACACTCCTTGTTTGACTGATAGTTGGGCTGATTGAGTGTTTTGCTTTGCTTTGCTTTGCTTTGCTTTTCTCGCCCACATCAACCCGCGTAATGTTCCAGAAGGTCGATCTCATCGTCCCTTACATAGGCAATAGACAGTCCAGACAGTTTCGAAGTAAGACAAGAGGTTGGCACTGAACTTCTACGCGTTTCTTCTTGTGGTGCTGTGCGCTTTGCCTGCCTGGAAATGGCGTCCCGTGATGACTACTTAGTCGGATGGGTTTGCGCACTGCCGGTAGAGGTCGCGGCAGCCAAAGCAGCGCTTGATCGCGTTCATGATAACCCACCTCCGGATCAGAACTTAGACGACAACAATAACTACATTCTAGGAAGTCTTCAAGGCCACAATGTCGTGCTCGCGTATCCAAATCCCGGCGTGTATGGTGAAATGTCGGTGGCGAGCGTGGCCACGCAGTTGCACGCGAGCTTTAAATCTGTCCGGTTCATTCTGATGGTTGGCATTGCGGGAGGAGTTCCGGACACAAAGGAGGATATTCGCCTTGGCGATGTCGTTGTAAGCAAATCGACAGCTGGCTGGCCGGGTGTCGTCCAATACGATGTGAACGGGGAGCGAGCGGAAGATCAGCATCAGTTGATTCGCGGCACGGCGCCGGATCAGCCAACACCATTGCTTCTCACCGCTATGGGAAAGGCCGAGACAGCCGCAATCTTCGATGAAAGCCAGATGACTCAGTACATCTCCGAGATCGTGCAGAAAGACCCCATCACCTTTGCCCACCCAGGTCCAGGGCAAGACGTCCTCTTTGAGCCGGACTATGATCACATAACAATTGAGTCAGAAGCAGACGGATGCAACCATTGCAACCCGGATAGGATCCGGCCCCGGCAGCCACGGGAGACACAGGACCCTATTGTTCATTATGGCCTGATCGTCTCCAGCCATTATCTGATACGCCACGGAGCGACTCGGGACAAGTTAGCGCACAAGCAGGGCGCTCTCTGTTTGGAGACGGAGGCGAGTGGCCTGAAGGATGCCGCCAAGTACTTGGTGATTAGAGGAATCTGCGACTATGCAGATTCGCACAGTTCCAAGCTCTGGCATGCCTACGCCGCCGCAGCTGCTGCAGCATATGCAAAAGAGGTCCTTTCGTTTATACCCACAGTTCCCAAGAAGACAACTCTAGCAACAAACACATATGCCGAGGCCGCGCCGGTCCTCGATGCTTTACTCCTAACCAGACCTGAAGTTGACCGAAAATCCCTTATTACTTTGAAAGGACGCAGAGTTGACGGCACCTGCGAGTGGCTCGTACAACACCCCAGCTATCGAGGGTGGCTGGCAGATGCCAGTCTACCACTCCTCTGGATCTCAGGCGGCCCTGGAAAAGGGAAAACCATGCTGGCAATTTATATTACCGAGGTGCTACAGCCCATCGTTGACGCTGACCAAGATGTTCTGCTTTACTACTTCTGCAGTAACCGCGATAAGAACCGGAACACCGCACTGACCATAATGAGAGGCATCATACATCAATGGATCGACCGTCATCCACACCTGGCACAACATGTCAAGAACGCCTTTGAGGGGACTGAAACAACTAAATATACCGTTTCCAGCTTTGTCTCCTTGTGGAGGGTGTTCCTAACCCTGCTTCGACAGAGTGGGTCTTCCCAGGTAGTCTGCGTGCTGGACGGTCTGGATGAATGCGAAAAGGAATCGCTTAAGCAGCTTCTCGATGCCGTTGCGAACTATCTGTCAAGCTCTCAGGAAAAAGCAACGCCACGACTGAAGCTCATTCTTCTCTCCCGACCCCAGCCGGCTATTTTGGAGAAAACGCTCGGCCAATATGAACATATCAAATTGGACGCCTCCGATACAGATGTTTCGCGTGATATTGAGAGATACATCTTCGCCAAAGTTGCCGAACTGGCATCCGAACAAAACCTCTCGGAAGAAATGGTTGCCCAAGTTCAACAGGCCTTGTTGGCTGGCGCTGATGGTACCTTTTTGTGGGTTGGATTCGTTGCCAATGAGCTTCAGGGCAGGAGTTGGGACAAAATCAATGAGATTCTTCATCGTGTTCCTAAAGGCCTGGGTGGGGTTTATCAGCGGCTGCTTCAGCAAATCGACGACAAGGAAGCGCTGGTCCCCATTCTTCAATGGGTTGTTCTCGCTGCCCGGCCCCTCACAGTGGATGAATTGACAGTGGCCACAGGGATCAAGGCATCTGGTAACATCCCGGCAACTGAAGTGACCAAGAAGCGGCTCAGACTCTGCGGACTACTCGTAAAAATCGAAGGAAATGTAGTCAACTTGGTCCACGAGTCGGCGAAGGAGTTTTTTCAGAGCAATCAAGTCAACATCGAAGGGATCAGCAGGTTCCGCATGAGCCACAACACCCACAGGACTCTTATGCGGACCTGCCTAGACCACATCGAACGTGGATACGGAACTCGTGGTAGTATTGACAAGAGCTCGAGCCAAGATCCCCTCTTGACATATGCCAGTCAATATTGGCCGGTGCATTTCCATCACGCCATGGATGTGATTGATGCGCCGTCCGAGTTCTCACGTCCGTTCTTTCAAGTCGACTCTCCAATCCGGCACGAATGGTGGAAATTCTACTGGGAGCAGGAGAAGAACGGCGGAAACCCGCCCTCATTCACGCTCTTGCATCTCGCCGCATACCTGGGCAATGTAGCCTGGGCCAAGCTGTTGATCAGCGAGCAGGCCCGTGCCATTTCGCGAAAGGACAACTACGGCCGGACGCCACTTTCCTGGGCCGTCCATCGGGGGCATCGAGACATGGTGGAATTGCTGCTAGACCATGGTGCTCGTGTCAACGTCAAAGATCGGAGCGATTTGACGGCACTCCATGTAGCGATCACTGGACAGCACAAGGACATTGTGTCTGTGCTGATCGACCGAGGTGCCCATCTCGAGAGTAAGTCTGAGCATGGCGACACGCCACTGATTCGAGCCATTCAGGCGAATTCGAGGGAAATCATCCAGACATTGCTTGAACATGGAGCGCGCGTGAACAAATTGCCAACTCCTCCAGGAGTTGCTTCCCTGAAAGGCCCTACGGACCCAATGGATGAGAGGGTGAAGGAGCTATTGGGGCTTCAGGAACCGATTTTCCTCGCACGATATAAGCAGGCGTCGCGAAATGTGGACATAGTTATGAAGGTCCTGGGCCTTTCCTTTCGCTTTTCCATCATTCTTCGATTGATGACACTATATCTGAAGTTTATAGCGTTCGACCGCTGGGAGCACATGTCTGTACTGCAGGAGCTCGTTGACGAGAACAGAACGGACGAACTGCGAGAATGGGCCGAACAGTATCGCGAGTTCTTCGTCCAGCTGATCGTTGCTAGGAATCCTAGAAGGCTAACGGCCATGACCGACCTGCCGACGCAGGTGTTTCGGGCGGTCGCCCCCGGAGACCTTCAAGCACTGCTGGTAATCGCAGTCCTTGTCGGCTCGGAAACTAAACTCGCAGCTGTTCGACAAGGATGGAGAGAAGGAGATGCCATCACAGCCAGGGCATTCTCACATTGGGCCGCCATCGCCTACAACAGAGACGCAGAGGAGTACTTGCACTACGGCGTTCGCGAGTTCCTAAGCGACTTTGATGCCTGTATCAAAAGTGGCAACCGGGAAGAAAATGTGGCTCGGACGGTGGTGCTCTTGACATCGCACTTTGCCATGCTCGAGAACAAGGAACCGCGGCCGATTGAATACTTCTCCAGGGTCATCGCAGAATTCTACGAAGGATACATTGGCGGCAGCCACGAGATTGAATTGTTCAGCGATGCGAATCAGGCATGCGCCAATGAGCTAATCGTCATCAGCAAAAACCAAGACTCCCACGGATTACTTCTCTTCCTGACCAGTATCCTCCAATTTGCTCAGCGCTCTCAAGAGAAGGGACAGGACCGCTTTCTCAACATACCCTCCGCATCGTGCTTGATCCTCTGCCATGAGAATGCTGCCGCCCACCGATGGCTGATTGGCGAAGCAATCCCAGAGACATTTAGTGCCTTGATATCACAGCAACCCCCTGGATCGCTTCAGAAGCGGGCGTGCAAAACCCTCGTGGAGTGCCTGATTATCGGAAAGCAATATGACTTGGCACCGCCTGCGACGGTACTGAGACAAAGGGTGAAACAGCACCTGCAAGCATTGCCAGGAGTCGAAAACATGATAAAGGGCACTGTTGGTCTATAAAGCATTATGCAGCTTTCCAAGGAGTGGCAGAGCAGAGCGAGAGCAAAGCAATGAAGAGTAGTTGGGCCTGCGTTCACAATCGCTTGTCACGTGTTGCTCATCGCGTTGCTCTTGGGAAGAATTGTACCTATGGGCATTGGAATGACAGTCGGTTTTGAGTATTTTGGGACAAATTGATACAGCTTTTTAGCGTCTTCTTCCGTTAATGATATCCACTTAGCTTTTCGCCAATTCCAAGATGATAAAGTTGTAAATTCTCCCTACAAGTCTTTAGGTGATTTCAAGTATTTACAGTGCTAGTAGTCCTCATCGCCTTTTAAAAGCGTGGTGTAGTCAGATAGAACTCCACTCACTGTGGACAGTACTATAGCTCAAAGTATATTCTACAACCATCTCTTCCCACTCTCGCCTCTACGAGATGAACTTGCTATCTTATCAACCGTCTCCAAAAGCTCGTCTTCCTCTTCTTCGGAGGCTCTAGATGAGCATCTGAGCGATCCGGGACAGATGGCGCCGACGTAGCCGGGACGGATGAGAGCGGCCGGGCTGGCACAGGG
Source organism: Trichoderma arundinaceum (assembly GCA_025919625.1). Lineage (NCBI taxonomy): Eukaryota > Fungi > Ascomycota > Sordariomycetes > Hypocreales > Hypocreaceae > Trichoderma > Trichoderma arundinaceum. The sequence continues at coordinate 2,395,457 of JAMQTF010000005.1, forward strand.
GGGGTAGATCGCCCTGACATTGGTGGAGTTGGCTCGTCCGGTGCAAACGAGACCGATCGACCCGGAACGGAGAACTGACCTTGGGGTCTAAGTGCAACTCTGATCTGGCGCTCTACCTCAGGGTCCGTATCTCGCCTTCCGTAACCAGCTCGTTTGAGCCGTAGTAAAACTGCGTTATCCGAAATAAATTCTTCCCAGGTTTTGCATCCTGCTGGGAGGATATTTGGATCCGCACCGCTATTGAGAAGCAGATCCATGATGGGAAGCATGCGCTTCTTCGCAGCGTAGTAGAGCGCAGTCCTACTTCCAGAATCCATGTCATTAACGGCATAACCCAATCTAATGAAGAGTTTAATCATGGTAACGTTGCCTGTGATAACAGCCTGGCGTAAGCCTGTGACCGCCCTGCAGCAGCGTGACTTGCCAAAAGCTAAGTTACTGGTCGCTTTGTATGAACGGCTAGTTGACCCAAGATCTAGCCATTCTTCTGCAGTGAGGCCGCTCTCATCGAGGAGGGCCCGAGGGTCTGCAATGACAGAGCTGCCAACCAGGGCGCCGACAGTAGCTAGATCTCGACTATGAGTGGCCAGATGAAGAACGGACCAGCCGTGGTTATCCTGCTGAGAAGCACTGGATCTTACGCGGCCGTCTTCTAGGAGTAACTGGACAACGTGAGAATGCCCCATGAAGGCGGCGTGATGTAGTGCAGTCCAACCGTGACATGTTGACTTGAGTGGGTCGGCTCCTTGTAGAAGAAGTAAGCTCACAATGGAAATATGCCCTCCGTTTGCAGCACAGTGCAATGGTGATGTGCCATAAGAGCTGACAGCATTGATATTGGCCCCCTGGTTCAACAACAAACGCACAATCTCCAGATGACCCTCCTCTGCTGCCCAATGTATCGCGGACCAACCATCGCGATCACGATAGTTTGGATCTCCGCCCACATTGAGGAGCAATTGCACGGTGTCAAGATCGCCAGAAGCTGCCGCTTCTTCCAACGGCATCATCTGCGTGTTTCGAGTCTTGGACATGCTGGCACCGTAGTTCACAAGGGCTTCAGCAATTGCAGATTTGCCCAAACCGGCTGCCCAAGCCAGTGCAGACTTTCCATCCGCGCTGGTTGAATTGGCATCTGCGCCTATGGTAAACAGCATGTCAGCGGCAGTGCGTGTTTGCCCAGCAACGACAGCCCAGAGGAAAGGAGAAAATCCATAGCCGTCAAGGGCGCGTGTATCAACACCGTGGTCAATCAGGATACGTATGCTCTCGGTGAGACCTCTCTCTGCAGCGTAATGTAGCGCTGTTTGGCCTCCGTCGTCACCTAGATTTATGATGGCTTTACCGCCGGCGTTCAGGATTAGGGTCATTATATCAGGGCCATGAGGTTGTTCCATGGAAGCGTAATGCAACGCTGTCCTGCCGCCAATGTCTCTGCTGCGCAAATTCGCGCCTTCGGAGATCAAGGACTCAACCAAGCGCAGGTCGCCGGCCTGCACCGCGCGGTGAAGCTTGGTCATTCCCGAGTCGTCTTTGTCCTCTAAGTCGAGTATTGTTACCGATGCATTCATGTCTTCTTCGCGGTGGCCCCAAGTGCCATCTGCAGCCTCAGAGCGGTCGTCCTGGAAGTCTAGGTCTTCGTCGTCTAGTATACTGTACATGGAATTACGCAAGTTTGCAACCCCCGGCCCATCATCTTCCAATGGTTGGTCGCTCTCGACGTTGTCAGCGTTTTCGTCCCCATCGCCAGGTAGTTTTTGCAATGTAAGTAAAGCAATTTCTTTTATATGAGCGGCAACGTGTGACTGGAGAGCTTCACTCGAGAAGACGGCACTAGATTCGACTTTTTCTGGGGGTTGAAAATCGTCGCCAAATGGGCACTCCAGCAACTTTTCAAGGGCTGGTCTTCGTGCTGCTCTGCTGAGAATCCCAGCATGAGTTTCAGGCACCCCATGCTCATGGATGGAATGTTGCTGATACTGTATCTCTCGGTCAAAGGTGATTGGATTGTGGGAAGGTGCCCTGCACTCCCATGTGTGCCCGTGAGCGTTCTGCATGTGGCCGATCCACGCTTTCGACGATTCAAATGTTAGCGGGCTGGTCCCATGTTGACCCGTTTCCAAGCAATGTGGTAGAACACAAATGAAAGGCTCCAGATCTCCGATGACATGATTGCTAGGACAGATTAGACATTATATTATCGCACGAGAATAACCAGTTGCTTACTTCCACATTGACTTCGCGCTGTTCCTAAACTCAATAATGACGCCGCAGTATGGACACTCCTGTGTCGGCGGTATTGGAGGGAACGACAAATTGTTGTTCACCAGAACAGATTTAGCACGAGGAACTTCAGTTGTGGACTTGGCGTACAAAGCCCCAACAGCAGTCTGTCGAGCAGTAGTTGCATTCGTTACTGGCACAGGCGGTAGGCTAGCGTGTCCCGATATTTTGTTGGTGGTCGCAGGCTTTGGTAGCACATTCGGAGCAAAACGTACAGCTGAGGCACTCTCCTTGACCTTGGGTAGTTGGACATTAAGTGGGCTAGTTTGAGGATTCTGAACGCTCAAATCGATGCGACTTCGATGGGATCGCTGATAATACAGTCGTCGAAGTCGGAGCGCATTGGCTTCGACCAATGCTGAGCGAAGCGAATCCGGCGCCATCGGAAATCGGAAACGAATATAGCATTCTGTGTAGAGACGTATTTCTGCTATGGCGTTGCTTGTCTCTTCATCGTCTCTGTATTTTTCAAATTTGCGAGCCCGGTTGGCTTTTGCGGACTTTCGAACAGCATTGGACAGACGAAAGAGCCGTGACACTGTTCCGCCGATTGTATCAGTGATTTTCGAAATGTTCTCTTCTGCTTGATCCGCGTAACTATCCGAATCGCTTGCATCGTCATCATCCCTCCTCACGACTTCCGGGCCGCTGAATCCTGATATGCGTTGTCTTTTTCTGCTTGGACTCTTTGGTGGGTCGTTAATTGGCTTCACTGTTGTCGAGATTCCCTCATTAGCATAGAATTCCTGGACGTTGAGCCCATCCGAACTTGGCGCGACAAGCACGTACAGGATATCAAGGCATCACAAATGACGTCCAGGAGCTGATGTATGATATCCACAACTGTGGGACTGAATCGGAGCCTGTAGTCCAACGAGACATTGAGTGGTCCATAGACGTCCATGTTTGATGCCCACAGTGTAAAGCGCGCCAGTTGGTCATCCATGATAGTGGGATCTGGCACGATTTCTGGCAGAATCATGTATTTACGGAAGAGAGAATTGCATTGTGCTGCGTGCTCTGCAATGGTCGGGCAAAGGCCCTCTTGGAGGAAGACGTCTTCAACAACGTCATCTTCCATGAGATCCAGACTTATCATGGTGGGAGGGTGCAGCACATGCGGTCGGTCGGTCCTTGTGAGTGCGCCAAAGATCTAGGAAGCTGACCCCCGTCTTTGCGTGGAAAGGGGTTTCTAAAAGTCGTGGACAAGCAGATCGCGACCAAAACGTCGCATGAGCCTCTCGAGGTGTCAGAGAATGTGTTGAATGCATGTGTGTTGTATTCTGCCGAATTGTGGGCTTATGCCCCAGCCTCAGCTAATTTTGTTGGACAACATATGCTGCATCAGTTTTGGGTTACGTGCAAGTAGCGGCAGGTACAAATTAACGCCGCAACCTGACACAGGGCGCGCAGTTGAGCAGCGGCTCGCCAGAGCCTTGTGTTATGACATTCGGCGAAACGGAACATGCCAGCGGCCATTCGAGTTTAGCTTGTGAATTTCGTGTAGCCTTCCGCTGCTTTCTCAGCCCAACGTCCTTGGACGACCATCATCGTCCTTCAGAGACAACTAATTTGCCCCCCCTGAGGACTGGCATCAGCCTTGACTCCAAGATCCTTTGGCGAGAGTTTTACAGTAAAAGTCAAGCACTAAAGAGGTGGAGCCCCTGTTCGTGCGTCAAGTCGCTCACAAAGACACAAGTTCGTGGCGAGGCTTTACCGGTAACAGGATCGCCAAGATGTGATAGAATAGTGGTAGTTGTGACGAGCAAGGGGGAAATCCGGTCCTAGAACTCAGAGTGGCAGTGTGGAAAGAAGAAGTGCATTTCCGTCATATATTGAATTTGGGGGCGGAGGAAAGGTGGGGGGGTGTGAATGCAACAAGTTCACAAACCACTTACCTAGGTAGGTAAGCAATTGCTACAACTAGGCAGCGGCCCGTGGAGCCTTAGCTTCTTCCACTCTATAATACTTGCTGCTATAATCCTGCAATTAGTGTGTTGTGTTCTACCTGCTAAGGATAGTTGAGAGTCCTGATACATATAACCAGGAAGGCCTGTCAGGTAAACAAGAGTTTTGTGATTTTGAGACCCTAAAAGAGGGCTCAAGATCCAAAATCTTTGACCTTAACCCTGGAGCCATGTCCTTTACAAAGACGTATTTTCTGTGTCCGACATCCGACTTCATCCATCCACCACCAGAAGGCCCGCTATGTCTTGGATCTATAATCCGCTCCACGTCAACGCCGCAATACCCTCTGAACAGAGCAAAAATCGTGGCCGTGGCCGACGCAGCCCCGCCTGTCGTGGAGACGGACTGGAAGAAGACCATTTCAACCGAAAAAGGCCTCGGTCTGGGCGTCTATGCACAGTTCCTGCAGCTGGCCACCGGTGGATTGCCCCTTGGTCCTGAAGTGAACGTTAAGCACTCGAGCACAACGGCGAGTGCGTTCGCATTTGACACGGTGACGACTCTGGCATTTGAGCCGACACAAGAATATGTACAAGAAGCCATTAAAGCACCCGCCGTGCAGACGTGGCTGAGGGAGCCCAAGCAGAAATTCGCACCCACTGTCTCGCTCTTCCTCGTCACGGGCATGAAGCTTGTCAAAGGTGCGAGAATCAAATACTCGACTTCGCGGAGCACGACGGCCAGTGGGAACATTGGCATCGACGTGCCTGCACTGGCCACAACCTTTGGCCCAAAAGGCCACTGGGAAAGCACGAATGAGGATGAGACGGAGTTCAATCGCGAGTCTGAATTTGTATTTGCGTTCCGTGTCAAGAGGCTCAAGTTCGGACGGAGCCTGAAGGTTGAAGAGTACAACAAGGGCGCATTTCTGGCCATTGGCGGAGAACAAGAAGACGGCGAATCTGTTTTAGTTGAGGACGTGGATGGGTCTGAATTCAAGACTGCAGAAGCCGTTCCCGATGTGATGGAGAACGGCAGTGTCTACTGCGTCCCTGCTTAATGATGGCAAAGAAATTTAGAAATACAATCAATACCTCAGTGACCTATGTACAGTGTCGGAAGTAGACTGGACCATTACTAAGCTTCTAGTCATACAAGTGTCTTCTGATATCCTTGATCTTGTCGTAAACCTGCTCCCTTGTCGACTTCCTATCAAAGAGTGAATGAGGTGTAATGTAGTCATAGCCTTGGCCCCTCCTCTGTTTGACCATGCTCTTTAAAACCTCATCCATTGAGTGAACGTCTTTCAGCCACGGCCCTAGCAACTCACTTCCTGGAGTCATGTGCTGCTCCTGCTGCCGGACAAAGGACAGGATCGCTGCGGCAAGTCCAGCGGCAATCGGCGTTGCGACCGACGTTCCAGACATGACATTGACAGGCTCGTTGTGGCCGTTCTTGCCAACTGGCCAGTGAGAAGTGACATGCTCCCCAAGTAGACTGAAGTTGACGTCTTTTTCGTCTGCTGTCGGGTTGAACGCAGAGGGATTGCCATTTCCATCGGTTGAGTGTATACAAAAGACGCTGGGATATTTAGCTGGAAAAGCTCTGCCGAGATTTGCGCCATCATTCGATGCCGCAGCGAACAACAATGTCTGACTGTGTAGTGCATTAGATATGGCTGTCTTCATAGGCTCGTTATATTCCCGAATCCCGAATGACATTGATATAACATCCACTTTCCATTCAGAAACTGCGTGGTTAATGGCCTACATAAACAATTAGCTCAGTCTACTACTAAAAAAAAAAGTCTTCACTAGCATAGAGGCGGCCTTGCCTTTGCAATGTCATCGTAAGTGTTACGGTCAAGGGTTTCTCGATGCGCAATTCTAGCAATATAAATCTCAGCGCATGTGGCAACTTTGAGTAGAAGACCAAGAGCATGAGTGCCGTGCCCGATCTCGTCTCGAATGTCGTGTGGGGCTGTTTGATGTACAAAGCTTCGCGCATCCTTGATACGTGGATCTAGTCGCTGGTCCTCGGTCACCAGAAGTGGATTTTCAGGGTCAAATCCGGAATCCAAGATGGCTATTCGCACCGGCTCGAACGTTCTGCTCCCAGCCTCGACAGCGTCGAATGGGTCAACATGGTGATGAATCGAGGAAAGAAGATTGTCCAACCATTGTTGCGAAAGTGGATTCCTGGCAGATCATTAGTACGACGAAACCCTCATAGCCAACTAGGAAACACTTTACTCTTGTTCACTGCCCATCTGGTGGCTTGCGTCAAAAAAGTACAAACTCTTCGTTGAAGGCTCGACGAGGTGCCCGCGGAGTTGCAATCCCGGAGAAGATTGTGCCGGTCCCGCCATCCGTAGCACCACATCTGAGTTGAGGGATGTGTAGCTCATGGGCCCGACGCTAGATATCGAACGATACGGAAGTGCTCGTGCTCCGTTATTTGTATCAGAGGGTTCGACCTTGCCTGTTTGGTGGCGGACAACTTCTTGACCGATGGAGCCCCAGCAGAGTTCATTCTGCCGAGGATCAAATGAGCCCAAATTCTCTATTCGAAGACCCCACGACTTGAATATCTCGGCCTCGAGTCGTTTGATGACGTTTTGATAGAAGAGCCGCTGAACGTCGACAGATTCGAAGTCGGCCTGCTGTCCGGGGGGGTAGTACTCCCACTGCAGGCATGCCTTGGTAGCGAGATAGTAATCCACGCCAGCGTCAACTTCTAGAGACTTGAGCATATCAAGGCTGGTATAATAATCAGAATTGACGTTCCTGGCTCCAAGCGGGTCCTTTTGCATCAGCTCCACAGGTGTGCAATAGTGAAGCTCACACAAGAGTATGCCTAGAGCTAGCACACTGGCATTGGGATGAACCATGTGTTTAGAGCTGTCTGAGCTGACTCCTGTGCCTGTCTTTCCGGCTGAGATGATTGGAATATGTTCCATGGCCAGGAAAGGCTTCGTGATGTCGGGGAGTTCTCCATCCTGCAGTGGTTCAAAGAATAGAATATTTGAATGATTGAAGGAAGGCTGTATCCACGGTGTCTCCAAGAATGGGAGGAGTGCAGTAGCCAGTATGACGGCCAAGATTCGCTTCCCTTTGAGCGGCAGTGCAGATGAACTACCACGTAGTTCTTGTTGACGCTTGAATAGAGCCGACAAGGATACTGTTCGAGACAATTGATCACCGCCAAACGTCTTTGGTTGTGGACGAAGCCTCTGAAATATTCCACCCTCAAGAGCCAAGTGCAAGCAGTTTCGTTGACCGAGGGACTCTGTAATGCTTTGGCATATGTGGGCAAAATCGGGCACGCCGCTAGCTATGGGCTCAGACGCGCTCCTCATCCTACTGTTGTGTATGTCTCTACCACGAAAAAGTGTTAGTGAAAAAATCATTGCACCAAGCTTCACAAAGCATACTTGATCGTTATTTTAGCTTCTTGCAATGCAGTTTCAACTGGAGACCGCACGCCGAAGAACACTTCAAAGCTCGTCTCATCCTTCTTCTGCTGTGGCAGCGAAAGTCTTACGCTCAACCCCGAGCACTTCTGGCAAACACATACCCACTGTTTCCGCAACGCATTGTCCAAGGACATCAGATGTCTCCTCATCAGCACGGCGAAGTCGGCATCGGGGTCTTGGAGATTGTCGCCAGCATTTGGCTCTTCGCGAGACAGAACTCGACGCTTCCTTGCCTCCCTGTCCAAAGACGAAAGTTCTTGGATGACAGCGTCACTGTCCCGTTTCCGTTTACCAACGCGAAGGGCAGTGCCTAGATTGGAATGCGCATCATGACTCTGACGCTCCATCATGCTGCGCATCGCCTGAAGCTTGGGATACTGCACATCGTGGCGTAAGCCCTGCTCCGTAACCTTGTGTTAGTAGGCAGGTGGTGAAGGCCGAAAAACTTGAGCTTGCCGTATCTCAAGAGCACTTACGGAATCCGATTCCCCATCAGAGTTGTACTGAACATAATCTTCAAGTGCGCGCAGCGTCCTTGCAATACGCTCAGGGTCATGCTCGTCAGATGCACCGGCATCGTGCTGCAGAAATGCCTCCGTCCGCAGCCAGGCTTCTTGAGTCCGTGATCTCAATGACGCGGGCTTCGCTGGCCTTTCCGGTCGTCTTCGAACGAAGAATCCAAGCACAGTCTGCAGCAGACCTTGTGAATCATCCACATCCATGATTGTACACACCCGAAAACGGTGGATTCAAAGGTTTCACTGAGCCACAAATCGGGTGATGCCAAAGGAGGTTCAAAAACACCGCCGCCTATCACATACAATTTCACAGTGGCAGACTGACGGTGTTTTCTTCGCACCGCATGGTTGTGTGAACCTGTGAGAGACGTGTTGTAGGCGTCGCAACTTTGGTTTGATCCGTGGAAGTGATCTGTGTAATGACTAGGTCCCTCACATCGGGCTGTGCTAACCTGCCACTACTAGATACACGCCCCGAGCTGGATGAACTTGGAAGGTCCCCCGGTCGTTTGAGCCGCAACTGCTGTAATTAGTGCCCGACCTACTTGTACTTGTAAGCTACTAGTCCCTATGAATTGTGCTAGGTTTGCTTCAGCGGGGCGGCCCGCTGTAACTTGAGCTCAGCGGTACAATGTAGGTACACTGCATGGGAACAACGAGGCGGGAGCCCACAAGCGAATCACCATCGTCGTAAAGGGCGCAGCTTTACAACCAGCCCTCCATCTCAAAGCTGAGGCGGCAACGGTGGAGGCCATGTGTCTGCCTTTGTGTGGTCACAGGCACATTAGCATGCCTGCCCCTGTTGTGATTGGCCTTGCAATGATTCATTGGCAATGCAGTGCAGTGGAAGACAGGGAGGTGCCTTGGATGAAGGATTCAAAGCCACACACACTCTGTCTCTCTGCGCTGAAACATGCCAACAATCGCTTTGTTACGAGTATCCGTCCCTTTCTATTGCATCGCATGTTCGTCTTGTTTGTGACATTTATCCATTCCCCTGCCTTCTATTTCGCAATCCAACCCCTTGGTATTGATATCCTTCACTTCGCCTCCATCCTCATCTCCTCCTCCTGCGCTACATAGTCAGTCGGTGCAGCTCAGACATCTCGGGAGAAGGATTATGTCAGGAGCAGAAGTCAAGAAACGGCAGTTGCCGAAAGCCAACAACATGAGCACTACGAATGGCTCCGCGAATGGCTCCGCGAACGGCTCCGCGAATGGCTCCACAGACCAGCGAAAGGCTGACAAAAGGCGAACCGTAACGTGGCAGGAGATTTCTGAATGGCAGTTCGACAATAAGTATATCCTCGGAGGCTATCGACCGGAGAAGGCAGACTATCTGGAGATCTTTACTAGCCTGACATTTTTGCACAACGAGACTTGCAATGTATATACTCATTTGGTCGGTGCTCTGCTCCTACCGCTCGTCACGCCTGTCTTCTTGCGGTTCCTGGCCGACCCTCGATTCCTCAACGTCTCGTCCATGGACTATGCCATGTTTGGAGTTTACTTCTGGTGTGCGGAAATCTGTTTAGTCTTGAGCGCACTCTACCACCTGATGCAACCCCACTCGCATATCGTAGAAATGTTCTGGCATGGAATGGATCTGCTTGGTATTGTCGTTGTGACGGTGGGCACATTCTCTTCCGGCATCTACTACGTGTTCTTCTGTGAAGCGAGCTTGCAAAAACTGCATTGGGCTATTGTCAGTCTCCGAGCCGGGTCAAACAGATTCAATGATTGATATGCTGACATGAGCTCCAGATCTTAACCACGGGCACTGTCACTGGTGTTCTTATCTCGCATCCCCTGCTTAAAACGCCGCGCTGGCGGAAGGTGAAGGTGGGCGCCTTTGTTGTTTTTGGTGCTTCATCGTTCATACCCCTGCTCCATGGAGTCCAGCGATACGGGCTCGAATACATGCTCCAATACTCAGGGATGAAATGGTATCTGCTTGAGCTTACCTTCTATGGCACAGGAGTCGGCCTATATGCGGTATGTGTCGCACGCTCGCCTTACCGCGTGTTTCAGTTTCCCGAGAGACAAGAAAATACTAACGAACCCTCTATAGTTCCGAATTCCGGAGCGTTTGGCGCCAGGTAGATTTGATATCTGGGGAAGTTCGCACCAGATCTTTCATGTTGCCATCTTATGCGCAATGTACACACACGTGACGGCTCTATTGCAAGGTTTCACAACCTGTCATACACTGGATGTGTGTCAGCTTCAGGGTGTTCATGGTGCAAATTGAAGCTGTATAGAAGGCTGCTCTGACTCGGGCTGGGCAAGTGGCAAAGACTTGCGTCCACCTATTAGATCTAAGGGTAAGAATAGGCTAGATTAACTATCTGAAAGTAAACATCTAATTGCTGCTTCGTGTCTTGTATTTAATCATGTATTGAATAAAGCACACCACACCATCCATACCTTCTACCAGTCTGGTTAGCGTTGAGTAACGGCCTCTGAGAGCAGCTGGCAACGGTAGATCCAGGAGAAGACTATTACGGGGTCATCAGAAGAGCACACCTATTGCGTGGCGTTTTGAACAGACGAGCATGTTACGAGGCAAAGACTAAGAATATAACGCGGCCCACCAACCAGGAACGCGGAGCGCGCCACCACAGGCGGCGCCAGCGCAGGTTGACGGTGAAGGCATATGTCCTAGTAGTTGGATTTAAACTACCTGCAGGCGTGTCCAAATGAGTAGGTCAGTGATTGAGCAGCCTAATTAGACGATTTGCGGCGCGCCGGCCCGAACCCGCGCGTCAGGAGGCGCCGTCGACCTCCATACAGCGCACTACCACCATTCAGCCGTTACTAGAAGAAGAGAGCGACCCAGAGACAGAGCCGAAGCGTGAAAGACGGTATCCTAGTGGTAAAAGAGTAGACCTGCGGCAAAGAGGAACCAAGGGGCTCTCCTAAGTGGCATACATGTACGTTGTGTGTGTCCCTGCCAGAGCATCCAGTGATCCTAAATGGATGGCTGTGGCCAATACATAACCGCGCGCGTATATCATAGGCGCGGTAGGTTCTCCCTACACCACCCTCTGGAATGGAGAAGCGTCCTCTTTGGCCCGCGACCTACACAGGACGCGCCTAGTGAATATAATTCTTGTGCCGGCAATCATATGGCGAATCGAATGTCGACAGGGCCGGCGAGTGGCCGAAACGGCCGTCATGAAAGTCAGAATCGTTGATATTGATAAAGTGCCTAGCCCAAGAGGCAGCGCACTAAAGAGGAATTACGCATATTAATCCTACCACAAGTAAAACGAAGTCTCGGACAAAAGCTGCTTCCATAGATGCTGTATGCAAATACAAGTGTGCTGAGAGAGAAAGGGGTAAGGATGTCTTAAGTAGAGTTGGTATTTGGTAGAAAGGCAAAGTAGGCTCCCTAAATATCCCATGTGCCTTAAATTACAAATCAATGGTGTCGTACGGAATGAAGTTGATACACAGAGTTAATCAGGCATTACAACTTACACTGTGGTTCATGCTCTTCTCACAAGTCGTTCCCATCGAAGAATGCACAAGATGTGGTGCATGACACTCATCGTCTCAGGTACTTTCACCAAGCTCTTTCCCCAAGAACAATGTGCAAATCTATTAACAATGAAACCCCCGGAATTACTTCAGATGATTTACGCTAGAATTAAACTCCTCAGTCACTCCTTATAATGGTCAGCCAAAGCCATCTGGTCAATTCCATCGCCGAAAGGGTTCAACGGCCAAAGTGCACTCACTACCTACCCTGCACCTTCGACTTCAGTATTAAAGACACGGCATATTTTTGAACACATAAACGAAAAATAGCAATGGAAATTCGAATACTGGCATCTGGAGAATATAAGGTCTAATGGTATAATCCGTATGTATTAGCTGATTTCATATGGCGATATGTTCGACATTTAGATTAGTTGATATCATCACTACACCTAGTGATACAACACAATTGCTGTAGACGAACCTGCGAATGTCGAGATGCATGATCATGCATCATCCACAAGACTATAATCAAGTATTCTAAATCACAAAAATCGATTGAATTAGCATCTAGAATGAAGCTCCATTAACCAAGACCATCGAAATCGAGCCGATTCTCCACTACTCCTTCTTCCACACATCCTTCCACCACTCCTTAAACCCGTATGGCTCCGCCCTCGTATCGTAAATTTTGACGCTGTCCTTGCCTACAAAAGTGCTGACTATCCCGTCACCCGTAAACGGGGACGGCTTGGAGGTCAAGTTCGACGTCACGCGGGGCTGCGTGGCCCTCTCTTTGATTTCCCTCGATATCAGAGGCGCGACGTCCGCGAAGCAGGCGTCCAGTTCTCGCTGCAGGGAGTAGTATGGCTTTTTGGCTAGTTCTGGAGCCATGAGGTTGTAACTCCTCGTGATGCTGTTGAGCTGGTCTATAGATAGCTGCAAGTATGCGTGCTCTGCCCTCTCCCAATCCGCATCGCGAAAGGGTCTTGGTAAGGGCCCTGTAGTCGGTTCGTTGACCTGTTCGGGTTCTTGTTCCGTCTTGCTGGTTGCTGTTCCGGCCGCTTGCCGAGGATTATGCAGCCTCTCTGCCAACGCATATTGGTCCGCTCTGGCCATTTGTTCTTCCAGCGAACCTCCCTTAGAAGCAATCATCCTCGAGGCATGACGCTTCCAGTCAACTCTTAGCCTCGAGCGAAGCGCATCTGCCGTTTTTTGGAGCTCCTGCTGCTTCTCGATCCAGGGAGGCACAATGTCCTGGCGCTGAATGATCCTATTTAGGAGATACTCCGTAGTGTCGACGAATGGATTGCTCCTGGCAAGATCAATCTCTACGCCTTTGCCACGCGCAATATTTTTGAACTTGCCCCTTGCAATGGCATTTTCAATCTGCTCATTCGCCAGCGCAGCAAGACCAGATGGCGTTGCCGGCATTGCCCGCGCAACTGGTTCAAACCTTGATCGAAACTCCTTTCTCATCTCTTCTCGTTCTTTGTCGCTCAACCCCTTCTCTTCTTTCAGACCCATGCCTGCGTAGAGCGATGCTCTATCTCGAGCATTTATCGCCTTCTGGCGGGGATGTATTACCGGAGACCGCTTTACTCGAGGATCAACAACAGGCGGCTGAAACTTGCCTCTGAATTCTGGCTTCAAGGGCTTCTTGGCATCATCCAACATCCGCAACACTGAATCCGCCGTGGATTCCTCTCCCGTCCATGGCGCTGCAGTGGCAATATGCCTGGTCCCTTCACCAGCCGTAGATGTGAGATCCTTCTCTGCCAACGCACTCGAGTACTCCTGTCGGAAATTTGCATCCGCAATCTTGCCCAGCAGCTTCTCTTTCAGTTCCTCGGAGAATCCAGCATCCTGCACGGCACGTCTGCCGGCTGAGCCGCCACTGAACAAAGCCTCTTCAGTTGCCTCTTGCAGCCTTCGCGACATTGCCCCAGGCTCCGATATTGGGGCCTGGCCATCGCTAGCAGGTATGGATTTGCTTTCCTGGCCTGCATTTAGCTCACTGTTTTCCTGTGCTGAGCGATCTGTCTGTGAGGTGTATCGGCGAGCTCTTTGCGTGCCAAAGCGAGCTGAACTTCGGATGCATTGCTGACACAAGGGTGCCGAAAATTTGGAAATCATCGCAAACAGGTAGTCTAATTGAGACTATCAAATTAATCAATCAAAATCCCAGTTATTTGATGCCAGCGACGTTGATGAAAATGGAGGCAACTTTGATGCCTAAAATTCCCGGTTCATAAATCGATCAATCATGAGTCTTAGTCAGCCAATTGCAAAATCGATGGGACAATGACCTCCTCTATGCTTCATGTAATATTACTGCAAGGGCATCAAACTTCATTATAAAAGACTTCACTTCACGCTGCTTCATCTCTATCATCAATAATAAATACTATATATTCAGTTCAATAATTGGGTATCACTATTTATACGACTTATTTTCATTACACGATGCAGCCCCCTTCGTTGCAACGTCTATAACAAAAACCGAACTGGGGCGCTATATTGTTGAAATAGGACTCACCAGCCTCGTCGGGAGCTAACATCATGAGCTCCGGCGTCCAAAAGGCTCATAGGGGAACACAGCTGAAATGCCGGCAGCAACAATGAAGAGACTTGCGCAAATATACAAAGGTGCTGATGTCTGAGTGTTTGCAAAGGTTGCCACGATAGCTGACACAATACCCATTATGCGGTTGAAGGCTACTGCGATGCCGTTACCGGTACCACGGTGGGCACTGGGTAGCACCTCAGGGGTATAGGCGTACAAGGTGCCGTAGTAGATATTGAGGAAGCATGCTATTAAGCAGGTAAAGGCCGTATCTTGGGCAGCGGTCTCGACTGCGGTGTAAGCAAAGAAGAAGGCCATAGTGATCAGTGCGCCAATAGACATGGTGTATTTGCGGCCAAGGAGCTTTGTGTTGCACATATAGCCTGCAATGATCGGACCAGGAATACCGCAGATATTGGTAAGGCAGTAGTTGCGCCACGTCTCAAACACGGTGCGGTCAAAGGTTCTGCCATGGTTTGCAAGATAAGTTCTGCAAGTTTTGGTCAGCAGTATTCTTCGTTTGGAATGATACGTTTCTGAAAAGGGGATGTGGTAAAACAACTTGGGAGACTTACGGAAGGAAGACGTAGAAGAGTGGGTAGCTATAATTACTTTACATTAGTCAAGTCATGAAAAAGATAGGATTGTTGACGCACCATAGGCCTATCACACTCCAGCTAAGCCAGATCAAGACCGTGGAGATGGCCATTTTCTTGTTGATAAAGAGTCCACTGAAGTGAATGCGAGTTTCGGAGAAAGAAAATCGGCTCTTGCTATGGGCTGAATGGATCTGTCCACAAGCCTCGAGCTTCTCAAGGGTCAAGGAGCATGGGCGGTTGTACTTGGCAGCCAGGAATTGGAAAGTCTCCACCACCTGGGCATCCTCACCCAGACCAAGGAGATACTTGGGTGTCTCGCGTAATCTGACAACTGTGATTCGAAGAATAGACATTACAAGCACAATGGCACCTCCGGTAAAGAGCACATATCGCCAGCCCCAGTTGTTGGCCTTGGTACATGTGTCAACGTCCGCGCAGTTCCACTTCTCAGGCACCATGAAGCCCCAAGCAATGAATCCAGTGATGGCCTGTCCAAAGCCCCACCATGCAGCCAGGAAAGTCAGGAGCCACTGCTTATTGCTGGGCAGATATTCGAGGAAAACGGTCGTGTCCAAGATAAGATTGCCGCCTCCACCGAATCCGAGGAGGGCGATGAAGAGAGAGAGGGTCGGCCAGCTGGGCATAGCGCCAGCTATAATGCAACTTCCGGAGCAGATGAAGAGGGTGATGTTAAAAGCCCACTTGCGGCCGATAACGTCGGCACTGAAGCCCCAGAAGAGGGCGCCCGTCAGCATACCAACGTACACGGCAATGGTGAGCGCATTGGCATAGCCCTTCTGACCAAATTCGCGATAGGCCTGGGTGGCAACAATGGATTGGAAGAGGAGGATCATGGAATCCACAGCATAGCTACGAGATGATGTTGGTTAGCACCAAATAGGTTTTCCAGTATAGTATTCAACCTCGGAAGGAGGAGTGCCGGGGAGAAGTCTGGAATCGAGGGTGCGGGGAGTAAAGTTGATTTGAGCCAGAGAGACTACTAACCCGAACCCATTGAGGAAGAAAAGCTTCATATGGTAGCCGGTCCATCCAATCTCATCAATTGCCTTTTGTCCAGTATTAGTACTGAAACGATACAGAGAAGGGGTTTGGAGCTTGGGAATATTGGGGATAGACGAGTGTTCTCGTCGTTCACCGTCATAGGGACCGTGGCGCTGATCACAACAAAGCCTCTATTGTCACTCACGTTATTCACAAGATGCATCTTCATGTTCAAGGCAGGGTCGAGATCTTGCAACGCGAGGATATCTTCGCCGCTGCGCAGCGACGACCCGTCGGCATTTCTGACATCGCCGAACATTGGGCCATGATCGTTTCCACTCTCAATATTTTTTTCCATTGAGCTGGTGTCAATGCCAGGCTTTTCCGGGCTTGCAGCATGAGCCATGGCTGCGGATTGGAATTTAAGCACACTTAAGGGTTGAAGCGTAACGTATGAACTGGCCTATCACAGTAGATGCCAAACGGGAGCAAAGCCGGCTCACAGCAGCACAGGGGAGTTTGATTCGGCCGGGCGAACCTTGTTCGAAAGGGTAGGTATCTCAATTGAGCCAGGCTCTGTAAAAGAGCCCGAGCGAGTGTTGGAAAATAGGGCCTACTAGGATAAGGACCGCCTTGGATAGTGGTAGTTATTAGAATAAGAATAGTCCAAGAATTGGACGAGCGTCACACGCAAAGCCAATTGTACTTCTTCCGGCTTGTTTTGCCCGAAACGGGGCTTCGTGGCCGAGAGGAGACAAAGAAGACGAGGGAAGGGAGGAGGGGTCTTGTAATCGTCGATTCCGGTCTCTGAGCGTGGTCTAGACCTCGACAGAATAATTGTCAAGCCGGAGAGGAAGATGAATTGGGGGAAAACAGAAAGAAGGAAGCAGCTGCGGTCACTGTAGGAACCACAACAAAAAAAAAAGCTGGCTGTTCTGTGTAAACAACGGGAGGACCAACCTGGTGACAACGACGAGTGAAAGGAAAAAGAGGAAAAGTGCGGGACAAGAGGCTGTATTAAATGGCCATCCAAGCAGCAAAACCACCACGCGACGTAACCATCAAAAGGCACACGACCAAGGCTAAGGGACCACAGCATGCAAGGGCCCTATGTGGTAAAAGACCACGCGAAGAACCCATCTCCATGCTGGGCTTTTGCATGTGCTGCTCGTGCTTGTGATTGAGAGGCTGTCTGGGCGCTCTAGCGCGCAGTAGCTGTCTAGAACGACGGCCCCATCGCCGCCTCCCTCCAATCAGCCGTCCAACGGCCCCGTTCGGTGGAGATGCAGCCAGCCCCGGGGGCTTTTGAGGTTGGGGGCATTTTGGTTTTTGCCATTGACCTCGAGCTCCTGCGAGTGTGAGACTTCGTGTGGGGGGACCGGCCGGTAGCGTCCTGCTGGCAGCGTCCTGCTCAGCATGCGGCAAAGCGTCTCCCCGTGCTCTCAACGGATGGCGCTGATAGGCTCGCGCTCCAGCAGCATCGTGAGCGTTTTAACGGGCTTGGGCTTGGAGCGGCATGGCGTGGTGGGGATCTTGACTCGGCCAGACTCTGCTGGCACGAACTGCTGTGCGTCGCTCTGGTTCAGTCGCGAGGATCCGTGGCATCGCGGACACCCTTCGTTGGCTGTTGCAGACATGCCGCACAGAGGGTTGCGAGATATAATTCGGGAGGGAGAAGGTGATGCTGGACTGGGCAGGTCTCACATGGTTGCGGAGAGTCAAGGTCTAGGTCTGGGCCTATTCTTTTTTTTTTTTTTTTTTCCTTCTCTTCTTTCCCTCTTTCGGGTGTCTTTCTATCCACGTTTCCAATTTGTACTCGCATCGCATCCGGTAGATGCCATGGTCCCTTCAACGGCAACCGCCGCAACGGGAATATCGTACATGCGTTCCGTGCTTTGTACTTTGTGTAGAGCTTGCCATGATTGATGCAGGTAGGTAGTAACGATACAAGTATTACAATCTCAGCTACCGTTGCTACTTGATTGATCGGCTGGCCTGTAAACCGACAGCTGAGACGTGGTTTGAGCCTTTACCCGATGGAAAAGAAGGCCGATTTGCTAGTGCGGAGAAGATGTGCCAAGATGGCATACATGATGGCTGCGCGTATACACAGCAGCTGTGCGCCAATTACTCACCTAAATCATACATCATCGCCATCTCAGCACGCCCATAAATGTCGGATAATGGCGCCGGTGTTTGAACGGTGTGGCCTCGGACTTTTCAATTGCGTCAAGTCACTTCAGCCTTCCTCTATTTACATGGCCATGTTGATGGTTGCCGGGGTTATATCATCTGCATTCCTATCACTCTACGGAGTAGTCTTCGCGCGTCCTGATATGACGTAGCAACAATGGCTTCTATCAATGCGCATATCCCACTAAAATGCCCAGCAGGAATCCAACTCTTTATTCTTCATGTGCCGACTTCCAGGTCTTGCGTCGTCGCCCTCAGCTCCCCAAAAGTTCTTTTATCCGCAGCCTTGGGATAGATTTACAGTGCTGTACATACTATGCGCGCCTCCCCCTGCGAACTAGGAAAATCTCCCGCCCCCACTTGAAGCCAACAAGCTCGCCCTGGGCCTCTCATAGGCTCAAGTTCCCCCCGAAATGCTCTTTTCTGTGCCCATGACGAGGGCTTACCTGCTGGGTCTTGGCGCTCGTCATCGGAGGGAGAGCACAATAGTAGTTAGTGCTACTAGTAATTAAGCTGCCCCCCATGAATGAATGCAAGGCTGGCGCTCATCCGTTTACCTTGCTCTTGTTGTTTTCCCAACAAAATACTATTCTTAATCTGCTGATCGATTAGCATCGGGGCTCACCGCCTTTGTCGCAGGCCAGAGAAGCAAACATTAGTCTATTTTCTAGCTCGCATCGTCATGATTATCATGTGATTCTGCCGTCGAGGCAAAGGCGGTATATACCCAGGCGATAGCCTCCTATCGGAGGGGCCTCATTTCCATGCTAGCACTGATAGGTGCTTCAGTATCCCTTTTACATATCTCGAGGTTCTCTCAACATCAGGCGCTCTCCTCGTCATTATCAATCAAAAAGTGAAAAATGTATTCCAAAAAAAGTAAAAATGCTACGTCCACTACTCCGTAGCCAATAGGGTATCCAAAGTGTCCAGGACATCATTTCGTCGCCCCAAAGCACATCGCAAAAGTTCAAAAGGCGCCGTGAGCCTTTGTATGATGAACAGCCTTGCAGAGCCATGCTTTGGAAATGGTCGTTTCTCATGTGTAGTGATTCTATCGTGCGTGATGTTAAACGACGCTTCCAGTATATCATGCCTGTCGATTCCTCCGCCCATAAACCAATTCCAAACGTCGTCTGTGGCCTGTCGACACTCTTCAACCTTCTGTGGGAATTAGCCGCCATAATTATTTTTTCTCAGACCCTCCTAAACACCTTTCTCCTCCACGATTCAGCTCAGCCTAACCCAAAGTCCCATTTATGTACATCCAGATACTTGGACAGAATCCCCCTCTTTTGGAAATTCTGACTTTCTGAAATCATCCCAAGCCCTCATATCGTACAATATTATCCGTTCGAATTGTCGGCAACAAACTGGCCATCGCTAGCAGTGCACCTCTTGTCCTTCTCATCCTACCATACTGTGCGATAATCCTCGCTGCCGCATCTTCGTACTCTGAGTCGATTTCGCCCTCGTTTGACCCGGCCGCCGAATTGTTGTATCCCTATATACGCCCTCCTTCAACGACTTCCCGCTCCAATATCTCGACTTGCCCGAATTCCCCCGTTCGCCGACGCTCCATGACCCACCGCGTCTCCCCGCTCTCCTCTTCCATCATATAGGATATACTATCTGTCGACCCCTTTTGTCGCTGGTGACCCTTCTCTTGACATGTGATGTCCTGGTTGTTGTTCATAGCATGCGGGTGCACTGTAAAAGCAGACGGGTAGTTGGGGTCGCTGAGCGGGGAAACGCCTTCGTGAAAGAAATTTGATCCCATTGCGACGGGAGATGCTGAAACAGCTCCCCAGGCCAGTGCCGGCTCTGCGTCTCCTCGACTCATGAATGTAGGCTCGACTGACGAGCTGCGGGCAAGGGACGACATGGGCATTGTGAGTGTGGGACTGGCAGGGACACTGCCAGTATCCGACTCGCGGCTTACAATAGAGAATGCCGAATTCTTCCGTGTATGACCGACAGAAGGAGGAGGGAAGCCAGCTGGGAAGCCAGGCCCTCGCGGCGAGCCTGGGTTGTCCCCTCTTTCGGACCTTGGAGAGCCATCTTTACTGGATGCCAGGCTGGCTTGGGAACCCCCCCACGCTCTTGATCGCAGCCGGAGAAGAGCTGAAAGATTCATTTGATCGTCGCCCCGGTCTGCCATCATAGCCAGCTGAGCTAGCCCAGGGCTCTGGATGGCGGGTGCGCTACCGATGGGTGGCATGCCAAGGCTCATGAGAGAGTTTCTATTAGAATATTCAGAGCGCTCGGTGATGGGGGTCAGATTTGGCTCCCTCGAGACCACACGTCCGCTCACGCTGCGATTTAAATTGCTTGCGCCTTTGGGGCCAAAAAACCCACCGGCAGCATATCCGTAGCTTTCCAAGTTCGGGTTCATATCACCAAGGTTGTGATTGTTGACCGGAGCAGCATAAAAGCCGAACTCTTGTCCATACCACCCATCGGAATCATTAGCCAAAGCGCTAGCGTTTGCTTCCGCGATGATGGCATCGTCATCCATCTCAAAATCATCCATATCATCGTAAGAATATCCGTAGTCATCGTGCGAGTAACGAGAAAGCTCGTCCTCCTCGCCGAGGTTTGCAAATGATTGGCCTTGGATGTCTGCTTCGGTGGGGGATTGCGGTATCGTGCGTTCGAATTTCCCAGATTCGGCTGCCATCTGGGCGGCCGCGGCCAGAGCAGCCTGATAGGCAACGATAGGATTCGTGTTGTAGGGTGTCGGCTGAGGGGCAACAATGGTAGTCTCAGATACTGGAGGCAAGTCGTTTGGAGTTTCAGCGCCTACACTTTCGGTCGGTTGCTCTATATCGATGCTCGCCGAGGCCTGTGCCGCCGACTCAGAGATGCTTAGTTGTTCTAAGTCCTGCAATGTCTCTTCTGGCTCTTGCTTCGTTGTTTCCTGATGTTGTGTCTCTTGCTTCGTTGTTTCCTGCTGTTGTGTCTCTTGCTTAACGTTCTTCTGCCGTACAGATTTAGCCAATGCAAAAGCACCGGGCAGAGGTCGGCCATATTGATCCGTATCATCGTTATCGAATATTGACTCATCAAAAGGCACTTCGTCCTCAATTGGGCCCCCAGCCAGATCTTCGGCAAACACGCCCCCAAAGCTAGCCATGCCTTCATCAAAGTATAGATCATCATCGGCGATCCCGCGATACGAGGCCTCGGTTGATGGAATAGCGCCTGATGCTTGGAAAGGGGCGGGAACATCGACACCTTGAATCCCCAGGCCAGATATATCGGCCTCAGTCTCCTGATTTAGAAGTGAGCTCGGCTCGAGCGACTGCCCCTGTGTGTCTTTTGTCATGGCACAACCAATCGCCTCGCCGTCGGTATCTCCGGGGGTTTCCGCCATCCCTCCGCTCTGCGGGGTTCCCAGAGACGAGGTCGCGTTGGATCGCTGAAATGCGAAGCCAGCAAAGTTCTCTTGGTCATTGTCTGGATCGATTATTTCATCCTCAAAATACTGGTCGTCTTGTTGATAATAGGGAGGGTCAAGATACGATTCTGCCTCATCAAAATCAGCGTTGATACCGGGGATTCTCTCCTCCAGCCCATCATCATCCATCATGGCATCGTAATCAAAGGAATCCTCGTCGAAGTCGTCAAAGCGGGAATCCCTTGGCTCTTCCTGCGCAGCCTTTTTGTCCAATTCTCGTTGTCGGTGGCGTTCCTCCAGGAGCTTCTCCTGCTTGGCGGCCCCAATCATGTCAAAACTGAACCGCGAAGACGTGCTCTTCATATGTCTCGGTATAGACGAAAGGGAGACATTTCTCGACCGCGTAGTCCGTATTGAGCCTGTGTTCCCCGCCGAAATATCCGCCTCTTGGGTGGCAGTCTGGGAGGTTACCGAGGGGTTCGCTTGAAGGGTTGAATCGTTGTTCTTCGGGGTCGCTCCAGGAGCAATATAGTCGTCAGATGGAAGGCCTTGCTCTACAGAGGAATACCCCGTCCTGGCAGAAGACACGCTAGACGACTGAGCGATGGTGTGCGAGTTTGTGCTCCCGGATTCTGGACGAGCAGGATCCGACGCACTGCTCAGCATGCGGCGTTGTTGCTGCCCGTCTAAGAGCACAGGACCCCGATTATCCACCGTGCCATGAGGGCCAACCCCCGATTCCAAGGCAATATTAGCCAAGGAGGCAGAGCGGATAGCAACCGTATCATTAGCGGGGGCGTTGGTCCTGCGTCTCGGAGCACTAAAGTCGTGCACCCTGGTACCCATAATGCGAGGATCGTATGTAGGCTCATCTGAACGGCTGCTTAGAGGAAGGGGCAGGGTATTTGGAGAATTTTGGTTGTTCTTCCTCCTCAAAAGTAAAGTAGACATTGGGTTCTTAAGGAATGGCAGCCCTTTCTTTCCTTTTTGAGGCTCGATATTCAATACGCTATGCGAGGGTGTAGATCCAGAGAGCCGCTGGCTAGATGAGGAAGAGTAAGGCAGATTGCTAATGTTAAGTGAAGCGGACCCTTTGGAACTAGTCGACGTCTGCGGCAATGGCCTCGTTGGCTGGTCGATGCTGTTCAAGGCGGGTGTGGGGTGCGAAGCTTGAGCATGGCCGTCAAACTTGGAGCCATCACCCGCCTGCTGTGCTTCCACATTCCGTCGGTAGTTCCGCAAGGCAACACCACCGATGAATCCAGAGCTGTTGCTGTATCCGGACCGCTGGGCCTGGGGCGGCCGGCTGGCAGACTGCGGCAGTTTCTCGACATCCCGCTTCTCTTCAAGGGGTTCTAGATTGAGTTCGGTTGACGTCACACGGGCTATTGGCGGCAAGGTCGGCGGTTGGGAGGTCGAAGCGGACGATGCCAGCTGTGCGTCGAGGGGGGATGCCGAGTCGGTGTTTAGAGGAGACTGTTGATGGCTGCTGAGAGACGAGGGAGAGGGTTGATCTACCGCCGGCGAGGTTGGGTTTGATGGTCCCCGCCGGTGGAATCGCAGGTGGGAGAGCATGTCGTGGGTTCGGAGCCGCACCGGCCCTCGTCAGAGATGATGGTAGGAGGTCGCACAAGATGCCCGAGGGGCGTAGTGAGGCCTAGACTCGGAGGATGCTGGACGCAATACAGGCGCAATCATAGCTCGCGGCGCCGGATCCTGTACATTGTTGACTCAATTTAGGAGGGGTCGAAGGCAGCAATCGAAGGCAACCGGGCGCGTGTTGCCAACGTCCGTCGCTTAAGCGTGAGGCTGTCCGTCTGGAAGCTGTCGCTCTGTTCCGCCGAATCGCAACGGCCGCTCGATGATGAAAGCTCTCTAATGGAGTCGCGGCGCAAAAAGCCGTAGTTCAGATGGGCAATGAATCCAGCGCGAAGAAGCTGGTGTGTGTGTGTGCGACGCCGTTTCTAGGCGCGATCGACGATGGGGTGGTCCCATAAATACAAGAATAGGCGGGTAAGCAGGGCAACGGCCAATGAAAATGCATAACAAGTGCGCTGAGGTGCCTGTCAATTTAGGTGCTATAGCGGCCCCTCACAGCGGCATCGACGCTGCTAGGGTACAGATACAGCAGGTAGCAGTCGCTGGCAGGTAACCTTACCTTGCAAGTAGTACCTCGCCTAAGTACAAGTAAACACCTCAGCTGCCGGTCCAACAGAATCAAATGCCAGTCGAGCCACGTGCGTCAAGGCCACGAAATGACGGGGGAACCAAAGTTGACCAATGAAGAGAATGCCAGCAAAGTCTTACATGTGTTTTCCTGAAGAATATGATGGATTGATGTGAGACCATGCAAGGGAAGAGCCTGCCGTGGCCCCTGCTCCAGCACCTTTTTTAAGGACTAGAATGGACACGCAATAGGCCTAACGAATAGGACTAGTAATAGTGAGTCCTATCCTGATGGAGGCGCCGCTCTGCTGTGTCCTAATTGTGGCTGAGATTGACAGCGGTTAAGGCTGGAGGCTTCGGCACCTACGATTCTCGAACACAGCTGGCCCCCCTAACGCCTTGACACTGAGCAGAGGCTTGGCAAAAGTCGTGATCCACTCCATTTGATGGCGTCAAGATACTTATTAGTAGAATGCTAGCCGCAGAAGTGTCACTGTCAGTAGCATGGCCAAATATTCCGCACCATTCTTTTCTTTAGCTGATAGAAACACACTACCTCAGTGCCAAAACAGGTGCCTACGCTGTTACTTGGCGCCGTTTGCCACTGTGTACCTGTCTGTAGTAAGAGGTCATTACGAATGTATTGATATCGATAAGCTGGAATGTGATCAACTTCGAATCATTCCCCTTGCCGGTCATGTATCAATTTCATGAGCAGCACAGAGGTACGTACTCCGTACATTATCCGTATCAGAAACTAAGGTTATCCGACTTTGAAGGCCCATCTGGGATTATAATCCAGGCTTGATATTTTGCTGTGAGCCCTCATTAGGTCATCAAGGCTGGGTTCAGCGATATTGATGTGGCTGACTGACGCCGCTTTGCCAGCAGACGCTGCTGATACAAAGCTGGGACATTAAATCTGTGTCTCGGAGAAATCTCAGCGTAAAGTAGCACGTAAATGCCCGCTTACGACGGTAGTGCGAGTGGCTTCGTATAAGAGCGCAGAGCAGATGGAACTACGTCTATAGCTTTCAGACACTCTCAAAACCCTTCTCATCACGCAGCATATTAATTTTGCTATACCATCGGCATTGAGGCAAAAGTCGAAGGAACTTTGCTTTGGGACTTTCGTTGGTGCGTGGCGTCGTTTAAGCTTGTTATGAAAGCAGTCTCATCTCTTCTCACTTGAGCGGATGCATTCGGTGAGGCATCGTGACATTGACGGCCCGAGCACTAATTTCGACGTAAAGCCACCTTTATCTGTCTGGCCAACGCCACCCATCAGTAGCGGCGGCATTTGCCAAATGCTATGTCTTGCATCTCTCTTTTAAGCCTTGGAGTTTCCCAACCGTCTTTGCACTCGATGTGTTGAAGGCGCGTTTTGGCAGTGGAGTCTACCCGGGCATATGGATGGATACCGGGGAATTAATGCTACAAGTGGAGCCCGGCCTAAAAATCTCACTCCGGCCCTGAGGTACAGAGTTCGAAACACACTAACACTGCTGATAATCTTTTGATCAACTTCCAGCGTTGAAATAGAATTTCTTTAAGACTATTGTTACCTTTAACTGCTAGTGTCGCCCGTTAGTTTCTCTTCGCTGTGTAGTACTGCTCCACACTCCATAATACTGCTTGTAGCGGATGATGACTAGCAAGTAAAGAGTACTTTACAGGGCTCAGCAACCAGTTAAAGGCTACCCAAATAACGGGGTGTCGCGCGTCAAGTCTTGGCGCACTCTAAATGTATTTTGTCGCGTGCCCCTTTTCCAGATGGGGGGTAAGATTGGGAGGGATCATATGTATCATGGGACGACGACGACGATTGGATTTCGTTTACGAAGCACGGGAGTATTTGTCCATTGGTGGATGGAATCAACACAACACTACGACATCTCGCACGTAGGCCAAGGCCACCCAATCCCGTATTTCTGCTCCAATGCTACCCCCCCGTTTGACCTGCTTTTTCTCCGGATCCCACGATCGGATAAGGCGCCTCGTGTTGGGTGTACTCCTCGCTCCGTAATTTAGGGCCAGCTTCCCGCAATTCCCCTTTGATCAAGTGCCTCTGCAAAGGACCTGCTGGATTACATCTAGTCGCATCTGCACGAAAGACGCAGTATCACAGATATTGTGCCTACAACGGCGTCCCCACCCCCCGAAAGCGGCAGACCCTGTGCTTGTATCATCGCCAAATGCCCCCCAGCGCGGCAACGCGGCAGAGATGAGGGCCCAAGCTGCGCTTCAGCCCTTCTGGCTGCCTCCGGGAATCAAAGCACAACTCGCAAAAAAAAGACCGGTGTAGTCCGTGGCTGTTGTAGGAAATTGGCTGGTTCAATACTCCGTACACAGGCGGAGTACTGGGTACGCCGGCTGCATCATGGGTGACTTACGTACTACCTCTGCTCCAACTAAGGCGCCTTGTCAGGCTTCAGTGGCAAGGATAATGCTGCTAGCAGTAATCCGGTCCTACATCTGGTAAAGGCAGGGTTGCCAATCCAAGAGAACCCCCCATATTATTACTTCTGTTTTCCCCTTAGCTGACCTGCGACTCTGGTTCCTTTTCCCTCCTCAGTACGATACCCTCGCTCTCGCTCTCGCTCCTCCTCTTCTTCTCCCCCGTGCTATTGCTGCAATCCCTCTTGCTGCTACGGGTTTGCTTCTTTTTGGTCCTCTGTATATCTTTTTCACGGCGTCGGCCCAACGCTGTTGTATAGGCCTATGCGCATATCCTTACCTCCGTCTCGCGCCGCAGCATCTCCGTGCCTATTTTAATTCACCTCGCCCAGGCCCGGCGCCAGCGCCTTATCGTATCCCGTCTTATGTTCGCTCTTTGAAGCCGCCCTCTCTCGCCTCTGTTCCGTACTGCTTCTTGGGCCTCTAAGCTTCGCCAACTCGGCAGCTTACGGCAGCATGAGCGGGTTCATCAAACCGTCCGAGTTCCAGCACCCAGGCGATGGGCCGTCGAAATGGAGTCTCCAGGCAAAGGCCTTTCTAGTCGTGTGCTCGCATCGCATGTGGCGAGGCGGTCCGCGGTCCATCCTGCAGATCACCGCCGTGGCCTTTGTCCTTCTCATGCTCTTCTACTTCGTCCCGCTGCAGTTCGACGACCACTACCAGCAGATTCTCAACTGGTCTGCACCTGAGTCGTCTGCTTCTAGCGACCTTCGCATCGTTGTCTTCGGCTCGCAGGACTTGCTGGGGAGTGCTCCTGACTCCAAGCATTCGAAAACCTCTTGGCCAGAGCACCTCTGTAAACAGGTGAGAGCACTACTATCTCGGCCACCCCCAAAAGGCTATATATATGCGTACATGGAAGCGCTAATAGATTCCCACAGCTCAACTGCCGCTCCGTGCTCTCCTTTGTTCCCCCGATCGAGTCGCTGCCCGGCCTGACCTCCAACAGCCTCTATGGCACCGAGATACGAGCCCTGGAGATGTTCACCGAGCAGGCGAATCTTACCGAGAAGCCTGCTCTCGACAATTTCTATATCCCGAAACAGTATCCAGTCCCGACAAAGACGCCCGATCTGGAGGCGCAGGTCCAGAAATTCCTTACCATGGCTCCCCCCAAGATCCCGCCTCGAGAGACGCTGTGGGTGTTCACATTTGGTACCTGGGAGACGTGGAACCTGGCAGCCTTGCCACGCGGAGCTGGCGAAAAACTCATTGATGCTTCAGTCTCCAATATCTTTACTCAAATCGAGTTGCTATACCGGAGATCGCTGAACCCCAAGTCTCCCGCCTTTTCTGATTTCTGGTCCAATGTTACAAAAGAAGATGTTCGGGCTCTCACCCACCCAGACCCTGAGAAGAAACCCGATGAGCGCAGAATGGAGAGCTTCCGCGTTGTAATCCCGCAACTCTTCGATATTACTCTCGTCCCAGGCTGGCAGAACCGCCCTCTTCCATCTCACCCGCAGTCAAGGGGTGTTCAGCTGCGCAACGCCGCGTACCTTACTCAAAGATGGAACTCTCAGGTCTCCAAGCAAATTGAGGACTGGAGAAAGAAGGCCGATACCAAGCCTGAGGGGATCGAAGAAGAAGGCATTGATGTGGCCCTGTCGGTTCCGACCATGACCTCCCTGCTGCGCTATCTTCCCGAGTCTCTTCAGCCTAAGCAGACGGATAGTAATGGCGAGGTGATTGACGAAGATATCATTTACGCACCTTACCCACGACGACTGGGGCTACAGTCTGCCTTGGTCTCAAGTGTTCTGGATGCCATGACAGAAGAAGAGATGCAGCGATCCGGCCTCAAAGATAGCAGGGGCCGGGGTTCTATGCCTGCAGATGGCGCCATGCGATTCTTTGACGTCTGGACACCATGTATTGCTGATCACCGAGCCATTGCTGGCATTGATACACCCCACACCAGCGGGGAATGCGACGTACCGAATGACCACCTGTTCTACGACGGATTTACCTTTGGAGAACGCGCCAAAGAGGAACTCGCAAAGCACACTTCTGCCCAAATTCGAGAGCAGCTGTTTGCATCATAAAGGCCGTTGGTATCTCGCAATTAATCGAATAGGGTGCACACATTAGATGCTGGGTACTCTTTTTTTAACGTGGGAGAAAATTATATAATATTCTTTTGGCGGGCATGATATACTGCATACGGGTTGGCGAAAGGCGTTTTTTAAGGATTTGCAATGCACACGGGTGAGAGGAACACGACATGTCGGGGATCGTTCATATAGGTGCCTGGATCAACCGTACCCGAAAATTCAGTTTTGAATATTGGGTAAATAATGACAAGATGTTATTGCATGGGAAGAAAAGGGATGGCCGCAGGGGTGTAATATATATATATATATATGTCAATCATCCGCTTAAATATAACTAGGTGATGTGGAGAGACGCCCTGTCAACGGCTACCCTTGAGATACATGGATGCCTCCATCTTGACGCTCCTTCCGAGCAACATTAATTAACGTGATATCCTCTTGAGTCATACAAACATATCCAATGACATTCAAAACAAACAATCTAATCGCTTCTTTAAAATCAACCCGAAAAATAAAATAAAACAAGGACGAGACATGTTAAACTCATGAATTTCTCTTCACTGCTTTCTTGACAATATCCAAACACTCGTCAGGGTTCTCAAAGACATGCCATGCATCTCTAGGGATGCCAGTAAACGCCTTTTCGAACCTCTGAGGCTCGTTCTTCTCTGCGAGCCCAAAGGCGGCGGAGTTTGTGTCTTTGCGGATGAAGATCATTCTGATCCAGCCAGGGAACGTCCGGTAGCTGAGAAAGAAAAAAGTTAGCATGGGTGGATGAGATATGGGGAGGGTTGACTAACATCTCGCCGTAGGCTTCAGGATCGGATTGCGTAGAGTCCCCAAAGACGATGAGCTTCCTCTTTGGAAGCCACGAGTGGATCTTCTTCATGCGGTTTACCTTGTACTCCTCCGTGCCCATTGTCAGAGACGAGAGAAGCCCGGATACGGTCTTCCAGCTTGAGTCTCGCAGGATAAAGGTTCCTGGCGGGTAATACGTGTCCCGGAAGCCTTTGAGGAAGGGGTACAGGTTATACGGAGATGCGGAGAGATAGAACCAGGGTGTGCTGTGCGGGAGGAACGACTTGATACCTGCGTAGAGCTCGGGCATTCCTGGGACTGGGGAGGGGGCGTTGATGAATGTTTCTTTGAGGATGCTGATGGGGTCGCTGGTCGTTGTGATTTTGATTGTGTCGTCAATATCTAGCGGTTGGAGTCAGTCTTTAATCATCATCGGGAACAAAAGGACAAAGCGCATACCCGATATGATTCCCCAGCCTTCGGGAAGTGCAAAATGAGTCTTCATACTCAACACGCCCTCAACACCTTCCACGTCACAGGTAGTCTCCTTGGTAGTAAACGACCCCTTGCTATTATGCAAAAGCTTTAAAACATTCGTCGAAATGCCATTGAACCCGCTCGGGCCCAGCTTTAACGCCAGATCCCCCTGAGACACGGTCGTCGTCCTCGCCGACTGGATGTCCCACAGGAA
The DNA here is from genome assembly GCA_025919625.1 of Trichoderma arundinaceum. Classification (NCBI taxonomy): domain Eukaryota; kingdom Fungi; phylum Ascomycota; class Sordariomycetes; order Hypocreales; family Hypocreaceae; genus Trichoderma; species Trichoderma arundinaceum. The sequence goes on from JAMQTF010000005.1 coordinate 2,425,050, forward strand.
CGGCAGCAGCCTCTCCTCAATCGTCTTGCGCTCCTCGGCGTCGTCCGCCAGGCCGATGATGCCCGCGATGCCGGCCACGATGTCGGCCACCTTGCACTTGGGCTCGCTCTCAAACACTGCCATGATGAACTCGGCCTGCCATGGCTCGTGCTCGGCCGCCTTGAAGGCGGTGTTGTCGAATAGCCAGACGACGTCGCCTTTGACGATGGCCTTGGTGAAGGGGTTCCAGTTGGTGCTTATCTCGTTTAGGACGTTGCTGATGGAGAGTTGCTGAGGCACAGAAGCCTTCGGGTCGACGAGCCGGCTCTCCACCTCGTCAAACTTTTGATGCCTTCTCGTTCGTAGCTGCATCTCGTTGGCTACCTCGGAGGGAATAAAATCTAAGACTTGACTGTCCATCTTGAGAATCTGGGGCTCCAGCGGGCCCTATTTACTAAAATGCCGATTTTGAGTGACCAGTCTGATGATTCAGGCGTTCCAAGTCCTTTGACAGCCCTCCCCTCCCAGCTAAGATTACTATATTCGGAATATTCGAGACAAGGCAGCAGGTGTCAGCAGGCACACAAATCCCAAGACCTCGTGCACAGCGCCGCGGAATTGTCAGATGGGGAAAAAAAGAAAAGCAGGTGGCACAGGATTCGACGACAAGAAAAAAAGAGCCAAGAACGAGAAAAGGCTCCTACGGCAATATTCCCTGTACCTCGAGGGTGGATTTAAATAGAATCGCTTGATGCAGCTCGGGAACAAGGCATCTCTGGTCCGCGAGGGATAGGGGACACGGCCAATAGGAGCATAACCCGTGGTCAGCGCAATCCAAAATAGTCAGGTTTGGAAGAGGCAGTAGCACGCGGAATGGAGTTTTGAGATGAGACGCAGGGGGAAAAGGGAAGAGGCATCGGATCCTGGGGAGACGCAGGAGGAACCATGGTCAATAGTTTGAAGCAGAGCGGCATGACGACAGCATCGCCCCTTGTCTAGCGGTTGACTATCGCCGCATTCTTATGACCAGACTGAGGCATCATCGATGGCTTATTGTGGGGTAGCTGAACTGCGGTTGGCGCTGGTGCTGGGATCAGCAAAGACCCTCTGGCCTGGCAAGGTGTATTTGGACAGACGTTTGTGTGGTAAGAAAATACTTCCAGGGCGAATACGTAGAGTCATGGGCTCATTGGCCAAGGCTCGCCCCAGCCGGCAAAATGCCCTGCAGTAGTCTTCCCGTGGTCGCAATCCTCATCGCGTGCTGTTCCTCGAGGTCAGCTGCCTCACCCACGCCTCTAGGACAAAGTGTGGAAATACTAGCTAATAGGAGCGGGGTGTTGTTGGTTCAAGAGGCATCTGTCATGCACGAAATAACCAGCCTCGCAACAACACTCCAATCAGCAGATTACCGGCAACAGGTGTCTCAGCTTGTCCTCTCTACGGATTCTCTGCTGTACTATTGCGGGAAACATCGAGCCATACATAGCACAGCAGCGCCCTCCACCATGGATTAAACTCGCATCCTGGATCATCCGTGCATATTATTAAGCTTTTTATTTATTTTTATTTTATACGTTTAAACTTTTCGTCTCATCATCGCCTCAAATTTGATTTCCGCTGAGTGCTGCCTTGATGACCTGGATCTGCTCCAGCACCGACGATTTGCTGGTGCCGCCCTTTGCTGACCTCCTCTCCACGTGCGTCTCATAGACAAAAACCCCGGCAATGTCCTCCTCAAATCGGCCGTCAATAGCCTTGAGCTGCTCAAACGACAGCTCATGCATTAGAATGCCCGTCTCTTCGGACTTGGCAACTCATCGGCCGGAGATGCGATGCGTCTCTCGGAAGGGAACTCCCTTGCGAGCCAGGTAATCGGTAACGTCCGTAACCAGTATAAAGGGATCCAAAGCGGCCTTCATCTTTGCACCGTCCACATTCAGAGTCGAAGGGACACCATTAGCAATCTGAATGCTGTCAGATACCGTCTTGACATGGTCAAGCATCGGCTCAATGCTCTCTTGTAGATCCTTGTTGTAGGTACTGGAAAGCCCTTTTGTGTCATCATCAAGCCTGCCATGTGCCCGAAAGCACGGCCACTCTTGCCTCGTAATAGCTCAAGGCCGTCGGAATTTTGCGGCATCAGAGAGCTTCCGGTGGAGTAAGCATCCGAAAGGCGGACAAATCCGAACTCAGCAGTAGAGTAGATGATCAAGTCCTCAGCCCAACGGGAAATGTGCTGTATAAACGCGGCTCCCCGCTGCAGCGTCTCTGAGACAAAGTCACGATCTGAGACGCCGGCTATTGAGTTCCAGATTAGGCCGTCAAAACCAAGCTCTTTGGTAATCATATCACGGTCAATTCCAAATGGGTTGCCGGTAAGGGTACCGCAGCCTAGAGTATTCCTGTTGATGCGCTTTATGACCTCCCTGAGCCTTTCTAGGTCACTGACAAAGGGAAATCAATATGAAAGCATCCAATGGCTCCATCGGATGTGCTGAGCCCGCTGAGGTATCCGGGCATCACACAGTCAATCTCTTGCTCAGCGCGGGCTGCAATGACATTGAGGAAGCTGATCAGGTGCTCCTCAATTTTTCGAAGCTCATCGCGGAGCGACATCTTCATGTCACAGACAACCTGCTCATTGCGGCTGCGGCCTGTGTGAAGTTTGCCGGCAATGTTCTTGCCAATGATCGCTCCGAGCCTGCGCTTGTTGGCGGTAAATATATCCTCATCAACGCCGGGGACAATGGTAAAAGTGCCAGCTTCCCACTCCTTCTCGACCTCATGGAGGCCCTGCTGAAGCTTCTCAAACTCTTATTGAGTAATGGTGCCGGCCTTTGCATTTGACCTGGCAAAAGCGATGCTTCCCGCAACGTCTTGTTAGTAGAGGACTCTGTCAAAGTAGATGTTTTCGTTATATTTAACCATCAAAGGGTCCAAGCCGCCTAGATTGCATTATAGCAGGTTAGCGTGGCAAGATACTTAATTGCCAGGCAAAATTGACTGCTTCGGCAATTGGGAGTAGAATGGATTCGCAAGAAAGAACATACCGGTAAATCATAAATCAGCCACCCCACAGCATTGCACCGCTTGGTTTTGAGTCTGAGGCCATTATCGTTCGCAGAGAGAGAAGGGCGAATCAATGGTGAGGTACAGAGTAGAGGGAGGGGAATGTGAAACGTTAGAAGAATAAAAGATTTGAAAAACAGTACCGGGAGATGAAGCTCTGAGTATGGATATAGCAGCTTGCTTTATCAATTCCACTCGTTGACCGGATGCTTGTTGTGGAGCCGTCCTGGCTTTTAAGAGTGACTGATGATTTCCTCCGATCGGCGATGGAGGGGCATTTTGTTGTCGGTAGGACCCCGCGAAAAAAAAAACTCTACTGATAAGTGATGCTGTTGCAGGTACCCAATGACCCTAGGCCCGGCAGCGGAAGTACCGGTACTGTCACACTGCCTGAGGGGCGCTGTGAAATACACGTATGGGTACCAATGGGCGCCGATAATCCGTTATCGTAGTGCTTCCGGTTCTTGATCAAGCCCCGCCTTCACCCCACCTTAGCATTTCTGAAAGAAAAATGTTTAGCTGCTTGACATGATCTACAGACCCTATTGGTTGCTATTAAGAGGGAAAAAAAAGTAGACGTTCGAGCTCAAATTTTTTTCTCTCTTTGGGTGGCTTCTGACATTGGCCCCTCCAAGTGCTGGACGGACCTCTGTTCGCATCATTGACACTGAAAAAGGAGATACCTGGATCCGGATATCTTGGGGACTCCGCTAGAGTTCGTCACTTCAAAGATGGCTGACCTTCGAATCCTCCTCATTGGAAACGGCGGCCGCGAGCACGCCTTGGCTTGGAAACTAAGCCAATCTCCTCGAGTTGAGGCCATCTTCGCAGTCCCTGGCAACGGTGGCACTGCAACTTGCCCCAAGGTCACCAACGTCTCTTCTGTCTCTGCCGAGGACTTCCCTGCTCTCGTCCAATTCGCGCAGTCCAATGGCGTCAATCTGGCCGTTCCCGGCCCTGAAGCCCCCCTCGTTGACGGCGTTGAGGGTTTCTTTCGCAACGCCGGCATTCCTTGCTTTGGACCTTCCAAGGAGGCTGCTCGTCTCGAAGGCAGCAAGACCTACTCCAAGGACTTCATGAAGAAATACAACATCCCTACCGCCGCCTACGAGAACTTTTCCGATTATAACAAGGCTATTGCCTATGTTGATAGCATCAACCACGATGTCGTCATCAAGGCTACTGGTCTGGCTGCTGGCAAGGGTGTTATTATCCCTCAGACCAAGCAAGAGGCCAAGGATGCGCTCAAGGAGATTATGGTGGACAAGGCTTTTGGCGACGCTGGAGATGAGGTCGTCATTGAGGAGTTCCTCCAGGGCGACGAGCTCAGCGTCCTCACTTTCTGCGATGGTTATTCTATCCGATCTCTTCCTTTGGCTCAGGACCACAAGAGGATATTTGATGGTGACCAGGGCCCAAACACTGGCGGCATGGGCTGCTACGCGCCTACAAACATTGCTACCGCAGAGCTCGTTCAGCAAGTTGACCGAGAGATTCTGGTGCCTACGATCACTGGAATGCGACAAGAGAAGCAGCCTTTCCGTGGCGTGCTGTTCACTGGCCTTATGATCACCCCTGCTGGGCCGAAGGTACTTGAGTACAATGTGCGATTTGGCGACCCCGAGACTCAGACCGTGCTGCCTCTGCTCTCGGCCGATACTGATTTGGCCGAAATCATGCTGGCCTGCACGGGTGGTTATCTAGATAACTGCCATCTCTCCATAGAGAAGAAGTTCAGTGCTACAGTCGTTCTTGCTGCTGGCGGCTATCCGGGTTCTTACGCCAAAGGCACCCCAATGACCGTTCAGACCCCTCCTGCGGGAAGCACCATCTTCCATGCCGGCACAAAGCTTGATGGGCAGCAGCTCAAGACGTCTGGCGGTCGTGTTATTGCCATCAACTCAGTTGGCGAGTCGCTTAGGGCCGCTGTTGATGCCTCATACGCCGCCCTGGCGTCCAATGTCATTGATTTTGATGGCAAGTTCTACCGCAAGGATATTGCCCATCGTGCATTCAGAGATGCGGGCAAGGTTTCCATGACGTATGCTCAGGCCGGCGTGGATATCCAAGCCGGAAATGACTTTGTCGAAAAGATCAAGAAAGCTGTCGCCAGCACCAAAAGAGCCGGCGCCAGTGCCGAGATTGGCGGCTTCGGTGGTGAGGTCGATCTGTCCCAGTGCGGATACCCGAACGCGCCCATCTTGGTCGGTGCCATTGATGGTGTCGGAACCAAGCTGATGATTGCGCAAGCCATGAAGAAGCACGACACTGTGGGCATTGACCTCGTTGCCATGAATGTGAACGACTTGGTTGTTCAGGGAGCCACACCCCTTATGTTCCTCGATTACTATGGCTGCAGCAAGCTGGATCTTGCTTCCGCCGCTGACTTTGTCGAGGGCGTTGCTGCTGGCTGCATCCAGGCCGGCTGTGCCTTGGTTGGCGGCGAGACGGCCGAAATGCCAGGCATGTACAAGGACGAAGACTACGATGCTGCTGGCTGTGCTGTCGGCGCTGTCACCAGCGACGGTATGCTTCCCCGGAAAGACGCCATGGCCGAGGGCGATATCCTGTTGGGTCTCGGATCCAACGGTGTTCACTCCAACGGCTTCTCTCTTGTGCGAAGGATTGTGCAGGCTGCTGGCCTGGACTACTCTGCCCCCGCTCCTTGGGATCCTTCAACGACCGTTGGAGAGTCCCTCCTGACGCCTACAAAGATCTACGTCAAGAGCCTGCTTCCCGTGCTCGGCCACATCAAGGGCCTTGCTCACATCACTGGAGGTGGACTGCTCGAGAATGTGCCTCGCATGCTCCCCGACTCACTGGCGGCTGAGATTGCCTACGGTACTTGGGAGATGCCTCCCGTCTTCCAGTGGCTCAAGAAAGCAGGCAACGTGGCCCCTACAGAGATGTGCCGAACGTTCAACTCAGGTATCGGCATGGTGGTGGCCGTGGAGACGAGCCAGGTTGATGCTGTTGTGTCGGCTCTCCGCAACGGTGACGAGAGGGTGTACACAATTGGTAAACTGGTTCGTAGACAAGATGGCCAGGCGGGATGTGTCGTCCAAAACCTCGAGTCATGGCTATGAGAGAGTTGTTTGGATATGTTGAATAAGAGGGCTGTTTTCGAAAAAGATTTGAGGCATACAAAAAATACCAGGGTTAGTGGAAGAGCGAGAGTGTATTACAAAACGGTACGCGAATACCGGGTGGGACAGAGGACAAGGCGGAATTGTGCGAGTTACTTTTTTTATATATGTTAAGCTTACGAGGGCCATAAATGGTACGAGGCATAAAGATGTTCTGCATTTCATAATTAGAGACTCGTTTGCCATGAAGGAAACGAGAAAGCTTGACCGTACGCAGAACGAGGTCGAGATTCATAGGCAATAGGGCAATATGCATATTCCGTACTACTATGGAATATGGAATTACTATTCACGCTGCAGAAATAGAGACCGACACGCCAGGGGGGGCTGTGCTGTGCCACGGCGATGCGGATTGCGCCATATCTGAACCAAAACTGGGGGAGATGGATCGGCTCTCGGTGATTCGTCTGGAAACCGGCCTACCTACTACTCGTAAGCAGGAGATGCTTGTAAAGCAACGTGAAGGGTAATTTGATAGCTACGTCGGCATTCGCAAATGCAGTGGCGAACCGAAACCCGGCACTGCCGTAGAAATCGGGTTATTCAGCAGCATCATCGAAACACATTGACGACAGTGGCAGATAATTCACGGCAACGGAAATCTGGAGATTGCTTTTTTCTACGCGGTCCGGGCGATACGAATGTGGAAATTCGTTCCGTAGCCGCAACTATGTCGATGGCTGGCTTTGGTTGCAGAATGCGAAACAGTTGAGAGACGATGCCACATGTAATTTTCTAGCCCTGTCGGGTCGGCTCCAGTTGCCCACTCACACTTCACGCACACACTTGTAAGCGCGCGAACATGGAAGCAGCTCGAAGCACATGAGACGAAACCGCGGGGTCTAGCAGCCAGCTCAGGGCTGACGACCTTGCAATGTGTGGAGGTGGAGAAGCTCGTAAGTACGCACATGCATGCATGCATGGCGACAGGCCAGGATGAGACGCCAAGTGCCCGATAGCAGGTATGAGGTCAAATCTCCCCGAACAAACGACGGCGGATTCCACCGAAAAGGCGTTTTGCGAGCCGTCTGACAAAATGCTCTGATTGCGATTGTTGGTGGCGTCGGTGGAAAGCTTGAACTCCCACAACATGCGAGCCTTTGACTCGTGTGCGAGCAAGATCCAAGGACTGATGGATGTAAGACTGTACATATGTAATGGTAATGCGAGCTGTTAGTATGAAGCCGCCCTGCTCCGATTCTCTCCGTTGGACCCTCCCGCATGTCCTATTAGAGTGTCATCACAGCGGTTGGGCGAGTGGGGGCTCTCCCTGCTCCTCGGCAAGATGGCTGTAGAGATGGGAGATGGAAAAGACGCCCTGCTCAGCACGGAGTCCGGAGTGGTATGGGGAAAGATGCCGTGCTGCCTCGATCATCGGCACGGCTGAGGGGAGTTGCCTCGGACTTCCAGTTTCGACAACGGTTTTGCAGGATCAGGAGATGCGTGGCACCATTTTGCTGCTTGGGGCGCGATAAGACCGGACAATAGTGTGGGTGGATGCTTGCTGGGCTTTCCGAAGCGGCGTGCTCTTCTCTTTCTAAAGCTGCCAGCCGCACAAACGTGAGACGCTGGCCGTGAACTATGGTGGACTCTCCGAGATCCCGAATTCGGACAAAGGCTGCCCCCCCGGTTCACGTTAGATTTGTATCGCCAATTGGGACGCTGCAGGCGCTGCCAAAAAGGCGCTAAAGCTGCCGTGCTCGCAGCCTAAGCATGTGCCCTTGGAGGCGGGCTTTCCCAAAAGAGCTCTGTGGTGCAAATGTCATTACGCACCTTTTTTTTTATAATTTTTTTCTCGCTCGACCTATCCCCCCGGACCTCCGGCGTGTTTTATTAATTCGAGAGAACCTCCACTCTTCGCGCCTTCGCGGATCTCGACATCGTGTCCTTGGTCATCACTTGCTTTCTAATTGACATGCTCCGGCTTCCTTTATAACCATTTTCCCGCCCAGACTTGAATCTCCATTCTGCAATCTAAACCGCAACGTCTTCCACGCACGGTTTAATATCTGGACGACCCCGCTATCAGCTGTCCACATCTATTTCCCACCTCGCTTCCACCAACAGCCTACTCGTCAATCAAAGATGAATGTCACCAGAGTTCTTCGACAGGCCGCTGTCCACGCGGAGCGGACTCCTCTGATTCGATTCCTTGGACCCCGAACCATCCCATGTAAGCACATGCGGCTTGACGCTCCGCTCCGCTCCCCCTCCACAGGTGATGAGGGACGTCGCGTACTAACACGATCTTTTTTCCCTCAGCTTCAATCGACCACACTCCTCAGCCTCACCCCGCATCTCCTTCAGGAAAGCTTCCCGAGGGTTTCTCAGCATACTACGGCCGTGGCGATGCTGCTGCAACGCACAACTCTTTTGGCGCCTACCGTGACCACGCTCAGCAGCACGGTCCCCTCCAGAAAACCATCCACAATGCTGAAGCCGGCATTGGCGGCTCCTCTGGCTACCAGCTTGGCTCCATCCTCCCCCCCAAGGGCGTTGCCTTCGACATCTCTGAGCTTCCCGCCCGCTTCCGCCGCCAGCCCATCGATCTGAGCGAGATCGAGGCCATCGAGTCCGGCGGCGCAGCCATCCTTGGTTAAATGAATGGCCACGGCAGATGGTGGATGGGAACGACGAAGCTCAAATACGTGATGGGATAAGAGGGGGGAATACCTTGTTTGATTACGATGCCTACGAGAAAAATGGCGTACCTCGGCACTGACCCCTGATCAGAAGCGAGGTGATTTGTACGATGGTGATATTGTATATTGGGGAGCGCTGTTGAGTAAAGTTAAAGGGACGCCTACCGTTAAAGAAGTCGTCGAGATTGGACCGAGACGAGCGGGATAGGTTGCTTCACGCACAATGCTTGATCGGCCGGGAGTTCTCTACACAGTTGTAGCTGGCTGTTTCTTCATTCTGTTGGTCTGAGGAGGCTTCACAGCTGCAATGAGGTGTATACCGTCGAAAGACGAGATCCTTTCGCGATCCCTTCGCCCCTGGCGGGTCTCCCGGCCAAGATGGATGCCCGATTATCTCCTATATCCCTCAACAGCGCATATCGTCCCGAGAGTTGCTGCAATAGAGAAGTGGACTGGTGCCACAAGGCACGAACATTTAGCATTACACAAAAACCCCTTTGACAAAATTTTAAAAATTTTATACCAAAAAAATTCTGAATACAATTCCAATTCATTTCAAGCCAGATGCCTGTGTAAATGTGCACGAATTCTTCATGGAGTACTTCGTACATCTTGAGTGAATACGATGCCTGTAGGAAACGATTGCTAGGGGAAAGACTAATGCCAAGCATGCTGTTGCTAGCTCCTATCTAGCTTTATTTGGTATATTCATGAGAAAACAGCCTCAGTGTTTCCTTATGGGGTACGGAGCGCTCTGCTGGGCAAAGCAGGAGGGGCAGTTATATCTCGGCTGAGCAAATATAGCAATATCCTGGAGCTCGAGGTCAATTAGCAAATGTGATTGGCCTGGGGGTCTCTAGGAGAATTTACAGTGCATATAGCGTCTGGGCACTGTCTAATTGGCCGCTCTACCTATTCAGCTACACAGTGTCTCATTTCCAGCTCAGCTGCTGCCATTATCGCTGCCCCACCGCCAAGGGTCGCGATAATGACATCCACGTCGTCTCTTTATCGCTGTCATGACAGGAGCTTCTAGCTCCCCATTACGCCAACTTCGCATCCCATGGAGGCGTCACCGCTGATGCGCCAGCCTCAGCCAGAGGTCTTTGTCCCCAAGATCATCGAGCTCTACTCAGCCCTTTTCAAGGTTTGCCTCCAAAACTGCCTCTTATCCCCGGGTTCCAAGACCATCTAGCTAAATCGGCTGCTGCCAAGGTATTCGCTTCCGGCTGTAGTTTTTGCATGCGCCCGAGCTGATCGAAGTCGACGCACTAGGACGACGACGATGGCGACAAGTCGGAAGGTTTCTGGAGGGAGTTCTTCCTGTTGCGACCCGATCGGCCGACCCTGAGGAGGATTCTGAACGACATTCATCCGGCCGATTTGCTGCTCCTCGAGGGGCGAACGAGAGAGCTCTTCAGCAAGGCAATTGCAGCGGTTAAACACGGCAAGGGCTCAGCCCCTTTAAATGCTCTTGATGTGCGCAGCGCTTACGGAGCTGACTCAAACACAGTTCCCAGAGAGATGATTGTTTACGACTAACATCTGATAGACCTTGAGCGTCTTCCTCGCCTGCGTGCTGACCAAGAAGCACTCGCACCCGAGTTCCGACATCATAACCATACTAGCCGGCCTCGATCACGTGGATAACGTGTTTACGGATTTTGTGAGCACGCTCGATGGAATCATACGCAATGGGACAAACTGTGTGTACACCTGTCAATGTTTTGCACCGAGTGCTGTAAGCTGACGGATGAGACGATGGAGTGGATCTGCGCCACAAGGCTATCGAGGTGTTGCTAGCCGTGTCGGCTGGTGCATACCAGACAACGCTTCTCACGTACATGATACAGAGGGACCTTTTCCCTTCTATTATGAAGGTACGTATTGGGTTGGCAAAAACTCTCAAGTATAGGCCGACGACAGAGTGCTCACGAGGCGATTTCGTCACGGTGTAGTTTATTCAAAGCTCGGAGGAGCCTGGACAAGTCTTAGAACCGTTCACCCTGCTGGGGATACTCGCCAACTACAACAAGTTCGAATTCCAGAATCCATATCAGCTGCGCCTAAACGACTTTGTCAATGAAGCAGTCATTCAGAAAGTCGTCTACTGCATTGGAGATGCATGCCAAGCACTGCGATCCGATTACATTGACATTCAGGATGATCTCCCCGAGGGCTGGACGCTGAGCAGCACTTTGAACATGATTGGACTGGGAGCCATTTCGCCGGGGCCAAAGCCGGAGAAGAAGCCCGTGTATGACGCTGCAACGGCCAAGCAGCTGTTTACAAAGCTGTAAGTGGTGCATAGACTTGTAACGGCAGACGATTTTGGCAATCACGTAGGCTAACACTGTTCAGGCCTGGCCAAAATGCCGCTGTTCTGCTAGCTACTTATGACTTTTCTCACGCGAACAAGCTGTTTTGCTTTCACCTCGTAACCTTGCCTGGCGACAAGGGAAGGGAACGTCCAATGGCGAGCTATCTATCCCTCACCTCGTATCTACTACAGCACTCTCACCTATCGTCCCGAGCGACGTATTACGCGCATCTGAATCTGATGGTGTTTCGTCTGTTGATTGAGGACCCGGCTATCTGCAAGAAGATTTGCAGCGACGAATCCAAGGCATCTGTGCGGCTGTGTCGACAACGGCAACCGTTTTTGCCCATGGTCAAAGGAGATCGCGTTCTTGCCACGTCCGTTCTCGACACGATGCTAGACGGCATCAACCACAACCTGAAACGGCGGTTGGACGTGAGTCTCTACGTCCTCTGCCTGGGCATCATGCTGCGAATCATCTCCTACCTGTCGCGCTCCCGAATGCGGTTGAATTATCATTGGTCCGAATTCTTCCGGTCTCTGCTCTCGCTCATCCGTTTCCTCAACACGTATGCCGCGGACTTGAAAGATTTGCAGCATATCGAGACGGTTCTAGACCACGTCGTCAATCTGGTGGCCTTGTCGTTGTCTGCCGGCGAGGCCTTCTTACCGACTCCCGCCGCATACGACGATCTTTTTTACAAAGTATTCGAGTCGGGCGAAGTGCTGGCGTCCTTCAAAGAGAGCTACCGGCTGGGAAACCGCAACAGCAACTCAATCGACACGCTGATCAACGTCAGCGCTCACTACAAGCAGATGCTCACCGAGAGAGGCAACTCAGAGAAGAAGCTGCCGAGCAACTTGACCACGCAGCAGGTCGCCGAGGTTATCAAACAGGGCTACGAGACTCTCAGCATACAGGCCAAAGAAGGGCTAGACGGCTGGGAGAGGTACCGCGAGGCGGATGAGAAGATATTGCTGAAGAAGCTAGCCAGGACGGCCGTAGGGGATGTGATGAGCATTGTGGAGCGGCAAAACTACTAACGCATTAATACATGGGAGATTGCCTCTTTCGTTTATTTTTGGCGGTTCCATTTGTTCGTATTTGAATGATTGTGATGTTTTGTTTGTATCTTTAGCGGTCTGCTCACAACTGTCGCTGAGCCTACGATGTGTATTGTAAACTAGAAGCGATTCTTAGAGACTCAGCGGTTGGTAGTCTGTAAATTTACCAAAGGTTACATACAGTATGGAGTCTCCCACGTCCCATACGTTTCCACTGCCAGTTAATTGTACATATCAAAAGCAAAGAAACGATAAACCCAAAACGGCTGTCTTACATAAGGGCCGCTATATGCGGAACATACGGGGTCATCACCAAAGGTCCCAGACAAAAGCTCCATATGTCATCAACTTATCATACTAGCTCAGCAAGCTAATAGGAAAACACAACCGTTGACGAGCGTCCTCATCAGCCGATACAGGCCACACACCGCATGTATGATACAAAATCAGCTCCATCACGGCATTCAAGGCTTGCCACCCCTTTTTTTTTTCCCTTCCAAATTCCCGCCTTTCAATGAAAAAAAGGCCCAGCTCGTTCTCTCTGCCTATTTCTCTTCCCAACATAGTATCCATTACCAATATCTACCCACTATCCACCCGCCTAGTGGACCCCCCGCAACCCGGAAGCAATAACGTTATAAGAGCAGATGGCGAATCTAAGGCCAAATAGTAATCTCACCTCCCACAGCGGCCGTCCTCCGGCCGGCCTTGCGCCTCCGCGCCGTACCCGCAAAATATTCGATACAAGATCCAGTAGTCACATTTGCTACCACCTTGCCTTGCCTCTTCAGCGGCGGTTCCAGCGCCCGCTAAACCCCATCAAGTCAATGCCCTGTCCTCCGTAGCTTTTTTCGCCCTCTTGTCTCCCCTCCGATCCAGTAAACGGGGCTGTTTTCTCGTCTTGGCCTTCCACTTCTGTAGGTTCTGCGCAGGGGCCGATTTGACGATTTACAGTGGTAGGTAGCATCACGACAACTTTTTTCTTCTCTTCGTAAATTGCATACTCGTGAAACCCCCTACAATAAATAAATGCGCAGACGCACTACAAAGTACAAAACAGCTATAATCTTATATACCCACCATGCCTCTTACTTTTTTTTTTTTTCTTGTATAATTCTCAATTCTCCGTTAGCATTTTAGCACATCTTCCCTCGGCTCGATTTCCAGTCCACTCCACCCGCCAACGTTCGCCCCCCAGTCCCAGTCCAGGCCGTCTGCCGTAGGGCGCAACCCGGTAGCCGCGTGTCATTGCATGTCCGGCCCAGGGCGCGCGGATGACAACGACATGTAAATATTCTCCGTCTCCCGCCATCGCACGACGATGGCGGGATATGATCACACACCGCTGTGCCATCACTCTCAGAGTGTGAAAAAAAGAAAGGAAAAAAAGAGAGAGAAGAGAGAGAGAGGACTGGGGGCGGGGGTTAAAAAAAGATACCTGGTAGCTTACTACGGGCGTTTGCAAACTTTCCTCCCCCGTATCCTCTTTCATTTCATTTCTCTTTCCCTTTTCTTTCTTTCATTCATTTTTTTTTTTTTACACCTTTCTGTTCTTTCTCTGTCTTTTATTTTCATTAACAAAGTGAGGGGGAAACATCCGGAGCGAAAGAGTGTATTGGTACGCCAGCAGAACGATTCGTTATACGATTCCGATTATTAGCTGGCCCGTCCGTTACCGCAACTCGACGTCGACACCAACTTGTCCGTGCCAACGCCTATGACTCTTACTTCCTCTGCAAACTTTTCATATAAACGGCATCCAATTCTCTCGATGGTCACCCCATATATTATAAACCTTACCCCGGGACACATCTTCACCACAGGGCATGGTGATCAACTATCCAACAGTGGCGCCTTTGCTCAATCTGGAATATCCCTCCGACGGCATATAGATTCATCCTGGCAGCCCGTCAAAGCGCAACACATCAGCTCACTCGGATCATGTCAAATGGCAAGGGTAAATAAAGTGTATGAACAGGTATGTATTGGTTCAATTCCCATCCCCTTTGGAAGCTTAATCAAAGCCCCGTGGTATCTTGTAGTATAATAGAAATAGAAGCTAATGTTTACAGGAAGAAATCGGCCACGACATCAGGGGTATGGTCGCGTACACAGCGTTACATCATCGTCATCTGACCTCGCCCAGATGCACTACTCCAAACTGCATCCGACATGATTTCATACCGTAAAACGGAGGAACAACATGCATGCATTAAATAAAAAGAAAAGAAACCACCGTCAAGCCATGTTCTTGTTTAGAACGTAGCGTGGAGAAGACGTCTCCAGGCAGGCAGAGCAGCAATCCGGGTACGCTCGCGGTTGATCTCATCCCAGTCAAACTCACGCAGGCCGGTATCGACATCAATGTTCTTGGTTCTCAGCAGAGGCTCGCGCTTCCACAAATAGCCGACGATCCAGAAGAAGAGGACGACGGGAGCGGCCAGATACTGCTTGAAGAAGCTTTCCGCCGTACCAACGCCTGGTTGTCCAGGAGGAGCAGCAATAGCGGTATAGAACTGGAAGCAAAGATGTCAGTAAAACGGTTCGGGCAAGGTTCAAAAACGGGTAGGGGCGCATTCTTACCTGAGCCATCAGGACAATGATGCAGAGGAAAAGGCCGAGCCAAGAGCCATAGACACCACCAGCAGCCTTGAATGGAATCTCATCCAGGGTGTGTCCATGGTACTTCCAGGCGGCACGGAATCGAATGTGGGCAACGCAGACGGAGCCCCAGGTGAAGAGAGCCGCCAGGCCGGAGATGGCAAGAAGCCAGTCAAAGACGACGGGGCCTGAGGCATCCAAACTGACGTAGGCGATGAAGCCGAACAGGATGAGGGCAATGACGGATGGCAGAGGACGGCCAGACTTGTCAATGTAGGTGAAGAGCTTGGGAGCATAGCCTTGCTGAGCGAGAGCAGTCAAGGTTCGGGAGCCACCGTAGACGCCAGACACACCAATGGACAGGACGGAGACGAGAATGACGAGGTTCATGAAGTGGTCGAAGCCCTTCAGACCAGCATACTTTCCGACGAGCACAAAGGGAGAGGCCTTGGAATCAGAGTAAGCCTGGGAAGAGAGCAGAGCGGGATCGTCACTGTTGATCAGCAGGCCGACGAAGAAAAGACCGAGGATGTAGAAGACGGTGATACGCCAGAAGACCTGCTTGATAGCACCGGGCATGTTCTTGGTGGGGTTAGACGACTCAGCGGCCGCGAGACCAACCAACTCAGTACCAGAGAAGGAGAAGGCAGCGGTGACGAAGACGGAGCAGAATCCCTTGAAGCCGTTCTTGAACGCGCCTGGGTCGTACCAGTAGCGGGCGCCCCAGTACTCATTGTATCGGCCGTCTGAAGGTCCACCACCGAGGACAAGGACGAGGGCGATGATCATGAAGACGACAGTCGCCACGAGCTTGAAGCACGACGCCCAGAATTCCTCTTCGGCATAGCCCAAGGCACCAAACAGGTTGATGATGATGATGGCGACAAGGAAGACACTGATCCAGACAGCCGTTGAGATGTCCGAATTCCAGTAAGAAATCGTGATACCACAAACAGTCAATTCTAGCGGAAGAACAGCAGCCCACTGAAGAACATAGTTCCAACCCATGGCGAAGCCCCAGGCGGGGTCGATGAATCGAGCCGAGTATGTGTAGAAAGAACCAGAGACGGGATACATGATTGAGAGTTCACCGAGGGCATACACTATTCAGGCCGTGTCAGTCACAGCTCCAAGGGCCAAAAGGGAGGGATCAAGTCCACTTACCGACGTTGAACATCATGATGCCGACAATGAGGAAATCGACAAAGAGAGAACCAGGGCCCTGCATTTCACGCAACGTCAGCAAAAACTCTTCAAAGCGAAACCCTGGCTCTGGGCACAAGCAGGGAACACAAAGATGAGATGAGACTTACACCTTTGCTCAGAGCACCACCCGAGCCGACGAAGAAACCAGCACCGATTGAGCCGCCAATGGCAATCATGTGCAGATGGCGAGCCTTCATGGGACGCTCAAGCTCCACCATGCCCCAGCCATAGTGCTTCTTCTTGAAGGACTCGAGGTTGAGACCATTGCGCGTCAGGAAGTCGCCCTCACGCTCAACGCCATCCTTGGGAAGGACGGCCGTGCTGGCCTGATAGTCGACGACATTGTCCCCCTTCTCGGGGGGAGTCACGACGCCGCTCTCCTTGGACATGATGGAGGCTTCAGTCGTGTTGTCTCTCAGTCACTGCGTGTCTGTCTGTCTGTCTGTGTGAGACGTTACACGCGAGGGTGAAGATGAGGATGAAGAAGAAGGAGAGAGGAGGGAACGAGAGGCGGGACAATTGGCCAGATAAAAGAAGATATAATTGGGGGACGGTCGACCCTTTGAGAACAGGGATACCGATTGAGAGGGCGGTGTCGACAAGGAGGGCCGGGAAGGACAATTTATGCATGGAAGCATTCGCAGGAACCAAAAGGCCCCAAAGGACGTTGCACCGGAGGTTGACTGGCGCTGGGCCGGGGGGAGGGGGGGCGATTTGGAGGCTTGCCTTGGTGTGGGAAGTCGGGGTGAGGCTAATGGAGTTCGAGACTTTTAGCTTCGCAGCTCTTTTTTCCCAAGGCTGCCCGGGGGGGTGAGGCCAGAGACGGCCAGCGGCGAGGGTGGGAAGGCGAGGAGGGGGAAGCGAGGAAGGATCCTGCGGAAACAGCAGCGAGTCAACCGAGGCGGAAAGAGGTGCTTGCCTTGCTTGGCAGGATGCGAATATCTCGAGCGGCTTTTCTCTTCCCTGTGCTTGTGCTTGTATGAGGGAGGGAGCGTGAGCAGCAGAGCGGCGGGGGGGTGCTCAGCACATGCAAGCCAAGAGCAAAAAGTCCTCGTCGACTTGCGTCTGCCGAAAACAACGTGTTTCCTTCTCTCTCTCTCGGTGCTCAGTCCCAGATCAGGCTACGAGTCTGCCGTCTTGCAGTCAGTCGGTACCTCTGATTTGACCAGCTGCCCACGCTCCCAGACGCAATGTAACGAGTACTTTGCCCGCTCGCATCGGCTCGACCGTCGCTCTGGTACCCTCGCACACCAAGGCAGAGAGGCCAAGGCGACGGAAGCACGCGGTTGGCTGGCCAGGCTAGCATCTGCTGCGACGCCCAATCCTTGCCCTGTGCATTTGCAATATTTGTCTACGCTCTACCTGCTGCATGCGCGGCGTCCGTCTGCATCCTGGTGCAACCCGCAAAAGAACAGCGCAGGCATGGCAGTAGTACCACCACCAAGGCCGGAGTGCTAATGCGATACTAAGCCTGTAGCACTATCAAGCAGTGACACCGAGTACCAGTAGGTACGAGCGCTACACCATCCAGTATGGCGCATATCTCCAAAACGCTCCAAATCCCCGGCCGCCAACCTCAAAGTGCCCACAATGGCGATAACCCATCCCATTACGCGCGTGCCGGATCCTGGTCCTGGTCGAGGGAGGCCCCTCACCCCCTTGCTTCCCCAATAATCGCTGCATTGAGCATCTGGTGGTGCAGATCTTGGCGGCCTTTTGGTTCGCCCGAAACCGTACCGCAAGTACCAGATGGTAGCGCTGCCGTCTGTGCAGAGGATGTACAAGTACGTACACAGGTTCACAGACAAAGGGGCTCTGGGTCGGCACCCGAAGCCTCCAACGGCGCGGCAGACGATGCAGAGCAAAGAAAAGACAAGACCACAGCTCTTACCCATGCCTGCGCCAGTGAGCCATATGCCTGCTGCCTGCTGTTTCTGTCATGCCCATCCTTGAGCATGGGGATTTGAGAACCATGTTTATCAGAGTCCCCGCACATCGTTTGCTGCCAACGATTATGATTATCAAATCGTTTCGCTGCCGCTATCTGTGGATGCCGCGTGATGCCAGCAGCGAACCAGATAGCAGCCCACTGCCTCTACGGGGAAGTTGGGGGGTTGCTGGGCCGCTGGTTGTTTAGTGGGCTTGGTTGCGGCCTAAAGCGTGGAGATACTAGCGCGACGGGGCAGTGGCGCAAGCGATTCACACCAACCGCAATGGCAATCCACCAATTGGCTGGAGGCGACCCCAGCCCGCCATTGGTGCTACCTCGTACACGCAGGAAAAGGCAGAGGACGGAGTAGAGTTGCAGCGATGCTGGCGATGCGCCAGGCGTCTGGTTCTGGACGATACGGGTGACGCTTCCCTCGGATCCTCTGGCACTTTTTAACATTTGCAGCCTCACAGCGAGAGTGGCTACGGGAACGCTGATCACTGCTACGCAAGGTAGTACCTGCTGGGTACCTGGTAACGAACTCGACTCTATCCAGGTACGGAGTACGGAGTACATCAACCAGCAACCTCAGTGCTTTGCATTCGGTACGGCGGCGCATCCAACCCATCGGGGTGGCATCAGCCGGTCCTTCGCCCATGGATCTCGCTCCTCTTCCTTGTCTGCCCAGCGCTCGGAGTAGAGGGGGGTTCCGCATTGCACCGAGACCCCCAGAAGGCCTATCAGCTGTGCCATTACTCCGTACTCGTACATATACCGCTGGCTCTTGGTAACAGCCATGTAGTGGTGGTGCGGCCACTTCGTGCAAGGCCGTGTAATTGCTGCGACAAGTGCTAACAAAGGACACCCACGCGGTACCTGCTTCGCCTACGGACAGCCTAGTACTGTCCGACAGCCAGCCAGATGGAAGATTCAGGTACAGATGTGTTCCGTAGCCGTTCCGTACCCATGGCGTTTCTTACACGACAATGGCAGTAGCACTCTCGACTCATGCTTAAATCGTTATTATCACTACCGCCAGAGGCCCGAGAGATATGTCTGACTAGCAATCCCCCAATGCCATCTACAACCTTAGTCGTGCTAGTTGATGTTCAGCTCGTCCGGCCGTCTGAACAACTCCGCAATACTCAGATGGCTCACAGGTCTGTCCAGACATCACCAGACTCGTCTCCGCAATGGCTCCATTCTCTGAAAAGCTTGGCCACCGTTCCCTCACACTCCCCTTCCGCGCGTCTTATCCTATTCTCGCACGCCACATGGCCCAAGTTCGCCTCGATCACACCGGCGGCTGCAGCAGAGCCTGCTTCCGACAGCCATGCAGCGACAGGCCGTGTGTTTGATCCACAAAGTCGATCAGCTCGTCCACGGCTGAGCCGACATAACCCAAGTTGCCTCATCGCATCTCCTCATGCCTCGCCCACCGATCACACACCGGTTGGCGTCATTTTGGAAAGCCTCGTACGGCCTTTGTCTCCAATAGAGCCAAGAGCAGATACCCCCCCTTGCCCCCTCCAACCCTCCACCAAGACGATAGCACGAAAACATGTGGTTGGTGGCTGCATCCCCGCGCAGCCCGGTTATCTTTTCAAGCCTAGCACTAGGAGCCCTCGGACTCACCATTGGATCTGGTGCCTCCCGGTGGCGACGTGTGCTTCTACGAAGCATTCTAGCAAGCTTCCGCCCTGCTGACCTGCCAATTATGGCCCAAAGCTGTCGTCTTGGCCCGAAGCGCTGGCGGGTCGCATCTACTGCGTGTACGCCACGCTCTGCTCTCTTCTGGTATCTTCGCCGACTATCCAATTTCACGAGACGCGGGGCGGACACGAGTCGTGAGCCAACGGAAAGCCCTCTGCGGCGAGGACAAGAAGAGATGGTCATTTCGATGCGCAGCCTATCTGCTCCGAACACAGCAAGCGCCGCTTATCTGTCAATTGGCACAACAGCCTACTCCGTACTCCGTACTCCATGCACACTTGCCAGTAGTACCATTACCTGTAACTGTCCCAAGAGGTTGGCCCCAGCGCGTCCAGGGGTTTGCTCTCATCTTCTGTCATCATTGAGACTATTACTACGACTACTCCGTAAGTCTGCAGGAGTTGAGCACCTTAATATCCTGACCATGGTCCGAAAGTGTCGCCGCGCAGGCTCCTCGCGTCCCTGATAGTGCCCCTTGTATAATTCCATACAGACGGTGTAGAGCTACCATCATCAACGCCAAGCGCGCCAGAGACCCCGAAGCCCACCTCGACGAAGCCACCGCCGGGGACATTTCCGCCTCGGCAGGGCCATGGGAGGAAAATAACGACCATTTTGCCTCCTCGTGATAGATACCTTTGTAAAAGTCTAACACAAACGCTGCCACTAGGGGTCTTGGCAATGCTTCTCTCGGTCAGACCTTATCCAGCAACAACCTGTAAGCCCAAAGTTCTCGATTACAGATTACAGATTACAGTACAGACTACTTCGTACGGTCACAATGCAGAGTACAAGTAGGTGCTATCTATTACTAAGGGGTGCTAAGTATGTATGACTAGCCCACCAAGTTTCTGCGAACTGGGCTATATTAGGTTGCGATAACATCGTTATTGTCTTGTTGCCCCCGTTAAAATCCCCAATTCACCTGGGACTGCCCTCTGTTGCCTCCATTGTTCGTTCCTTACGGCAAGTGCAATCTAAGATGGGAACGCCTGAACCTTGAATGCTTTAGAATGCTTTAGCGCACCCTAACTAAGGTAGCTTGTGGCGCTATACATTGTGCCTCCTTCGGTTAATCTAATCCCCCCCTCGTGATAGCCGAGGGCAGTAAGCACTCTAGACGCCAGAAACCTGTCCGCCACAAACACCAAACATCAACACTAGAATGCGACATTTTTCTAGAAGCCGCTCATCAGCTCGATGGCGCTACCAGCATGAGTTTTCTGGTGCCATCTCTCGCCGGCTCGTGTTATCAAAAGGGGGGGAGGGGGGATGTTGTGAGGCTGCTAACCCAGAGGCAGCGATTGGCTGGAGCGTTTATTGCGTGGTGATGGCCTCTATCTCGTCGCACGTACGTACGAGAATGCCACTTACTCCATATTTGGAGCGGATGACTTGGTTGCCCGTTGATACTAGCGTCGCCTCTTGCCTCCTCCGCAGATGTCAATCTAACTGCTGCGCATTTTGGGCAGTCCTACTCCATATCAGACACGAAACTTGGCGGCACACACGGACCACGAACAGCTCATATACTACTAGGTAGTACGGGGCATCATTAGCACGAACGAAGAGTCACGACTGGATGATAAGCACATGCCAGGTGGAGAGCAGAGAATCTCGGCATCGCAGCAGCATCAACGCACGTGCGCTTTTACCCACTCGGAGTGACGCGACTCGCATCTCGACCTCTTTGCCAGAGCACGCGCGATCTGCTCTTCTCGACGGCTTCCGTAACACGCGCAAGGATAGCTTCGATGCTACACCGCAGAGCACATGATTTTGGCTGCTGGATGTTGGCGGCGCAGATCGTATGTGCCGTACCTACTTTGCCTACTAGTAGTAGGTGCTGGCCTAGCAAGCACGCCCTGTCGCACGCCTTGTCGCCCGCAGGAACAGCCTTTTGGTGTCGAGGTGGCTGCAGGAGCCTTGCCAACTAGCCCAGGTCTGCCGCTTCTATCGAAGGCGGCCTCTGTCACCCCGCAAAGCACCAAATTCTCCGTGCGGTAAGGCGGCTCGGAGGGCGCATCTTAAATTGGTCTGTACTTGTAAATGGCCTACAAGTAAGACCATTGTCTGTTCTAGAATTGCTGCAAAGATCAAACTAGCAACATCTGCCACAAACTACGAAGCTGATGCCTCGAGATTCCTGATAGCTGCACAAACCACCACATCCGCCATCAGCCAAACGCACTAACACTCCAGCACCCCGTATTTCCCGGAGACGAACACTGCAGAATGCTACCACAGAGGCCCTCCGTGCTGCTACTGCGTACTACACTACTGCTACTCATTCGAATCTTGACTAGTTCCCAGCAATGGCCCTGGCAATCTCATGCCACTCCTACCACGCTATTGGGGCTCTCGGGTGCTAATGCCTGCTTCACCTCTTGCTCCGGTCATGGTTAGCCACATCTGGCTAGACCCCCATGTTGGCCTAGTAGATGGGCGAATGACACTCTTCTCAAGGATCGGCGACGCCGCTTTCACCACTATGGACGTGATTCGGTATGCATACGATACCGCTACTAGAGCGAAACAAGACCAAGCTGATAAGCAACTGTTGGCTCGCCCGCAAAGACGATTTCAAGCTGGCATCTAACACGGAACCGCCGCGCCTTGGACCGGCTTAATAAGGCTAGGCAAGCCATAGTCATGTCTATAAAAAAAAAAGGTGATGATAATTCCATTTAGCAAAGCGGGAAAGGCAAAAGCCAACAAATCGTTCCCGCATGAAAGATGCTATTTGTCACCCCCCATATCTCTTGTGGATGCGGTTCGTTTTGGTGCGTTTTCCATTTTGGGGGATCCGCCGTGCTGTGACCGAAGATTGAACAAGGAAGCAATGGCAACGTTGATTGTTGGTCATCTCTTTACCAAGAATAACAGCGGTGCGAGTCAGGTCCCAAATAACGTCCGTTAATCGTGCAGAGCTCCGCACGTTCAAGCATTAAGCGCCCAAGGGTGTAGAGTGGGAAAGGCTGAAAGATGGCGCGTTTGATCCCTCCGCATGTGGAATTTTCAACTCGATATGGATCAATTCGGTTGGAATAGCTCCACCAACATCTATCGCTTGACAGCTGAAGGAGGGAAAAAAACCCCTCAGAAGATTCAACAGTCAGCGGAAGCATGCTGCCCGACCAGGCATTTATGGACAGGGACAAGCTCGGGCCCGTCAAGTCACCGAACATTGACACACAGCTTTTTGCATCCCAAGGGATGCGTCGCATTGCATACTTGTAGCATCTATGCCATTCCAGAACAAAGGAATTGCCAAGGAGCGCACGGAGTACAAGCCTTCGAGGCGTGCCCGTTTTGCGACAATCTTCTCCCAACTGCGACGCTGATACTACCTTCAATGGAACCATACCCACGCTGAACGGACCACTTTGATTCAAGCTTAATTCGCAACGTTTTGATCAATTCTGACAGTGTGAGTTTAACAGCTATGGGACATGGTATTTTTTTTGCTTTCGCAAGCTGAACCAAGCTGAACCAAGCTGAACCTTTTTCAACCGGTCTCGACCACGACTTTCGAATAGCGGCTCCCCCTCCTCGAAAACTAAGCCTGGGATACCGGCATCGATGACTACAGTTGCTGCGGAGGTAGCCTGTCAAGCTTGACAAACTCGCGATGGTATCATTCTGAATCTCTGGGCTCACCCTCCTACCCCTCCCCGTGGTGGAGTTTCAATTACGTACAAACTGCAGCCTCCTTCAACGAAGGCGAGATCCTTGAATCTGGGCATCTCCAGTTTTGCCCCATCGACTAATACTCCAAGATGGGAGGCCGATGAGATGACCTTCATGGCAAATCCGGGGCCCCAGGTTTTTGGTGGATGAATCTGTGGCAAGCAATGGGGAACAGGACCCTCATGGGCCAAGCCCGTGCCCTATGTGGAAATTTGCACAAGATCATCACTTCCAGCTGAACTTTATTTACTATCCGGATTCTTCTTTTCTGCTTCGGAGGAGGCTGAACTCAATTAACGAGAAGCCCGTGGTCGCGGAATGTGCACTCTCATGGCGTCTTGAGGCTCGGCAATTCGCGGCTGAGTCCTCCCCTATGCCTAGCATGCATTTCGCGCCCGCGCGAAACCTGCTACAGCTGCGCCCTCGCGAAACCTGCTACAGTCGCGCCCTCTATTGTATTCGCGTGTGGCTTTTGATTGGATATGGGTGAGCTTTTCCTTTGATCCGATCAGTCACTGGCGATTTCGTGTTATTGATGAAATTCCCCTGTTTTTGTTCTCTGTGGCTGTTGCCACTGATTCATCAGACAAAGCCATTTTTTGCCGCTGACATTTTGCTGTGTTACCGTGGCTGCCAGCCACGCCCGGCCGCCATGTTTGGAAACTGGACGAGAGCGGCAGACGTGGAATGCTGTCAGCCCTCTTGCTGATGCATGCGGCCTCCCGGGACGTCCGGTGGCCGAATTACGTGAATAACAATACACCCTATGAACGTAGACGTTTTCAGACAAGGAACAACGGACAGGGAACCTCAAGCAAGGGAAGAGAAGTCGCAAGCAATCCATTTGGCGGTTCATGGATATACAGCTATCCCTCCATGAAGGCGTTCCAAACCTTCTAGCTTGGTTTTTTAACTTTTTTTCTCCAGGCTTGGCAACGAACGGGTAGCCAAAAGGAGGCGCTGCGCTTGGGAGAGAAGAGTCTTTTCTAAATTCTCCCAATTACCTGTTACGGGAATATGAGCGCGAGTGGCTTGCTCATGACCTTGAAAGGATATGTCGCTTCCCATCGGGGCATTCGCCCTTTTCAGATTGTATTCCGCGCGCTGGTGGCGAATGGAAAGGGTTCCGCGTTCATCGCGATGGAGTCGAAGTCTTTTGAAGGCACTTGCGAAGCATTCGTCGTATTCTTCATCGCGTCGCCGAAAGTTGCCAGCCAGCCATGTTTTGCCTCTTCGTGCGGCGTTTTTTCTTCTTCTTCTTTTTCTGTGGCAATGGGCTAAGTGTCGAATCATTCTCCTCACGCCGGAGCAACACGTCCTTACTGGATGCTAAAGAGAGTCTGGCTTGAGCCTGAACCTCGGGGGGGTTAGAGTGCCCTCCCAGGTTGTCAGTGAGTATGTCAGAAAGTTGGAGCGTTGCTCTTTGTGCGTTCAAGCATGTCAGCCGCGCATATTACCTTGAGAAGATATCGTAGACGTTGACTCTGATGGTCAAAGACTTGTTCGTGAATATTCCGGGTATTGTGATGAGAACAATGGCGTTTACCTCCCTCTGGTATCCGTAAAGCAGTAGTTTGACCACTTGGTGCTTCTCTCCAGCAAGAGATCAACTCTGTTGGATTCGAGCTGGGTACGCCGGTATATGTATGTGAACCAGGGATGCCACTTGTTCCTACTTACGATTTCCCATTTTCTGTGTTCCAACATCAAGTATAAGCAGCCCCTATTCCTGTATCGCTTTGCTTGCTTTCGAGGTTACTGTAGGTTAAGTACAATTGCGGTAATGAAAGCGACGGGATGATTTGTCCAATTAGGAGACGAGTCCAGCCAATTTGTGTCATGACTAACTTTCCGTCGATCAGGCTGACGAGGTTAGGTGAGTAATTTACGTTATGGATGATTGTTGGAAGAAAACATTGTAAGAAGACACGCAATGTTCTTCCAAAGTTGATGCTCCAGTGTTGGCAATTGAAGCACCGTTTACACCCTTTGTCTACAGATGGCAGCCGCGCCCTATCATGTTATAAACCGCGAGAAACATAAGAAATGAAGCAGCAGTATCGGTTGGTTAGGGTAATACGTTATCTTTCCTGAATCGTCAACAGTATACGCAGGTAGAATAGCATGATTAGCTGGTTGGAGAATCGTGAAAACTGCTCACGCACGCTCGCTCAGATAGTTCAGACACGATGTAGGGGATATTGAGAACATGGGCACTGCTCACCCTATAGCGGTGATTTGTGGACTGTTGATGCATCCCACACTATTATAACGATTTTGGTAACAGATTATAATTAATGCTGATGAGGTATAATATAGATCTGCAAATCCTTGCTATGGTCATGGTAATGGCCCCAGCTCTAGGACTTTTTGTAATGTTGCTTGTTGATGACATCGATGGTACCACGATTAACGTTGTGTTGGACTTTGCAACATGGCTTAACCCCATTCACGATGCTATTCTTTGTGCACTCGGTTTTACACCACCCACACGAAGAATATGAAGAATTGACGCAGCCCAACTTCTTTATGGGAAGAGGCGTATTTATTGTTTGTTTAAAATGTAGCGTATATAATGTCATGTTTCTTTTACTACGCATTTCCCAACTCTTCACGATCTACTTGGATATTCGTCCTCTAAGTTTTCCGGCAAATTTCAGAGAACATACGTTTGTAGAAACAAACGCATGTATAGAAATATACGAGATGCTGCCCAACTCTCTGTATCTCGACATCTTCATCTTTTTTCTGTTTTATCAGGCTTTGCATTCAGTAGATGGCTCTTCTTCCGAGGACCATCAACCCCACCCCCAACATTCTTAGTACTTTTCATATTGCGTACACCACGCCCACTATCCATCAACTATAAGTTTTGTCAAACCGCTATATTATGGCGACTTTACTGCGGCAGCACAGCCATCAAGTTGGCATAAGCTCAACGCAGGAATAAAAAAAACGAATGGGTAAAACCCTGCCAAGACAGGGGTTCGAACCCTGGAATCTCTCGATAATGGTGTCAAATAATGAAACTTAAAACCATCGCCTTAACCACTCGGCCATCTTGGCATAGTGCACTAACTTGCGCTAACGCAGAATATCTTTTCTTATAAAGTAAATTCATTTAAATGCCTCTTGATCAAACTTGTATAGTTTCCGTGCCGCAAGATGCAAGAGTCGGGGCCTCTGACTTGGTCCTTTTTTTTATGTGTTTGGGTGTTGTTACCCCCCATTGAAAGAGCAGTCAGATGCCATCTTTTAAAGGCTGATAAAAGTTGGCTTGAGAAGCAATGTACGAATAGACCTAGTATGTGAGCATTGCAGCCAATATTCTTCGAAATCAAGGACACGACCTAAAGGAGCAGAGCCCTGACTCACTATACAAAGCGACTGAAGTTTAAGAGAGTTCTTTAGATAGCTATTAATGTCATCATTCTGTGATCAATACACAGTTTCGAGCACAAGATCTGCACCTTTGTTGAAGCAGCGAACTAATATTTCACTCTGTGAGGGAACAGTACTCGCAATTACTAGCTATATCACCAGGCGATTGGAATGGACGAGCCTACCTATTGAACTCGAAAACACAGGTACATAAAATAGCGGTTATGAGAGTAGGGAAGGTCAGAAACGGGATATAGTCGAGGAGAAACTCGGACACTCGGACACTGTGACCTGTCTTTTTGACGTGCCAATTTCTAACCGTGTCTCTCTTCGGATACCGAAAGAAAAGATAGCTACCATAATCTAAAGGTTTTTTTTTTTGGCTTAATAAACCGAGAGTTGAGCCCCTTATTAAGTGAACTTGGATCCGTGGTATGGGGTCAAGAAATTGGGCCTACTGTGTACGCGTGGCAGACTATGCGATGCCAGATTTCAAGTAGTATATTGTCCCAATCCTTCCTTTTGTAATTGTATACATAATGTTCGGTATTACAAGTGACTAGAAAACAAGTTATGCGCTGTCAGTGGTCTCATCCAAGACTGAGACCAATCTATCCTCGGCGCACAACATCCTCCCTGGGGTCTCATTTCGGGCTTCAGTATGGTGACTAAAGAGTCAGACGCCGGGCACGTAGAAGGGCAGAGTGAAAGTGAACAAAGGCACATCTTCAAATTCCAAGTTTCCTGCGGATCGTTGCGCTAAAATTACCAATCCTATACTTCCTCGCTCTCCTTGAAGATCTCAAACAAGGGACTGAGAAGTGGGTGGCGAAGCCAACAAGGTTGGATGATCAAATATACAAACTTTTATCAGCTAAATCATTCATACACTTGATTATACCATCTGGCTTGCCGCAATCTTTACTTGCTCATTATATACATCATGGCTTTTTACGAAATATTCTCCAAAGTTGAAGGAACCGCTGACCACGCTGATGACCGTATACCCTAGTTAGTCGTCACGACTATAGCGCCTTCCCCTTCGCCAATTCGTCAGATAAAATCACCAATCTTGGGCTATTAGGACACTTATATCTAAGCCGCGGAAAGACGTTAAATCTATATAGACATGTTGCGCAGTGAATGCCCACAAAGTCAAAGACGTTATATGCTTTGAATGTCCAGTAGCATCTGCTGTAGACAGCAAGCATTGAGATCCTGCCTCTATAGTGCGATTTTGAGGATGCCATCACCTTGCTAGTCATGAATGGCAGTTGCAGCACCCTAACAACCAATACCTTCTCTTGTAAGTCCTGCTGGTGGAGAGTCACTCAGAGCAAAGTAGCAACACGTCTCAATACGAGTCGAGGCAACGACTCAAAATCATCTTCTCATACATACGAGCCATCATCCGATCACTAAATCCTAAGCTCAATTGCAGCTCCTTATTGGCCGACTCCAAATATTTAGATTAAATGCCATAACATCTTTGCTGGACGTAGTTCTGGGTTGTTTTATATAGTATCTCCAGGCTCATTTCTCTGTCCGCACCGCGTGATGACTATACTTACGATACGCTCCTTCAATCCATTAAACTTCGTCATATCGCTTAACTATCGATCAATCACGCACTCTTTGAGAACAAGGGTCCGGGACCTAGTAATTTTGTGAGAAACGACAGATGACTGAGCTACTTTTCACATAGGCATCGAGGAGGCAGGGGATATAGCGAGTTTGATTGCTGCATAAACCTTGGTTTTTAATCACGACGGTAAGTGGTTTTCCGATTTATATCAACTATTCAAGGGTTATGACGGATCTAAGCACCGTTCATATGTCCTAGAGGGAAGATCACGGACAAACAATAGCCCAATAAATGACTTCCGAATCCCAGGTCGAGTAAGCTCTTCTTCTACCATTAAACAACTGCTCAATAGTATTCTTCTTTTCCCTGCTAGTCAAAGGAATAGATCCGACATTGTCTCCCTGGGCGCTTTGCTGCTCAAAAGAGCTATTAGTTCAACTATCCACTTACTACACCGTCTGGACTAAGAATATCTCAACACGTAAGAGGCATGAGCAAAATGGTTTGCACAACCCGAAAAACGTCCTTTATTTCTGTTATGAGAGGCAAAGGGGCTTTATGTATATGGATTTCACGCATCATACGAGGGCGTTTGTTGAATCTATTTTGTGTCATTGATGGTCTATTCAAGAGTCATTGGCCACAGTCACTTCCTAGCCGTTCGTTCAAATCTAAGCATTTCACCTCATTTTCATCTCGGTTGCGAGAAATAGAGCAGCAAGAGCATAAGAACACTGCCTTCTTTAGGCTGTCCGCGTTCGGGCGGCCAATGTATGGTTCCTGATTCATTCATTATTATCATAATTGCTTCTCAGGCCGACCACATCGTTCAACACAGCCATGACAAATATCTTTCCTCCTTTTCTCAAACCCCAGATTCTACAAGACATGGACAAATAGCGCGCACATGAAACCATTACCTCAGCTGCCGTCACAATGTCTCTAGGATACGTAATACTGCTCTCCCTGAATAATAGATCTGTCAGAGCAGCAGGGAGAACCAGAGACGGCTGACGTGCGAACTATGGATTGTGATAGACAATACTCTGCAGGCCAAGCTTCCTGTCTCAATAACATACACATTGTGGCCCCTCTGCTCAATAGGATACGCACTCCTCACATCCACCATGCAGGCATAATCGGGGGCATGTGCAAAAGCCCAACGCTTTTCCACCGTTACGGACGAAGTACGGACCAAGTTCTTAATGCAACTCAAAAAGTCTCCGGGGGTGTCAACTAGTACTCACAGAGATAAGTAGGCAAGGAGGAGCCTTTCCCAACAGGACAAGTGCCAAATGATAGGCTGGGAAATGGCTAAATGTAATTAGCAGGGCGGAGAAGGCTGGGATTGAAACAAAGGCTTCTTCTCAGCTGAGTCGTCTCCCGCCCAAGCCCGCGAATCAACGAACGCTTCAGTCTCGGATAAAAGGTTGGGTTGTCTTCCACAGCATGGCGCACAGACCGTGGCTGAGAACCGGTGAGGCGATTGCACATGAGATGGGGGCCTCCGGTAGTACGAATGAGTAAGCCAGTGCATCGTGTACTCAACACTCCTCAGCCGTCTACGGAGTACATTCTCGACAAGCCGAGAGGCGGTGTTTTGAGCAGGATGGTACTTTTCTCTTTATCCGCGCCCGTGTACGCCGTACTCTGTCTACACCTGGGAGCCGTGGAGCTGATGGTACGCTTACTTTGTACATGTGAATTATTAGATGCAGCATAGACCACCATCGGCGATGAAACTGCTGCATCGGGGAAATGATATCGTGCATCCGTTGCCACCACGGCCCATGTCACCGTTAGTTCGCCGTGTTGGTGGCCATAGCTCGGTCATCTGTAGATTTGCTTTTGTTGTGAAATTTATCAATTTCCCTGCCTCAAAAGGAACGCTTCCAACATCCTCCGTACTACTCCGTACACGTTGCTAAATAGCCTACTTGTTAGCAATACAGTGCAATTCTCACTTATGGTCGGATCCTCCCCGACATGTATCCGTCATTGCTCTCGGTATGAATCCATCCGGTTTCACTAAGACATCCACTTGTCTGTCAGTCATTGCCGGGCCCCAGTTCCGTCGATCGGAAAGGAGCCGGCCGAGTGTAGTCAATATATAAGGTTACGTAAATATGAGCACGCTTTTCCTTGCTTCACTCGGGAAAAGCAGGAGGATGGTGGGTAAAAGAGGTAACAATACTTGATGATGATCTTGTGATCTTGTTGGTTTGCTTCTGCATGAATGGCAGGTTATAACCCGGACTGGAGGCCAAGTGCAGGGTGAAAGCCACAATCTCGTATCGCTATTGAGAATTTACATGGGTTGTTTATGATATTGATCTCTCAGCCTCAGGCGAGCCGGCGATGCGGCGATGCGGCTGACGAGGTGAACAAGATGCCAATCTCCACGAATTCGCAAGCTGAGTTTCAATAGGCGAGATCAATCTGGCCCTAGCCGGCCTGTTAGCCCAGCGCTGCCTCGACCGATAAGATGTGGGCTGGGAGTCGGAGATCAGAGCAATAGACTTAAACCAATAGGCTTCATTAAGGGAGCATCTCATGATGGATCTGCTCCCAAAGAATACCACCTCTCTATCCGCTTTTTCCCATTTATGTTCATGTCCAATGCATATCCAATGCGGGCAGTAAAATATTTCGTCCCGGGAATCATTCATTCCCGCATTTGACTCAGACCCGTCTCATGCTGCGCCGCGGGACGCCAGACGAACGGGGCTACAACGCCCAGACCCCCAACTTCGACAGCACTAAATAGCGCCACCTGAAAGAGCCGTCCAAGGTTCAAATGACGGGACGCAATCCGTTTGGACGCTTTGGAGCCCGTAGCCTCTTCGTTCCGGCGTTGCTTCAGGGGCATATTTGAGTTGCGCATCCCAAACAGCCCGGCCTGGTGTCAAAGCGAATGTTGCTTCAGTCAATCGGGCTAATGCCACCACCTGTGGTTGCTCTGTTTGAGTAAAGCATTGCCTATATTCATAGCGAGTCAATGCGTAAATATTGCGGAGTCTATCCGCTTCCTTTTCAATACAGCCGATTTCATCTATGCAGGTGAACTTGCGTTCCTTGCAGCCCAATACCGAAGGTTACCTGCTGTATGGTCCAATGCCTAGAAACCAGTGATTACTTCAAAGTCGACTGCTTCGGAATTTTCCCGTCGCCGATCTTGAATTTCCGTTGTTACGGGGCTTCTCAGCTCAGCTATTATTTCTATAGCTTCCGATATGTGCTCGTAGTATGAAGTAGTGCGTGCTAGTGTGAGCAGTGATTACTTGTGTGGCGTGAGGTGCATATGCAGAGTGCCATCAAGTATTGATCTAGCGTACGAAGTACTAGATCGTAATGTCAACCTTGCCTACCCGGCACCACAATGCCTTGGGTGTCATGGTTGTAATGCAACAGGGGTTGCGCTGAGGTCGATGCTTCTCCAGCCCTTTCCAGGTGGGTGTATTTATGCTTCTCTATAAATGTGCTCTGTCTGTTGCCTGTTGTACAACCTTAGTCGCTGGTATCCAGAGGTCCTTAAACTGGTTGGTACACCAAGCTCCAATTACTGCCATCATCAGCCACCAACAAATGCGTTCCCCCTCAGGTGCAACAATTTTCTGGTCCTGCTAGCCATATTATCGACAATCTACTAGTAATCAGCGTTATGCCGTGCTAGTAATGGCCCGCCCCGGATCCCATTGGTGAAGCTGGATGAGCCGCTGCTGAATAGTTGCGGCGATGCGGGTTCGTTATACCCGATGCCGCTCACCTACGCTACACCACAGAGGTCATAGTAACGTCCAGGGCCTGAACAAAAGTAGTTCTCACCTGTCTTCTCCGCGCTAAGGCACGGCTTCAGTAGCGGGCCTGGCTCTCCGTAGATCTGGTACGGGAGTTGACACGTACTACTACTGCCGATGGCTTACGCTGAGTAATGCGTCATGACGGAGCAGACAAGAAGGCGTTTGCGCGCTCCCTGTCAACCGCTGCCAAGGGTTGAGGCTGGGAACAATGGAAACAGTGTAATGAGAATGCCGACCACTATATGGGGCACTGGTGGGCTGTGTATAGCTGCTCATGCTGCAATCTATTGATAATATGCCCGTTTTCAGGAAGAATAGGCACTGGGTTGTACGACGAGAGCGTGGGTTGTTTGTTGATTTATCATTCGCACCGCTTTTCCCAGTAGAAATAACGACCATCCTGGTCTACTGGCAGCACACGCACGCACTCCGTGGTCTACGCGCATAATATGCCATACCACATACGGGGTACGGTGCATATGATCCCAACATTATGGGCAATATGGAGTATGGAGCACCGTTGGCGATTTGTTGGACCTAAGCCGTATCTTAGCAACAGCCACGCCGCAAAGTACCGCTTCCAAGGTCTTGAGTGATGACAATGTCAACACACAGTCGCCAATCCGTCGCTTTTAGTTTATTGCAACATTGCGCTCGGGGGATGACAAAAACATCAACATACATTGTACGGAGTACACACGACTCGACCTCCGCGCTTGATGCTTCCACGAGTCTTGCACGTGGATTGGGTCAGGGGACGCCATAAGGAACTGATGAGACGTTAGTGCTTCTGATATGACCCTTAAGCGGTTCGCTTGTGATAGCGATGGGACTGACCCGCCCAAAAGCAAGGGTGTAAAATGTAAGCAGGGCCGACTCTGACTCTGGACGGCCACAATGGGCTTAAGGCAAACCCAAAGCCGGAAATAGGTTTGACGGGGAAAGCAGAACAGGAAATGAGAGAATCTTAGCGGGCGGGGGGCGTTATGGCCCTGAGAGCTAGCCGCCAAGTGAGGCGTGTCATAAGGTTATGCAGCCACCTCGTTCGCCTAGCATCCCGTATGTAAGTGAAGCGATGTCGTCACTTTCAGGGAGACGGGGGATCTGCCATCTGGCCAAGAAACCACGAGCATAAAGTGATGGCCGACATATGACAAGTTTCACGCCAGGCGTGCCCTGATAGCTCTTACAAACAGTACCCCGTACAGTGTGCTGATAATGGATTGTTGACCGGGAGGAAAATGTCTAGCTCGAATGGCTTCGGTGGCCGTTGATTTTCAACCAAAAGGGTATCTATCTACCGAGTGCTCCGTATCATACTGAGATATGAGGATATATCTCTCCCTCTCTTAGCGTATACATGTATGCTGCTGGTGAG
Source organism: Trichoderma arundinaceum (assembly GCA_025919625.1). NCBI lineage: Eukaryota > Fungi > Ascomycota > Sordariomycetes > Hypocreales > Hypocreaceae > Trichoderma > Trichoderma arundinaceum. The sequence goes on from JAMQTF010000005.1 coordinate 2,458,555, forward strand.
AGGTCTCTAAGTTTGATGTAGTATGCGTGTCAGAGCAAAGTGCCGCTACTTTGGCGATTGAACCTAGAATACTGGGGATAAGGCTTGCTTGTCAGAAATCGCACTGCGATAAATCACAAATCAGAGATATGAGCTGACAGGTTGGTCAGGTGTCTCGTAATCTGTGCAAATGCTTGAACTTACCCTTTGACTTGAAAAATCGGATACGTTCTCCCTTTCTCACCCACCAAACAATTGAGACAAACATAAAACATATTGAATGCGGCTGAGCCTCTAAAGAGTTACATGGTAACTGTCTCAGAGTGTGTGGCTGGGTAAACCATACAGACGGGACATAAGTACAAGGCTGCACCATGTTAGCTGAAACAAGCGCTGGGATGAAGTTGCGTCTCCATGCAAAAAGAAAAGAGATAAAGCAAGATGAAAAGGAAGGTCTGGTTGAATCGAACCTTTTGGTTATCATGCAATACTCCCCACTACTTGTTTATAATGTCCCCACCACCACTTTGTTGCGTGATGGTGGCTTATAACATGTGGTAATTGGAGTCGCGGATTGCTATCGCAAGGACGCCGTACTACTAGTAATAATGGGTGCCGGGCAGTGAAGAGTGGTTAGACGCGGTTTGTATGTTATACTCATAATAGATTGCTTTATACCTCGTACAGGTTAAACATGTCTCTGAAGAGGTGGCATAAAATGAATGCTACTGGCTTCGAGCCTACCTGCCCACCTATGGTTAGCGGTGATGGGTAGGTAAGCAATTTGAAATACGATACGAAGATTCTCTCCTTTCTTTGGGGAGCACGGAATAGAGTGCTCCATACTAGAACTTCGGCTTTCAAACGACTGCCTCTTCAATCCTGCGCAGTGCTAGTGAGCCGCAAAAGGAAGGGAGAACATTCTCATCAAAGGGCCGCTTCCAAGGTCACGGTTCAAGGACGTCCAATTTTCAGAGTTTTGGCCATTGTCGCCCTGCAGGATTTATGCCATAGTAATTGACCCTGTGATTTGACACCACCTCGGGTTTATTGTGGCGCAGTACGGAGTAAGGTTCCCTGCTGGTGGTCATCGCCGTCTGTGAATGCGCCCTGGAACCGGCGTACTCTCTGCGTGCGGAGTAGGGAGCAGGATAAGGCGAACTCTATTGACTCGGCCATCCTATGTCTGAGCCTTCATCTGACATCAACGCAATGAGAAGCAACCCAACGCGAGAGCAGCCTTCCAAGGGGCGGCGCCGCCGTATTACTGCACTCAACTTTGGCCAATTTCGAGTCTCAGTTTGACCGTTGTACCCGTCGCCTCGGGAGGCACCACTGCACAATGACATCCAGTTGCTGGTGCTACGCCGGAGAGCTCAAGAGCATTGACCACAGGCAGCCGGTGTGGGTAGGGGCCACTTTGTGATGCCGGAGACACTCTGCAAAACCCCTGCGTCTATCCCTGCACATGTTCTTGGCAGTCCAGCAAAACCCCTGCGGATTGTCCTCTTAGCGCAGGCGCTTGGTGTGCCTCTGGTGTTTCCCCCTGTCCCCGAGCCATCTAGTCCAGAGCTGTTGCTGCTCTGGGTCTTGCTGTCACTTTGGGACCCCGGCGAGAGACATGCGCATCTGGTGATGAAGGCAGCATCAGAACATGTATCCAGGGGCGTGTATACGAGTTGACAGCACACGCCTTTGGAGGTGATGGATTGACCAAGGGGCGAGTGATTGGTGGCGAGGCGGAACAGGCTGGGTGGGTAGAACAAGTAGTTGCTTGAACGGACACACCAAGCCAGCCTTCCAGGACAGTTGGGGCGCCAGATGCGGTCCAAGTCAATAACAGCAGCCTCCCCAGACTGCCAGACTCGAGACGGCTGTCTGACCTTTTCTTCTCGATTCCCGCCTGCGCCTGGACTTGCCACCGACTGCAGAGCACGCGCACAGCACGCCCAGCCGTTTTGAACACCACCACTGACGATATCGCTGCGGGTGACGCAGAGTAGAAACAGCCACAACGCAGAGAGAAACAGCCACACGAGCCGGCCAGGCCCGAGCATCGCGCGACAGCGAGGCGCCAAGCGAACAGTCAGCATACAAGAAACCATCATTGTGCTCGGCGCGAGGCATCCAGAGTAGGAAGAGACAAAGGCCTGAATCCACCGGAGGCTGAATCCACGGAGAGGCCGCTGGGCGCCTTCGGCTTTTTTTTCGCCCTCGCAGGCCGCTTCCCCCTCTCCTCGCCTGGAGCAGGAACGTGGGATTCCAAGGTCGCCGCTGCCAGCCCCCCAGGGAGCACCTGAGCCCAGGGCCAAGACACCCTGTTCGAGCGCACCGACTCGGATCGCCGCCTGCATGTCGAGTCCTGCATTCCGATTCCACCACCACTGATCTGGCCGTCAGCACCGCATCCTGCTGTCTAGTTGGGCTCTGATCTCGATTCTGCTGCACCGAACCGCTCGAGTCAGCGGCTTACGCACCGGCGCTGCTCTGCTGCATTTCGCTTGGGCCATATTGTCTGTAAGTCCGCTAGCTCTGGCCAGCCCTGCCGCTATTGTCTCCCCCAGCACGCACCTCGCACGGGATATTGCTGCGCAAGGCGGCGAGAGGATCGCATTGTGGCCCTGGAGCTGCTGCCCGCCTCCGCCATTCCCGTCGCCGCCATCGTCTGTTGTCACGGAAGCTGCCGGGCGAATTAACTGTTGTTCATTCCTCCTTGGCTCCGCTTCCCGCCTCCCGCCTCCCACCACGGCCTCCTTTCATTCCAGCCAGGGCCCGGTACTGCTTCCCACAACACAGCATAGCTGAGGCTCGGTGCATTTTTGCTAATGACGCAGGCAATCTATCAGATACCAAGTGGAACGGCGACCCAGTCAGATCTGGGGATCCGGTGTCTATCGGCAGGAGCTGCCCTACGTACTGCATGCTGCTACTGCTGCTGCTACTACTCCATCCTCCATACGGGGTCTATTGTACTGAAATCTCGTCACGACAACATCTCGACTCTTTAACAAATAATACTCTTCCGGTTGGCTGCTAGGCTTTTGCATTCAACACACAGAAACGCGATTTGCAAGGTCGACTTGGATACAAAGATTTACTACTACAGCTGCTGCATTTCCACTCCCAATCACGCAGCAAAAGACGACCCTACCCCTCCCCAATCATTGGATACTCGTCGTCAATTATTCCGGTCCCGATATCTGCCCGCCTTGCCTAATCTTATCCGATACTGGTTGCCGGATCTGGACTGAGAGACACTGTCATCCGATGACCTGAACAACAAATAGTGTCCTTGGCCATCTCAATGCTGAGCGACAATCGTATGCGAGCGAGCCTCCAGGTGGCTCCGCTGGAACTCACCAAGCCTCGACCTGAAGAGACCGGCGATGGCTCTTCCTCACACGACCGGACCCCCAAAGGCGAATCTCACTTGGACACTTCACATCTTCGTTCGCAAATGACGCCACCAGTTACCCCCAATGGCTCGCAGGAGGACCTGCCCTCCAGACCGGAGTCCCATATGCCGCCTGTCTTCCACAACTTCCTCCGGGCCTTTTATCCTTTTCATCCGACTCTCGCAATGGCCGATTCTAGCGTCACTCTACCATTAGACGAAGGAGACGTCGTTATGGTGCACTCAATTCACACAAATGGGTGGGCCGATGGGACGCTGCTGGCATCGGGCGCAAGGGGATGGCTTCCAACCAACTACTGCGAGGCGTACGAGCCAGAGGAGATGCGGAATCTCCTCAAAGCATTGCTCAACTTTTGGGATCTTCTGCGGATTACAACGATTGATGAAGGACACATGTTTCAGAGTCAAGAGTTCATGAAGGGTCTTATCGGTGGAGTGCGGTATCTGCTGGCAAGTTTCACTTTCCGCAGCTTCCAAGGCATGCCAACTAACTTATTCTGTATAGGAGCGCACTCAGTGTTTAAATCGTGAATCTACCCTCATTCAGCGGTGCGACCCTCTGCGAAGGTGTCGTAAGTCGCTTTTATCAGAACTTTCCTCGCTCGTCAAGACAGCGAAGCGGCTCCAAGAGCTCCAACGAGTGGCATTAGACTTTCCCGACGAAGTAAATGATGTTGTAGACCAAATGATCTTGAAGGCGTTCAAGATCGTTACCAAGGGAGTGCGATTTCTTGACGTCATGGACGATGATAAGCGGGCTTACTCTTCGTCACTTACAATTGACGCCATGCCTCCTGTAATTGAGGAGACGTGTGTTCCGCCTACACCTCCCGCGGACCGAGGCGCATTCAGTGAGCAGACACAAACGGCTACGGACGACCGCGCTTCTGCCGCTGCGACTGTTGGCGATGCCGCTTCTCTTACATCAGGAGAGACAAGCACTATTGCCCGACCAGTCCAGACTTACCGTTGGAGCAAGCGGCTGTCGTCCCTGAACGCTCCGGTTGGCGCTAATTCACGTCGACAATCCCAAGCCAGCATGATGCAGATGAAGCGCCTCTCCGCGAACATGGCTCACCGATTATCCTTGGCTGGGCCATCTCCGCTTTCGCGACCACACCATCTGGTATCCGAGCGCCTTAGCAAGAGCCATGATAAGTTTCTTTCGCACCTCGGATCATTTATTGGCCGTCTTCATCTACAGTCACAATCCCGACCTGAGCTTGCAACGGCCATCAAGCAGTCGGCCATCTCTGGAGGAGAGCTCTTGGCCATTGTAGATGCGGTTTGCACACAGAGCAGCTCCATAATCGGCGCCTTGGTGTCTTCGAGGGAAGCCTTGTCAGAGCGCATTCGGGATCTGGTGTTCGCGGCTCGGGATACTTTGGTGAATGCTGAGACGGAGGGGGCAGACATCATCATGCCTCAGGATAATAGCATCATGCTCATGTCAGCGACAAGCTGTGTGAGAGCGGCCGGCGAGTGCGTTGCCTTGACAAAAGGCGTAATTGAGAGAACGGGAGACTTTGAACTCGAGTCTGATGGAAATGCTTTGCAGTTGGATTTGTCTGTCCTAGATACCGCTGTAACTAGGTCAAGGGCACCGTCACTTGCAGAGAGATCCGAAGCTGCCAGCGTTGCCAACTCCTCTCATGCAAGTGAATCGATAAGCTCCTCCATCAGGCGGCCAAGTGTAGTGGCACTTGATAAACCTCTGCCCCGAGTCCCCGAAAGCCAACCTGACGAGGAGTCTACCCCGCAAAATCGGTCTCCCAAGAACTCTCGACCATCATCAGCGGCAGGGGAGGGTGTATCCAGTCCGGCTTCTTCTGCCACATCTGTTGGCCGAACGCTCCCTCCCCTTCCAAAGCTTACTACTACTTCGATGCCCGTGGACCGTCAGGGTGCGGCTGACAGCTCTACACATGAGCAGGACCCCCATGCATCCTTTGACAGCATGGCTGGTTCCAGCGCTGGAAGCAGCACAACGTACCTGAGTAGGGACTCTGAAGTCAGCATTGTATCTCTGAGCTCGACACGAGCCACCACCCCTGACCATACACTGGTTCCGCGAAGCCAGCCCTCTATTTCTGAGCTGAGCACCACGGGAAGCTCGACTCATACCGAGGAAGCAGATGATGTTGAATCCAAGTTATTGATGAAGACATTCGCACATGAGCTTGTCTTCAACAAGGAAGGCCAGGTGACGGGCGGCACGCTTCCAGCATTAGTCGAGCGTTTGACCACCCATGAGGCTACCCCCGATGCCACTTTCGTCTCAACTTTCTATCTTACGTTTAGGCTTTTTTGCACGCCTGTGCAGTTGACAGAGGCACTTATTGATCGATTTGAATATGCGGAGGAATCGCCACAAACCTCAAGCCCGGTCCGCCTGCGGGTATATAATGCTTTCAAGGGCTGGCTTGAGTCGCACTGGCGTGACCAAACTGACCGCGATGCCTTGAAGCTTATTATCCCCTTTGCAGAGGCGCGGCTCAATGCTGTATTACCCTTTGCGGGCTCTCGACTGCTGGAACTAGCGCAACGTGTGTCTGGCGAGGGCGCGCTGGTGCCACGACTTGTCTCTTCTATGGGCAGGACCAACACCGCGATTGGTCAATATGTCCCGGTGGACCTGCCTCTTCCCTCTCCCGTTATTTCCAAGGGCCAGCAGAATACGCTGCAGTCCTTCAAGACTGGCAGCACCTCGCCAACAATTCTTGACTTTGAGCCGCTGGAACTCGCTCGCCAATTGACAATCAGGCAGATGAACATCTTCTGCTCCATTTTGCCGCAAGAGCTTCTGGCCTCTCAGTGGATGAAAAAGGGTGGAGCGAACGCCCCCAATGTCAAGGCCATGTCCTCCCTATCGACCGACCTGTCCAACATGGTTGCTGAAACGATACTCCATCATACGGAGCTCAAGAAGCGTGCGGCCATTATCAAGCAGTGGATCAAGATTGCGCAGCAATTTCTGGAGCTCCACAACTATGATGGCCTGATGGCCATTATATGCACACTTAACAGCAGCACCATTACTCGCCTGCGTAAGACTTGGGATGCCATACCACAGAAACGGAGAGACGCGCTCCGCAGCTTGCAGGAGATTGTAGAGCCATCGCAGAATAACAAAATCCTTCGCACCAAACTGCATGATCACGTCCCTCCCTGCCTGCCGTTCCTTGGCATGTATCTCACCGACCTGACTTTTGTCGACATTGGCAACCCAGCAACCAAGGAGGTGTCACTGGGCAGCGAAACCGAAGAAGATGGCCTGGGGGGATTGACGGTTGTCAACTTCGACAAGCATACGCGAACAGCCAAGATCATCGGCGAGCTCCAGCGGTTTCAAATCCCTTACAGGCTGACAGAGTTACCTGATATGCAGGACTGGCTATCAGCACAGTTTCAGCGGATTCGCGAAGGTGACCAAGGAAATGTCCAAGTGGCATACTATCGAAAGAGCCTCTTGCTCGAGCCTCGCGAAACATTACTAAAACGGGAGATTGAATCACCGGCTGCGGCGGCTGCGACACTGGCCCCCTCTACTCGAACCGACCTTTTCGGCTGGATGACGCGCGACCGCGGCGGGCAAAACTCAGCACCATCACAAACTTAAGGGCGTACAAGCTGCCTTGCTCTCATGCCCTATCCTTTGACCCGACGGCTCTTGATATGATAGGCCGGGAATGGACTTTTTTACAACTCTACGCACCTCCACGCACATATACATTGCTCATTACATTTGATTTCGATACCCTGACATTGTATTCTGGTTACTTTTCTGCTTCATTCTGGAACACAAACACTCAATCCTCAATCTTAATCAGCATTACAACACTTATTTGTTTGATCGACTATGTTTCTGCCTCGGCAGAAAATGGCAAAAGCCCTCATAATGCAGCTAAGGGCCTCATCTCGGACTATATCCTCGGGGAGTAGCTTTGTTCTACCTCGAGCACGGGGTCTGTTGACTATCCATGAGAGGCTCCACAGGTGTGCTGTCTCGCTTTAATGTCTCGCTACATGATATGATTTTTTTTTTCGTCTCGTTTCTTTTCGTTCGTTGGGAGTGTGGAAGGTAACGGAGTTGGTGACTCTGCTTTCGTCTTGTATCGGGTGCATGGGCGTTGGAACACAAAAGGGCCTAATTTTGGAGTTGAATCCGGTTGACTGAGATGATGCATGATCTGTCTTTTTTTGTGAGTTATTGGGAAGATGTGGGACGCGAACGTGGAAAGCGCTCCTGGAATGGCGTCACGATAGGATGAAGCGGGTTGTGGGCATGAAAAGGTTTTGTGTACATGGAGTTAGAATCTGTATCAGATGACAAATTATGGGCAGGTAGAGATGAAAAGACACGAAGTTTGAATTCATTCTAGGTAAACAAACAATTGGTGTTTGGAGTTGTAAGCTGCCAGCCTTACATGGGCGCTTGAGCATGTGTCACGAGGAATCGAGGCAGCGCTGAGATGGCGATGCACATGGAAGATGTAACCCCGTACACGTGGCAGGCATGGAAAACCCATAACCATGTATGGGAAGGTGGTGGGATGGGAACCGATACTACTACTTGAAAGATATGGAGATGGGGATGTGTCGAATGCTTGGCTACCAGGTTAGTCGTCTCGCCTGCCTTTCCCCGGGGTAGCGCCTTGGGCTTAGACTCGGGGCTGGGCAGGCGGGCTGGTGCAGAACCGCCTGCGCGCGTTGTGCTCCGTAGACGGCCGGGAGAAGGGAAATCCAACGTGTGAGTTTCAGCTCTGGGACTACTTGTAGGTAACATGCTTTTTTTTCGACTCGCTGGTGGAACCTGGGAATGTTGCTTTGCAAAGGGGCTTTTTTTTGGTCATGGTTTGATAAGTGAGGTGGATAAGGTATGCACTACTGGGTACTTGCTGGAGACGGGGCCGCGTCGATGGAGGGCAAGTATGTGGAAGATAAGGCTGAAGAGTATGAGGCATGATGCAATCAATGACTTGGTTCCAGAGTCCAGTGATGTGCGTCTGGGAGATTCCCGTGCTGCTCGATGTAGATTATGGCGTATACGAGGATGCTGGAGCGTATTTCCTGTCCACTCACTCACTGCCTTTGGTAATTGGACGACTTGAGAGGGTGGCACGTAGCGTGCGTGTGTGTAGGGCACTATACGCCTCGTGTCCCGTCTGTTGGTCTTTTGAGGCGGATGTAACATTCAGAAAATAAGGCAAGGCAGCAGCTCCATATGGAGCGCGATAGAGCGGATTTCAGCAGGTAGGTACCTGGAGGATAGCGATTTAGTGGTATCCGGGCCACCGAGGACTCCGTACAAGAACCTCGTCTATCTGGCTGCAGGCTCTAAGCAAAGGCGTTGCCAATGGCGCTGATAAGTGCAGGGCGCGGCGCGTGGAGGGGTCAACAGTGGTGCTACCACCTGCAACTGGGGCCACTGGCAGATAAATCACGGGCCACACCAGTCTCGATAGCGGTAGCGCGTGCATGTTGTAGGATCCGTTTCCTGGCTCGGGGATGCAGCACTCAGGCTCGCAGTGGTGGGCGCTGTGAGGAGGGGTAGTTTAGGGGATCGCCAGGTATTGCAGCGGACAATCGCAGCTAGTCGAATTGTGGGAGTTGAAGGGGATTGAAAGATTGGACGGAAAAAAAGCAGAAGATGGGCACTGAAAACGCTACCTGCTTACAGACTATGCGAGAGGGCAATGTGTGTTGATTAATCACGGTGGCTGTAAGAGAAGAGATCCTACTCCGTACTCCTCCGCATATGCTATCACACACACAGTTGCGCATACTATCAACTACTGTCGCTACTCCGTACATATGGGGGAGAGCCGGGGCCCCGCGATGGGCGTTGCGTGTGGAGGCGGCATCCTTTGACGGCCCAAGATTCTGGATTAGTGTTTAAAATGTCACGAGCCAGTAGTAATTGGTGCAGCGATGCCCAATGGAAGAGGCCCTGCTGCATATGCCAGGCGCTGCGTTACATATATATGTAACAGTACGGAGTAGTATGTATGCACTCCGAACTTCGCATGTGGTGCTGCCAGCAGTACTATTGATATCAAAGACAGCCTCTAGCGCACTGAGGGTCGAGCTGAGAACGGCTTGATCGGGGCCAGCTAGATCTCGGATTCCAGGTCGACGTAAAATTACGGATCACGAAGTTTGGGAAGCGATAAGTTAGTCAGCTGAGGTCCCGGCAAGGCCCCCTGTGACTACCTCACTGGCTGAGGAACAGACGAGGAAGGACGGAACGAGGGAACGTTACATGGATGGTCTAGGCCCAACTCGGAACATTTCAAAAACGATCTCCTTTGCCTGTGCCAGAGGAAATGGCGTTCGGCTTCTCGCAGGCGGGTGACCCGTTGCGCTTGGCAAGCGTCTGTGGCGGCGTTGGTGCGATCGAGAAGCGCCCGAGGAAGGATTTTGGGCAGAGCCAGGCGCCGCTCGCTTGCCGTAGCACCGTAATGCGAGTGTGCATGTACCGGACACGAGGACAATGGAGAGAAAGTTGTGTGGGAAGATGGTGGCCAAACTATATCTGGGCCTCGCTGGGTGTCTGATAACCGAAGATAAAGCGATGGCCCACACCGGCCATGAATCAGCGTGCAGCATCTATCATGTGCCCGCTCCGCAGCCCTTTCTTCCCATGCCGAAGCGCGCCCCGCCCCGGACCTTTTTCCCTCCTCAGGCGCAGTCCTTTAGGCTTGACCGCGGCACATCTCTTGATTAGCCCGTTGGAACAACGAACAAGGGGTCTCGGGCCAGTCAGACATCCATCAGCTAAGGCTCTTTTGGGGGCGGTGGCGGACGCCTCGATCTGGGCCATTCCCCCCCAAAGACCAACCAGCGCCTGGGGCCATTCGGGCCTTCGTCCGCGAGCTGACAAGTTTCTATGGTGGTGAGGCAGGGGGGAAGAGGCCCCAAGCATGAAGCACAAAGAGATTCTGTTTTGAATCACTTTCCCCAGAGCATTTTGTCTGATGACCGGCCCCCAGCCCAGCCTACAATGGGCGGGCGAGATACGAAGACACCGCTGTCGATACGGCGTGCAAGGGATTTGTAGCGTGGCGTGCCTGTGAATGGCCAGGGACCTCGCTCTCGACACCGTCCTTTTGGAGGCGACAGCCAAGAGACGAACGAGAAGGAAGCCAAGGACAATTCACATGTTGGTCTTCTCAATCGGGCATGGAGTGGAATCTGGGGGACTCGAGATGCAAAGGCGCTTTGTTCCAACCAAACTGCGACGCCACCAAAAGGTGCCGATAGCCATGCCACCACACCCACAGAGCGAAACCGCTGGCGGCTGCTCCAAATCTTAAAGGAGAAAGCCACGCCGTGGGGGATGGCTCAGGATGTTCGCCTGCTCGGGCCCTGCCCCAAGAGTGCAGGTCGTCTGCGTCTGCTAGCACGCATTGGTCGCAAGGGCGTGTTTTCACGAAATCACAACCTCACTGCAGGACGCAATATCGGGTGCGACATGGGTTGCATCGCCTCTCGGCCAATGTTTGGTGTCCACGCTGATACTACTTGCTGGCGAGGCCAACAGAACCGTCCAATCTCACTGATTGCTGCGTGCACCGCGCCCAAAGGTGCTGCTGCTATCAGCCGGCCCCCATGTCGGCCCTATGTATGGACGTACTTGTGCTCTGGATTCTACGAGCAACTCGCCTCGAACACCCGTATAGCTGGCCTACCTGTTCGTATGTACATTCCTATTCCCATCTCTCATGGGAATCGACTCATTGGTATTCATCAAAGTCGCGTGCTGCTGTGGCGGCCTAGCCGAGTGGCGCTGCTCCACCCCACGGCTCCTCGCTCATCAAAAATTATAGCGTGGCGTGGCCAAATCCTGGTCCCTTTTTTTTCTATTTCTTTATCAATGCTTTGGTTTTTTTGCGCCTTGTGACGGACGACTTTTTCCCCGGCCTGAGATACGGCATGGACGCCGCTTGTTCGCGGTTACTTCGTATCATGCCATCCAGTGTCTGCTGTCAGAGCGTAGATAATGCTCTCATCGTTGATACCGACGCCTCATTATCATCCTTCCGAGGTCGGGAAAAAGGCTATTATTAGTACTATATCGTGTTTGAGTCGGTCAACACAGAGACCACATGCCAATCAGTTGCTTGTCTCGTATCTGGCTAGTTTGCGAGCGCCGCACGGTTGCTCCAGCAAAAAAAAAAAAAAAAAAGCTTGTTGGTAAATACTTGTTCATGGTAATTTGCCAGCATGGAGTAGTGCCTCATTCTCTTCAATTTCTCTTCCGTTTTCATCGTTTTCATTAGCAAAGCATTATGTTTCTGGCTCTGGCCTAGCCTTGCCGCGCTCCAGAACGCCGTTTTCTGCTATCTCGTCTTCCTTGCCTGGCCCAATCTGCTTGCTACCTGTACTACGGCCAGTACGAGCACTAGTCAGCGCCCTTCCCACATTCCCGATTGTCACGTAGCTTGTGATGCAACCTTTCTCTTATCCACCTCGTTACTTACCAGCGACCCCTGCTCCCTCCAGCTTGGGCTCCCCAAGGTCGCATTAGCCAACCAGGCTCGACGGCGCAGGCTTTCGCGCATTCCCTTGGCTGCTACCAACGCCCCGGGATCCACGTTGTATGCACTTGTACGAGGCTAGGTTACGGAGCACCAGGTAGGTACCGTGCTACTTTCTGCTGCCGGCGCTGCTAGCACGCTTGTTGGTGCGTTCTCGCGGGATCCTCTGTGGTTGACTCCTTTCTTGTACAGGTACTGGGTACGGGGGCCGCACACCTTGGATGGTCTGTCTGTACGGGAATCCTACTGCTATCTGCGTGTGCCTGCGAGCCCTGCTGGTGATTTGTGGTGTGACTGTGGTCCATCCTCCCCAGCCCGTCTCCGCACCAACCTAGCGCTCGCCGTTCATCCGTCCATCCACTTGGCAGCTAGTAATAGAAAGTGGTTGCTGGAGGGCTAGTTGAGCAACCTTGGCTTTGTTTGTTCCATCCCCTGGAGCAATTGGGATGGGGTAGCCCTGCCGATACTACCCTCCAAGGTGCTGGCCGTCAGATCTGCGCCGCGACCTTCATATATCATCAGGTCCCCCAGATTCGTTTTCCGGATCTCCTGCTTGAGCTTTCTTCTTCACTGTCCGCTCCCATCGTCGCCTCCGTTCCACGGCCTCGGATAACTCCCCGTTGGAACACGCGTGCGCAGCTCGCCCTAGACAGAACGCTCTGCTTCCCATTGAGCGTGCCCCTCGACTGAGCTTATCATCAGTACGAGGCTTCGACAAGTAAAAAAAAAAAGAGGGTCTTTTTCACATAGCAATTAGGCAAAGACAAGGCCATTTCACCATGGCTGACGACGAGAAGCACGTCGCGGAGAGTAGCCCGGAGGTCGCTCCCGTCGACTCCTATGCGGCTGCTCAGCACGACGCCCAGTATGTCGACCGGCCTGCCGGTTGGATCTACAAGGGCTACAAGATCTTTGGCAAAGAAGTCTACTATGCCTCACCCCGAATCCAGCTGTTGCTGGTCGCCCTGGTGTGTTTCCTCTGCCCTGGCATGTACAACTCCCTGAGTGGTCTGGGAGGTGGTGGTCAGGTCGATCCCACGGCTCAGGACCACGCCAGTGTCGCCCTGTACAGCACATTCGCCGTTGTTGGTTTCTTCTCCGGTACCTTCGCCAACCGTCTTGGTCTCCGTCTCACTCTCGGCATTGGTGGTCTCGGATACTGCATCTACAGTGCTTCTTTCCTCAGCTACAACCACAACAAGAACATCGGCTTCGTCATCTTCTCCGGTGCATTCCTCGGTGTCTGCGCTGGTCTCCTCTGGACCGCTCAGGGTGCCGTCATGATGGCTTACCCCCCTGAGGAGAAGAAGGGTCGTTACATCTCTACCTTCTGGATCATTTTCAATCTTGGTGCCGTCATTGGCTCTCTGGTATGTTCATTTAGCAAAGTTTTTAAGCGTCTTATTCCCTTAACTTTAATCCCCTCGAAGCTTGCTCCGACCCCCCCCCCCCCCCCCCCCCCCCCCCCCTTTGAGCTTATTCATGGTCATTTTTCTGGCCACTCTTCTTGATTCCATCTTATCCACATTGATCAAGTCTTCATCAAAGCCTGATGCTAACTTTTGCGGCGGTAGATTCCTTTGGCCCAGAACATCCACAGCCACAGCGGCACCGTCAGCGATGGCACCTATGCTGCTTTCATCGTCCTCATGTTCCTCGGATTGGTCCTCTCATTCTTCCTGCTGGACGCTAACAAGGTCATCCGTGAGGACGGCACCAAGATTGTCCTGATGAAGAACCCCTCGTGGACCACCGAGTTCAAGGGCCTCTGGGAGACTTTGTACAACGCTCCCTGGATCCTTCTTCTCTTCCCCATGTTCTTCGCCTCCAACATCTTCTATACCTACCAGAACAACGACATGAACGCCGCTGCATTCAACATCCGTACCCGAGCTCTCAACAACCTGCTGTACTGGCTCGCCCAGATTCTCGGCGCCGTCATCAATGGTTATGCTCTGGATTACTCCGGCGTCAGCCGTAGCACCCGTGCCAAGGCTTCCTTTGTCTTCCTTTTCATCCTCACCTTTGCCATCTGGGGCGGTGGATACGCCTGGCAGAAGATGCAGCCCGGCCGTGATGTGGTCTCGCAGCCCGATTACGAGGCCCAGAAGGTTGATTGGGAGGATGGTGGCAAGCTCTTCCTCGGCCCCATGTTCCTGTACTTCTTCTACGGCTTCTACGATGCTATCTGGCAGACCAACATCTACTGGTGGATGGGCTCATTGTCCAACTCTGGTCGCAAGGCCGCCAACATGGCTGGTAAGTCTTGCTCAAAGCATCCGCCCTCATATTTCATCGACATGTTTGCTGACTTACTGCGACAGGTTTCTACAAGTCTTTCCAGTCCGCCGGTGCCGCCATTTTCTGGCGTCTCGACGCTCTGGCCACCCCTTACATGACCATGTTTGCCGCCACCTGGGGTGTCCTCGCCGGATCCCTTGTTCTGGCCGCCCCCGTGGTCTTCTTCAAGATCCAGGACCACGTCTCGATTGAGGAGGATCTGAAATTCAGTGACGAGACAATCGAGGATGTCGTCGTTGGTGCTAACAAGACCGTTGACGTTTAAGTGTAAGGAGGATGGTTGTTAATGATTTGTGGCCGGGTGGAGGACTCGGTCAGTTGAATGATTGTGAAGCGTTTTCGAACGTTATGCTCCTGATTTAAATGATTTAATGCAAAGGCTTCAAGCAAGCCTCCTATTCCCATATATTAAATTCAATACCAAGGACACGTAATTATTGTGGAGCACCATTGAGGCGTATTACATCGCTGCTATGCATCGTGACTTGTGTGTGTGAAGGTCTTTGAACGGGATTGGACGGCGATAGTCGCAGAGACAACTATTTTCTGGTGCTGACCAATGTGATTGGGATATCCAAAGACAATAGGTGAGTATCATGGGTATTACCTAAATATATATGTAGAACAATCTACGTCAGAGCGTCTCTCTTGAAAATATGAGCGGCAACCCGGCGCTTCGTGGCGCGTCTTGGGCGGTTAGACTCAACTACTATCTCTGATGCACGTTCAGTAGTGAACCCACTTGTGGTATCCACGACCCTCCTTGTTATTACAATGGCCGCAGCGTATATTACAAGAAGATCCTACAGAACCTATTGAAACATTACTGCTGAAACCAAATCAGTAGTAGGTACTGTCTCATGGTCTCTTGACTGCTATACGGGCCAGAGCAGTGACTGTTCTTATTACATAAGCTCGACTCGGTTGCGCGCGGCTATCGATTGGACCACAACGCTCGAGCATTGTCACAGGCTTCTGCTCCATGGTAACCTGATATTAAAAAGTCTCTTCATTGCTGTTTTACGTGCTACCAGCCTCCATCCATGAAATGATCAGGATGACCGCGTGACGGCGAGCCAAAATGCCCTTGTTCTTTGATGAATACGAAGCGCCGTCCTCGTGACGTGGTGTCCGAGAGGCAACTGAGCTCGTTGAGGCGATGTCGGTCCTTTTGTGAGCGGGTATCTATTTTGCAAATCGATTTGCCAAGACTCACGCATGGCCAGTCGATTTGTTTCTCTTCGGGATGCCCCTCCCGGGCTGTGTTTCTGGCATGGTTGTACGTCACCAGTTGCCGCAACGGCATCAGGGTTTCATCTGCGCTTTGGCTGGGCGGCGCTTCTCGTCTGTTTTTCTCGTCGGGTGTTGGAGCGGCGCTCTAGCAAACGGCTGCCCAAGCCGGTAATGGCACTGCCGCTGCGGACTGGCTGGCGGACGGGCTTTGGCAGATCCGATGTGTTTTTTTTTTTACTTTGGGATAGTCTGAGGTTGTGCCTGTTACGGATTGCTCGTTCGCTGCCACTGGCTGGTACACACGTTCAGGCGCTTATACGGATCCACATGTGGTTAGAGCTTCTCTCATCGAATCGACGGCCTCCGGGCAGCTATTTTGAAGATCTGTGCTGGACGACCAAGATTCACGTTTGCACGCCTGGTGCGATATGCGCTAGGCTTGTTTCCTTGTTTGCCTAATCGCTCGTGTGTCAGTTTACGCTCACCGATTTGGCCCCTCTTCGCAGTGGTTCTTATTGTCGTGCCTGCGCCGCTATTGTTCTTGAATCTTTGTCCCTCTTGCATCTCACTCCCCTTTTCTAATACTGTTCAAACAATAGGCAATCATAATGAGTACATAGATACTTTTCACTCTTTACATCTCGTTGGGGGTTTCCTTTGTACCTTTTTCTTTCTCAGGTTTTCTCGTCTTCTCAATATTCATTGTTTTTTTACCTTTACTATATCCAATCTCTCATCTATCTTCACCGGCTGGCCGTGACGAATATCTCGACTGCTATCACGGCCTTCAAATTTTCTCTTTCTGTCTTTCATTACATCGAAATTTCTGCTCTTTGACATTCATTTCATCAAAATGGTTCTATCCCGTACAGACGGTAATCCACCGCCGTTTCCTCACGTTCCAGACACTCTTCGGGGCGATTCGTTCGACCCATCAATACCTCAGCAGTCTATCGAACCGCGCGCAGACACAGCTCCCTACATCACCCCATATCTCAGCCTTCGGTCTCGCCTCTCACAGATATGGATCAACCGGTGGACCGTCCTCTTAATCATTCTGCTCGCTCGCATCATCATCCTAATAGCCCAACTGCGAGATAACCTCAACGATGCTGAGTCAAAGGCTCTTTCAGCCTGCACCAAGGTCGAAGGCGTTGGCAGTGCGATGGCTTCAATGCCTCACTACCTTTCTCTTGGAGTGAACGAGCTCGTTGCCACAGGCGTTGAAAAGACCGTCCACGGCATGGTGGAGATGCTCGACCTTGTCATCAGTGGCGTTGAGGGTATAATCATCTTCTACATCAATTTCCTGACGGCAACATACACCTGCCTTGTTACTGCCTTGGTACACGGGACTCTTGATGTGGTCGCCAACGTCACCGCAGGGGCGACAAACGCGTACAATAAGCTTATTAACGGGACTGTGGACGACCTCCAGAAAATCGCCAAAGCCTTGCAAAAGAGCATCACAAACCTCACGACTGGTATTGAGGACTCTGTTTTTGGCAACTTGATTGCAGAGATACCCAAAGTCAACTTGACAAAACCCCTTGATAAGCTCAAGGATTTCCAGTTGAACTCGACCAGTTTTATTGGCGGCGTCCAACAGTTGAATAAGGATCTTCCTACGTTTGAGCAAGTTCAAAATCTTACCGAAGAAGCCATCTCGTTTCCCTTCAATATCCTGCGCAATGCTTTGAATGAGAGCTACGCCAACTACGAGTTCAACAGGAGCACTTTCCCCCTTGCTGAAAAGCAGCAGCTGACTTTCTGCTCTGACAATGACTCGCTCAACAACTTTTTCGACCACTTGTTCGACCTTGTGGCAAAGGCTCGCGTGGTCTTCATTGTAGTTCTGTCTTTACTAGCAGCTGCCGTTATGGTTCCAATGGCATGGCTGGAAATTCGTCGATGGCGGCAGCAAAAGAAGCATGCCAAACTCGTTACCCAGGGCCAGCGCGACCCAATGGATGTCGTCTACATCGCTTCCAGACCTTTTTCCGCCTCGTATGGCATTCGACTTACAAGCAAAATGAATGGGAAGCAGCAGATCCTATACCGCTGGTGCATTGCATATGCAACCTCGCCAGCTGCCTTATTCGTCTTGTCACTAGCACTATCCGGATTTCTTGCATGCATATGCCAATACATTCTTCTCCGGGCGGTGCAGAAGGAGACGCCCGCGCTAGCTCGCGAAGTCGGGGCATTTGCCGAGGATGTCGTCCAAAGTCTGCAGAACGTGTCCCAGTCCTGGGCTGATGGCGCCAATGGGGTCATTACAGGCCTCAACGACGATATCAACCATGATCTTTTGGACTACGTTAGCAATGCGACGGAAGCCGTGAACAATACAATCAACACGTTCCTTGACAAGATGGAGGAGGGTTTGGAAACCGCATTCAACGGCACGATTCTGTTAGGCCCCATCAAGACAGTTCTACATTGTGTCATTGGACTCAAGATTGAGAGTGTTCAAAAGGGGCTTACATGGGTTCACGACCACGCTCACGTTGACTTGCCTCTCTTCCCCAACAATACCTTTAGCGCCGGAGCCAACAGTTCTCTGTCTGGTGACTCCGATCTGCAGAGTTTCCTGGCCTCGCCTTCATCCGTGTCAGCCGACGAGGTGAGTGGAGCTGTTGACCACGTCACGGACTGGCTTCATGGCAACCTGGTGCAGGAGGCCCTCGTCTCTACCGGTATTTTCCTCGTCTATGTGATTATTGTCTTGATTGGCGTGATCCAGACTCTTATAGGGATGTCCGTGCATGAGCGTGGCCGTGCTGAGGGAGGCATCCGCTACCTAACACAGGATCAAATGCAAACCAACGCGCCCGCAGAGCGCTCCTGGTCACAGGACCCACCGCCTCCGTGGGCACCAGCGGCCTCCCCAAGCGCCGTGGGAGGCAATAGCTCAACAAGGGGCATGGATAATGAGAAATTCATCTACGGTGCGAGTCCAACACGGCCAAACATGGGCAGCAACAATCCATATGACCGCTACGATGAAAAGTCTGGCTTCTGATGCAGCTGTTTCAAGGTATCAAACAGCAATGTGGGTTTGAAGGAAGACGTGAGAGGGTGAGAACTATGAGAGGTGATAATAATAGCTCTCGCCTGAGCTGGCTCAGCAGGCTGAAAATAATTGCTGGCAAATTAGTGGACAATAGAGGTGGCGTTAGGGTATTCAGGCATCTTGGTCGGGTTTGGTTTTGGTTTTGATTTTTCGAATTGGTCTAGTCTGCCACCAGTCACATCGTGTAATTTCATTGCTAGATACTAGGAAAAGTTGCAAAACCTAAATAAGCACGTCCGTATTGATGTTGTGTCAACAAACGTGCCTCGAGAATGGGTGTAAGTAAAGGGCCGTTGTTTCCAACCCCTTCCACCTCGGAGTCACCCTTTGAATAAGACGCGGAGATTTGAGACAAAGTTTTGTTGGAGGCGTCTTAGTGGCAACTCTGTCAGGTCGGAAGCATCCCGTAATGTCAGATGTGCGTGCATCAGCAGCATGTACATTGCATTGCATTGCATGTAGGTTCAATCTTGGAGACCCTTGGATCAGGATCATCGGCATTGTTGCTTGAACATTACCGTATTGGGCAAGTCCGGGCCTGTGGGGCTGGGCTGCAGCTGCGGGAGGCGGGGCATATGCAGGTGCTAGCCTTGATGGAGGGGCGGACCGCATTCTTCCGGAATCGGTCGCGGGCATCAGAACTGATTCTTAAAAACGACAGAGCCTGTCAACCTCTTTGCCACTGACCTCGACATCGACACCAGAGTTCTTCGCCCAGGTGAATTGGCCATTCGAATCGGAAAAAGAGACACCATGGACGCTATCAAACAGACCTTTCAACGCTGCAAGGCGCAGAACCGGGTTAGTACTTGTCTTTGTCTCTTTTTTGGCCCAACTGCCCCTCCATGGCATCCGCGGGGTAGTTTCATTGTTGAGAAAGATGGCGTTGCTGACATTTGGGTTTCAAAAACTGTAGCCGGCGCTGGTCACGTATGTGACTGCGGGATACCCACAACCGGAGGACACGCCCGGCATCTTGCTGGCTATGGAGAAGGGAGGAGCTGGTTAGTAACCGCACAAAAGAGATGAAGGAGCTGTGCTAATGCGCGAGGGGGGAAAGACGTCATTGAACTCGGTGCTCCTTTCACGGATCCCATTGCTGACGGACCGACTATCCAAACGGCGAACACGGTACGAAAAACGATACAGAATAGGAAAATCGTTGCAGCTCTGACTTTTGTGTGACATAGATTGCTTTGAAGAATGGCGTCAGCATCGAGTCTACTCTGGCCATGGTCAAGGAGGCCAGGTCCCGTGGCCTGAAGGCTCCGGTTATGCTTATGGGCTACTACAACCCTCTTCTAAGCTACGGCGAGGAGCGTCTGCTTCAGGATTGTCAAAGCTCCGGCGTCAATGGCTTCATCGTCGTCGACTTGCCCCCGGAGGAGGCAGTCTCGTTCCGCAAGCTCTGCAATAAGGGCCGGTAAGTTTCACTTCCTAGTGGAGTGCCATTATACACGCCCGTTGGGATATGTGCTAATTAGATCTGGGCAAATTAGCCTTTCATATGTCCCCTTGATCGCCCCCGCGACATCAGATACCCGCATGAAGATCCTCTGCCAGTTGGCAGACTCATTCATCTATGTTGTCTCAAGACAGGGTGTCACCGGTGCTACCGGAACTCTCAGCACACACCTCCCCGAGCTCCTTAGCCGGGTCAAGAAATACAGCGGTAACAAGCCGGCCGCTGTCGGGTTTGGTGTTAGCACACACGAGCACTTCCAGAGCGTTGCCGCCATTGCCGATGGTGTTGTAGTCGGCAGCCAAATCATCACCACGATCCAGAAAGCTGCCTCTGGCCAGCACGAGGCAGACGTTGAGAACTACTGCGCCTATCTCTGCGGCCGCGATTCCCGACCTGTGCTCACGGGAGAAGTTCCTTTGATCCAAGATGCGCCTGGCAACCACGGCGCCAGCGCGGACTCTGTCTCTGTCAATGCTGTTGTCACAGATGGCGACCGTATTACGGCCGAGCAGGATAGCGCTTTGGTGGCTCAATTAGCAGCTCTGCATGGCAAAATCCCTGAGCGATTTGGAGAGTTTGGTGGCCAGTACGTCCCCGAGAGCTTGATGGATTGCTTGTCCGAGCTCGAAGAAGGTTTCAATAAGATAAAGGATGATCCATCGTTCTGGGAGGAGTACCGATCATATTACGACTATATGGGACGACCATCTCGCCTCCACTTGGCAGACCGCCTTACAGAACACTGTGGTGGTGCCAATATCTGGCTCAAGAGAGAGGATCTGAACCACACTGGTAGCCACAAGATCAACAACGCTCTGGGACAGCTGCTTCTCGCTAGGCGATTGGGAAAGACCAAGATCATTGCCGAAACTGGCGCCGGCCAGCATGGTGTTGCCACTGCGACTGTGTGTGCCAAATTTGGCATGGAGTGCACAGTTTACATGGGAGCAGTAAGATTTTTAACCACTCCTGATTACGTGTTCAACTTTTGAAGATAAGATTTTAACTGACCATATTGAACAGGAGGATGTTCGCCGACAGGCTCTCAATGTCTTCAGAATGAGACTGCTTGGTGCCAAGGTTGTGGCCGTGGAAGCTGGAAGCAAGACCCTCCGAGATGCCGTCAATGAGGCCCTTCGCGCCTGGGTTGTTGATCTAGATACCACTCACTACATCATCGGTTCTGCTATCGGACCGCATCCCTATCCTACCATTGTGAGGACCTTCCAGTCCGTCATTGGTAATGAGACAAAGCAGCAGATGCAGGAGATGCGAGGCAAGCTTCCCGATGTCGTTGTTGCCTGTGTAGGTGGAGGAAGCAACGCTGTCGGCATGTTCTACCCCTTTGCCAACGACCCTTCAGTCAAGCTTTTGGGCGTCGAGGCTGGTGGTGATGGCGTCGACACGGCAAGGCATAGCGCTACCCTTACCGGTGGATCAAAGGGTGTTCTTCACGGAGTCCGAACATACGTTCTCCAGGACAAGAACGGCCAGATCATTGAGACACACTCCGTCTCTGCTGGTCTTGACTACCCCGGTGTTGGACCCGAGTTGAGCTCCTGGAAGGATGCTGAGCGAGCCAAGTTCATTGCCGCGACTGATGCCGAGGCGCTTACTGGTTTCAAGCTTCTTAGCCAGCTGGAGGGTATTATCCCTGCACTGGAGTCGGCTCACGGCATTTACGGAGCTATTGAGCTGGCCAAGACGATGAAGAAGGGCGAGGACCTGGTCATCTGCCTCAGTGGCAGAGGAGACAAGGATGTGCAGAGTGTGGCGGAGGAATTGCCTAGACTTGGACCCAAGATTGGCTGGGACCTTCGATTTTAAAAGTTAGTTTCAGGGATTCATTTCAGCATGAGGCGGTGATGGCATAAAAAGCTTTGTTGCAGTTCTGCGCTCAGGGTATCAGGCGTTTCAATTTCTTTCTTTCTTTCTTTCTTTGTGGTTGTTGCGGGATGGTTGGGTTTATTCTACATGAATAGTACATACAATGATATACAAAAAATAAGATTGAGTCATTACACTTCAGCGCCTTGCTTTTCCGCTTTAATACCCTTTGCCCTTGCCGCTTCCTCAGCACTGTCTAAATGCCGCAACAGCAGTTCCTCCTCTTCGTCGGACAGCTCCTGGATGCCCTCTAGGTCTGCCAGGTCCTCATCGCCCAGCACAAAGGTCTCGTCCAAAGCAGCCCTCATTTCGGCCAACGTAGCCTGACTCCGCAAGCTCAGAGGTCCTGGGGTGGCGTAATCAAGCGCGTACTGTATCACATCATCCCTATCCTCCAGCTCCCTCGGCTCCAGTCCCAGCGCAACCCTCTCATCGTTGAAGCGCTGCTGCACAGCCTGGCTCTGCATAAGCAGCCAGCGCAGGTTCCATCCTCCGGGGCCCAGCTCCTTGAGGCGGGCGGGCTTGCTCTTGAGGAGGTAGTTTTCGATGCCGCCCTCGCGGCGGATGGTCTTGAGAACGCGCAGGGTGAGGCGGGTCTTTATGCGGGCGCCGAGGGCGGGGATGAGGAAGGTCTTGACGTGGACGTTGGGGCGCCAGAAGCGGCGGGACTTGTTGTTGTGCTTCTCGGCGACGTTGTTGCCAAAGCGGATGCGGGCGCTGCCGTAGAGGCCATTGTTGGATTGCTTGTAGACGCGGCGCTCGCCGTACGGGTATGGAGGTATCAGGTCGCTCGGAAGACGGTGCGGCTTGACGGTCTTGGTGGGCCGGGGAGAGGTGGTGGAGAAGGCTCGGGCGGCTGACGATGTTGTTGAGGGAGAGAGAGGTTGTCTAAGTGAGGAGGCGCATGCTGAGGAAATACGGGAGGCAGTTCTCGACGCTGAAGAGGCCATGGCCATGAGAGGCCGAGCAGATGAGGGTAATG
Organism: Trichoderma arundinaceum; assembly: GCA_025919625.1. Classification (NCBI taxonomy): domain Eukaryota; kingdom Fungi; phylum Ascomycota; class Sordariomycetes; order Hypocreales; family Hypocreaceae; genus Trichoderma; species Trichoderma arundinaceum. The sequence goes on from JAMQTF010000005.1 coordinate 2,481,433, forward strand.
CTGGCGACATGATGTCTGCTGTGATGTGGTTCTCCTCCGTCTTATTCTTCTTGTTGCCGAAATAAATGCGGGACTGTGATTATCTCTATGGCCTTACTGTGAGGCAATTGGAGCGGTAAATAGCGACAATGCTGCTTCAATTGGGGCGTGCGCCTTGGAAATCGCCTTTGGACCCCTCGATCCCACCAACCTGCTTGAGAATTTTGGATCGCCTGTTTGGAGTCGAACAATATGAAGAGCGCGCAAGATCTAATGATCCGCTCCGATCGATTGCTAGAGCTTTTGGCGGGGAGCCGGTACGGAGGTACGGAGTACATGGTCACGAGACCCCGCGGCCCGTTCGCGAGCGGCGGCCAGACGTTTTGGAGCTTTCGGGCACCTTTTTATTTACCCCACGTTAGTTAAGTTGGGTTGTCCGTCTCCGGCCGGCGCCCGTAAAGAAGAGCCATTGGAAACGATATCCTTCATGTCAAACAGGTACCGAATTGGTTGATTGGAACTGGGTGCTCAATTGGCGGCGGAGAAAAAAAAAAAATGTTCCCCCCAGTTGACCAGAAGATTCTGCAAAGCAACCCTGAATTCGCAAAGCTCTATCGCATCATTACAACGGCCATCTTGAACCCAGATGGATCTACAAAGGACGACTTTGAGGCCAAGGATCGTGCCGCGGTACAAAAGGTGGGCTATAAGAGAAGCTCTACTATATTCCTTTTTGTTATTTCACGCCCTTTTTCCTTTTTCTTTTCTTCTTTTTCACCTGCTTCCCAGCTAGTATTTACAGCTCCTCTTTTAGAGTCTAGACAAGCACCGCCATAAAGCAGCAAAGCAATACCTCTTAGAGCGCGCCATCGCAACCGCCACGCCCCCCGAGCCAAAGCCAGCCTCAACCTCCTCCACCAGGCTCTCCCGGGCCAGCGAGCGCCTCCAGCAGAAACAAGCCCAGTCCTCTGCAGAAGCCACGCCCGAGGCGCTGCTTGACCTGCTTCTCATCCTCCCCCCATTCCTCGATGCCGTAGACACCCTCCCCCACGACTCAATCGCCCTGCTGCTTTCAAGCCCGCCGCTGTCAGACTTTGAAGCCCTCCTGCCTGATCTCGCAGACTTGATCTCATCCAACCTCCATGCCTCTGCTCTCGGCCTCGCCCGCTTCGCCCATCCCGCCGTGAACCCTTCGTACCTGCACCGCCACGTCGCCTCTCTACCAAAGGATTTTGCGAATCTCAACGCCAGTCTCTCCGCCGCCGAAGAGGCCCTGAAGGCAGCCCGTATACGCACCATCACATCTCTCACCGGCCTCCTTCAGATCTTTTCAGAATGCCTCACCTGCCTTGTGCGGTCTCTGGAAGCCAAGCACGGCGTCATTGCCCGTAGCCTGGAGCTTCGTGCCTCGGATATATCCCTCGAGGCGCAGCGCGCCGAGAAGCAGACTGAGCAAATGATGTGGAAGCTACGAAAGGAGGTATACACCCCGGAAAGCATATCTGCTCTACAGCATTACGTCACGCACCTTAAAGACGCCAACGCGCGGATCATGGAGAGGGTTCGGAGATTACAAGCCGATCTCGAATCTCATGGCGAGTATTCTCAAAGTGAAGCTGCAGAAGAACAGGAAGGGGATGGGAACCCCAAAGGCGTTCCCAGAGTGTACAAAGATGTGGGACAGCGTGTGGAAGATGCCAAGAGAGACATGGACCGATTACGACTTTCATGACTTATGATGAGAAGCTCACATCTTCGCTTTACTTGCATATAGCGCGCGTGCATTTACTCTCTCATACGGCTTACAACATCCTAGAGGGTGGAAAGGGGAAGTGTTGTCAACAGAGACGTTCTTTCATGATATTGTTACATTGACTATTACAAATCAGTCATCTGGCAATCAAACAACGCCAACTTTTTTTTGTTTCGCCTAAATCCTGATTGAAAAAGCACCTCTCGCTCCCTCTTGTTTTCCTTCCTCTCTAATGTAATTTATTTTCTTCTTCCTCTCTTAACCCTTGACCTTGAAGATGGCCTCAGCCAGTCGGCCAACGTTGGCAGTGGTAATACCAGCAACAGAGATACGGCCGTCCTTGGTGGCATAGACAGAGTACTCCTTGGCCAGCTTCTCCATCTCCTCAGCGTTCAAACCGGTGTAGGCGAACATGCCAATCTGGTTGGTAATGTGGGACCAGTCGTGCTTGGAGCCGAGCTTCTCGAGGTTCTCCTTGAGGAGGGCACGCATGGTGATGATTCGGTCGGCCATTTCCTTGACCTCACCAAGCCACTGCTTGTACAGCTTGGGGTTGCTGAGGACCTCGGAGGCAATGCGAGCGCCGTGGATGGGAGGGTTAGAGTACAAAGGTCGGATGAGGATCTTGAGCTGTGAATCCACACGCTTCTTCTCAGCAGCGTCGGCAGTGGTCAGGGAGAAGGCACCAACACGCTCTCCGTAGAGACCCTATTTTACACAAGCAATTAGCATAGGCACACATCGGTTGGCTCATGCGAACCTGATGTAGATATGAAAGGGGACATTAAATCTCATGCTTACCATGTTCTTGGCAAATGACTGGCAGAGGGCAATGTCATGGCCCTGCTCGACAAAGTATCGAACAGCAAAGGCGTCCCTGTCAGTGTCGCCACTGGCGAATCCTTGGTAGGCCATGTCGAAGAAAGCAAAGTGGCTCTGCTCCTTGACCACCTTGGAGATCTCCTTCCACTGCTCAGGGGTGGGATCGACACCAGTAGGGTTGTGGGCGCAGGCGTGGAACAAGAAGACACTGGCCAGGGGAGCAGCCTTGAGATCGGCAATCAGACCATCGAAGTCGAGGCCGATGGTGTCCTTGTTGTAGTAACGGTAGGTCTCCACCTTGAGGCCAGCATCGCTGAAGACGGCCTTGTGGTTGGCCCATGAAGGGTTGGGGATGAAGATCTTCTTGTCGCCAGAGTACCAGCGCTGGAGGAAAGCAGCACCAAGGCGCAGGGCACCAGTGCCCGAGATGGTCTGAGAAATGGCAACGCGGTCGAGGACATCAGCATTGGGTCCATAGGCCAGCTTGGCAGCCAAGGGAGGGAACTCGGGAACACCGGTGATGCCAGCGTACTCCTTGTTCAGCTTCTCGTCGATGATCTTCTTCTCAGCCTCGCGAACTGAGGGGAGGACGAAGGGCTTGCCAGCATCATCACGGTAGGCGCCGACTCCTAAACAATGTTTAGCCGGCGTTGCCGCAAATCAGAGGAGGGCCCTGTAGAGACAACGGATTGGACGGGTCTCATGGCAAGTTGTCAGACACGGGTTGAAAAGGGTATCGTACCGAGGTTGATCTTCTTCTCGAACTTGTCGGCCTTGAAAGCTTCGGTAATGCCTAAAACAAGAGAGTTAGTCAAACGTAAACAGATATCAATGCGCTTGAATCTGCCGCACAAGAAACAGATGTCGGCGAAGGGTGATCGTACCAAGAATAGCCTATAGTTGAGAAAGGAGCGCTCTGTTAGCATACACGGTATAATTGAAACTATATATACATCGGCCTCCAAGTGGTCCAAAAGGCCAGAGGACACAACCGGCGATCAACTTACATCCTATCTCCAATTATCAGCAAGAGCGACTACAAGCAACACCAATCTTCGTATTTGACTCACAGGGGGGCCCTGGGGCACGTTGATCCAGGTAGACAGAGCAGCACGACTGGCGAGGTTCAAGGTCGCAGGTCGCAGGGCAGCTCGCCTGCTAGCAACTCGGAGAGTGGACAGCATGGTTTCCGTGAAAGGAGGAAGCTGAGGCGGAAGAGCGGCGGGGTTGGGAGAGGGGATAGAGAGCAGGAGAAGCGCCTCCAAGGTCCGCGAGAGCAGCAGGATAAAATAGAGAGAGCAATTGAGTCTCTGGGCAGGTCGGACGAGGGTTTGAAGCTCGTCAGTTGCTCAGTCAAAGTAAGGCCAAGCGGTGATGGTAGTAAGACGAGAAGGCCAGGTACAGTCAGACTCCGGAGCAGATGGTTCGATTGCGCTCGAGGTCGCTGGCACTGAGCAAAATTCAGGTGGGTCGCCTGCTGGTGTTGGTTTAGTGACTTCGGAACAACAGGCACCGCTAAGTGGAAACAGGGAAGCGAGAGGACGGAGAGAAGCAGAAAATGTGCGTATTATCAGATGTTTTTTATCAGGAGGATCTAGAGTATTACGGGAGCTCTATTCTCGTCATATACATCAAGTAGCCCCTGTGCTACCGTGGTCTCTGACATGATTTTTGTTCATTTTTTTTGCTTGAATTTTTAGTCATTCTGGAGGCGGCTGGCATCCGGAGCACGAAGTCCGTACTGGCCAGTACACACGGAGCTCGCAATATGCCAGCAGTGGATGCAATTGCGCGGGGAGAGTCGGAGAGTGAGCTTTAACTAAGCTCCGAAGGACCTCCGAAATGGGAAGGCTGCAGAGAAAAAAAAAATTGCGGTGCTGATGACGCATACGGGGAAACGTATTGCCGGCTGAGCCAACTGTGCAGACACGAGTGTGGATTATCAAATCGCATCTTGCCGAACCAGCTGCCAATTGCTGTGACAGGTGGACTAACTCCTAGCTAAAAAAGAAAAAGAAAAAAAAAGATTAAGTAGAATGGTAGTGAGTTTGTAACGTCAAAATGATGGCATCTCGACCAGATGGTGATGGCGTTGAGCTGGATTGAGTCGTCAATCACTAAAGACCACTGCTTTTCGATTCGTGCGACCGCGGGGACTCATCTGACATCAAGAGCCTTCCATAGCCCACACATGCTTGTCGAGGATACAGACAACCGAAGCTCCAGTCGCAACTAACAGCGATATATCCTATCGGACGTTGCTTTCAGACAAAGGAGAAATAGGTAGCCAGGACAAAGCTAGACAACGGCGCAATAAGGAGTACATACCAAGCAAGAAACTGAGTTTGCGGTCTTGTTTCCCTCTTACCTCGGCAACAGAGCAGAAAAGAAAAGGGATCACAAAAATATCCCAGTTGTTGTAGCGCGAGACTCGTCTTCTCGCAATTTCAAGGTCAAACGCCGTCATATGCCGGACCTTATTGCCCATAAACTCTGCGCCATTGAAATATTGATTCCATCGGCAAATGACCCAAAGACCAAGGGCGTCATCCCCGCATCATGAGTTGGCTAACTGGTAGTAAATATAGCCAACTAATATTAAAACCTGGGGGAGAGGTGGAAATTTGTCAACTTCGCCGAGTGATCTTGAAGTTCGTGATAATTACTCCAGGATGAGTAGCAATATACGGAGCATCACCAGGCAGATATTACCCTTTTGAGAAGTCCCGATGGAGATGACGCTCTGTGCCTGGCCCACATGAAAATCAAAATTACCTAAACAGGTAGCATACGGCGGCACAAGCCTGTCCTTTTCTCCTTTCCCGGCTAGCGCCGCCGCGAAGCAGTGGACCGGATTCCTTTTTGCGGCCCACGACACCAAAGCTCGAATGGCCTGGGCATCGCCAAACAGCCGCAATTGAGAGCGACGGGGAGGGCGGACGAGACGCAGGCTTCCCCAGCATGCGAGATTCGATAAGCATATGGGGCAGAGGTGCGATCTAGCGCCCAGTCCTTCCCCCGCATCGCGATTCTACCCCGTGGGGTTTCCCGGGACAGAATGACGACAAGTTGCCTCGTTTGTAGCATCGCCGCGCCTGTTATTGGCCCGTCCCCAAGGCCATGTGCCCTGCGAGCCATCAGCCTTCCTGCGAAACGCCCTGCCTTGGATCTAGATGGCCATGGAACGACTGTCGGCTCCGGCGTCTATTTCCCTTGACGCGTCTTTGTCTTACAGTCTACTTGTGGTTTCAACCATCTACGGATAATTGCTGATGAACACAAACGCCTCCAAGCTGAGGAGGGGAACCCGTCCGCAAACAGCGGCCAGCGCAAGGGCCTCCACGTCGTCTTGTCGACGGAAAAAGACCAGTGGAGAAGTTGGGTATTACAATTTGATTAGCAAAGCTCCAGCTCCCCTTCTCCTCCCCATGATGGTGCAGGATTTGTCGTCTTCTCTGTTCTTCAGCGCCGATATAGGGGGACACAAGGGACCTGCAGCGCTGCCGAAAAATATCACGACAAATTCCAGAAGCGGTGACCTTGGACTAGGGGGAGAGCAAAACGCCCTCGTCCAGAACAGGGTGCGCGGGAAGGCGACCTGGATTGGCATTAGGCGTCGCTTGATTCATCGCCTGCCCAGTCACAATATCCCGCCGCCCCATAACGTTTTGCTGCTACTACTTGCTAGGCCAAGGCTAGCAACCCTCAGGGCCTTAGCAGCTGGTGCGGGCTCCTCCGCCGCCACGAGCCACTCCCGGCATTGCATTTTGTCGCTAGCGGTTACTGAATCCCCAATATGATGAACTAGGAAGATTTTTCGCTCTCTTTCTTCTCTTCCTCTTTCGCAACGGTGAGCCTGTTCGAGGGAGGGGAAACTCTGCATACCCCGGGCATTTCGTTGTCAGACGGGCAGATTCGTTCGTTGCCTCTTTTTGCTCTAGCTACATATCGTAGATTGCTCAAACCCACCTCCTCATCGAAGGCTCCAGAGAAACGGACGAGCGTCATTGGATCAACGGCACAAACCAGAAGGCTCGGCTTAGTTAGACCCGTTCGTCCAACTGACCCCCGGCTTCGCATTGCATCTCGACCTCGTCCTTGGGGAACCTTTTTTTTTTCTCCGCCCATTCACCTATATATCTCCTCTCTCATCCCACCTCCACCCTCTCTCCTCTCGACCCTTTTCTTCCTCGTCTTCTTTTCTTCAACGCATATCGCTGCGAAGAGCGTTGATACAGCGGGGCGCCTTATGTTCTTCTAGATATCATTTGCCTTTGCCACCTTTTTTTTCTTTCTCTTTGAGCTTGACAAACTCTTCTCTCTCAGAAGCAGTGCTGTTCATTCACCATGGCTTCGCCTGCCACAGAGAAGGAGATCATCTCTCCCCAACAGGATGGCGGCGACATTCAGACGTCCAAGGACGCCACCACCGGCGGCGTCGTTGACATTGACGGCGAGGGAGACGACGAGTTTTCCAAGGGTCGCCGCGCCATCATTGAGAGCGCCAGAGCTGCGGCTGCCAAAGAACAGTCAATGACTCTCTTGCAAGGTATCAAGCTGTATCCCAAGGCCATTGCATGGAGCATGATCATCTCTACTTGCATTGTCATGGAAGGATACGACATCAGCTTGGTCAACAACTTCTGTAAGCCAATCAACGTTCCTCTTTGAGGCTTGTGCTCGGACTAACGTGCCTGTGTCAACTCGAAGACGCCTTTCCCCAGTTCAATGAGAAATACGGTGAGCTGTTCCCAGACGGCAAATACCAGGTACCGGCCAGGTGGCAGTCTGGCTTGAGCAATGTAAGCATCTCCCACTCTTTGAGATTACAACCATCTCTAGATTGGTCGCAATCGTCTTCCGTGAACCAAAGGCTAATGATTCTGGCTAAAACAGGGTGCCACTGTCGGTGAAATCATTGGTCTCTTCATCAACGGCTTCGTCTCTGAGAGATTTGGATACAGGAAAACAGTCATGGGCTGTCTCGTATTGGTCGCTGCCTTTACGGCCATTTTCTTCACCGCGCCCAATGTCGAGACGCTGCTGGTCGCCGAGATCCTGTGCGGTATCCCTTGGGGTATCTTCCAGACCATCACCGTCACATACGCCTCCGAGGTCTGCCCCGTGGCCCTGCGAGGCTATCTCACCACCTACGTCAACTTCTGCTGGGGTCTCGGACAAGAGATTGGAATCGGAGTCATCCGTGCCATGTTGAACCGCAACGACCAGTGGGCTTACCGCATTCCGTACGGCCTGCAGTGGATGTGGCCACTCCCGCTCTTCATCGCCATCTTCTTCGCCCCCGAGTCCCCCTGGTGGCTTGTCCGCCGCGGCAAGGCTCAGGAGGCCAAGAAGGCTCTGCTCCGCTTGACCAGCCTGAACCGCGAAACCGACTTTGATGCCGACGAGACAGTGGCCATGATGGTTCACACGACTGCGCTCGAGGAGAAGATGACGGCCGGTGCCACCTACTGGGACTGCTTCAAGGGCGTTGATCTGCGCCGCACGGAAATTGTGTGCATGACCTGGGCCATTCAAAACCTGAGCGGCAACGCCTTCTCCAACTACTCCACCTATTTCCTTCAGCAAGCCGGTCTGTCCACCGAAGACTCATACTCGTTTGCCTTGGGCCAGTACGCCATCAACATGGTTGGTGTCTTTGGTGCGTGGGGCTTGATGACCTTGGGCATCGGCCGCCGCTCTCTGTACCTCTACGGTCTCTGTGGTCTGTGCAGCATGCTCTTCGTCTTGGGCTTCTTGGGCTTGGTCCCGGCGTCCCACAGGAGAGAGGGCTCCCTCGCCACCGGAAGCATCATGGTTGTGTGGGCTCTCTTCTACCAGCTCACCGTCGGCACCGTGTGCTACTCCCTCGTCGGTGAGCTTTCGTCGCGTCGGCTGCAAATCAAGACGGTTGTGCTGGCACGAAATCTCTAGTAAGTATAACCACTCACTCCATGTCTTCTCTTGTTTTACGCAAGTCGGATTGTTAACATGTCACGCAGCAACATCGTGGGCATCATCACCAATGTTCTGACACCATACATGCTGAACCCCACAGCTTGGAACTGGAGCAACTACACTGGATTCTTCTGGGTAAGACCATCCCTTCTCCCTATCGCCTAATCGCGAGAAGAAAAAAAAGTCGACATCATAAGCTAACCGCATATTATTTATTTATAGGGCGGAATCTGCTTCCTTTGCATCGTGTACACCTACTTCCGACTGCCCGAACCTCGCGGACGAACATTTGCCGAGCTTGACGTCTTGTTCGAGAAGAAGATTAGCGCGCGAAACTTTGCTTCCACCAAGGTGGACGTCTTCCACGAGTCGATTGATGAGAAGGTGATGAACCAGTACGACGGTGTGATTGAGTCGCACATTGAGAAAGTTTGATTTTTTGAATATTTTAATTTTTGGATATCGATGATGATTATTAATGAAGGGAGGGAAACATATCCGTCATGGGATAATGTCGGTTGGGCGTATATACCACTGCAAACGCTGCACGCTGCTCGTCTAAATATTACTATATAATAATGTCTTGTCTTGTGCCCTGTGCTCTCTCTACAAAGATTGAATGTGAAAAAAGAAAATGGCAAGGTTGTGACATCTATTTGGTGGATATGCTAATAATTAAATCTCTGTTTTCTGCTAAACTATGGAAACAGAAAACAGGCACTGGTGCGCAGAGCAAAGGTAGAAGCAACAGTCACACGCAGGAGAGGCTGAAACGATCTATACAGTGTCTGGCCGCCTACATGTGAATGTCACTAAGAAACCACCCCTTGCCGCGTCACACACAAATCATGTCCCCCAAAAAGCAAGGCTCGTGACAAAGATAGCATGGAGATGAGATGCCTTGAGCATCTACTTCATCTCGACTCTTGTGTTTGATATAATGAACTCGCAATATCACAAAGCTCCCAAATTCCCCATCAAAAAAGAGTATAAGCCCAACGACCAGAACGCCTGCATCAGCCACATCGACTTGGAAAGTCCCCTGTATCGCCACGGAGTTTATGCGGTACCAAAGGTATTCTCGCCGGAGTAGGTGATGTATAGAAAGCTATGAATTCAAACGTTAGCCGGCAGTCCTCATGAGCGGGGAAAGCCGCCCGACAAAGTCAGGTTCGGCCCGTGTGGGGTGGGATAGGATAGCGTTCGTACCCGTCCTCATCCTTGTGCTCTTCGTAGATGCTGCTCATGAGAGCAGCAGTTGGTGGCAGGACCTCATCTACGAAGATGAAGATGGCCTTCTCGGGAGAAAGCTTGATCCTCTTGCGGATGACGTAGACGAACTGGCCTACTGTCAGGTCCGCAGGGACCAAGTACTTCTTCTTGTCGATGGTAGCGATGTCGCTCTTCTCGACCTTTTCGCAGATGACCTGTTTGTAAAATTTGGTTAGCCATCAAGATTCATCCCCGGGAGGATAGGCGACGTCGATGCTGAGAAATACAAAGGGATGATGACGATGATGTTGGGTGTTAGGCAGCCACACAAAGTATGAATGCGTGAACCTGCGGCGGCGAGAAACAAACAGAAGAGAATAACCAAGCTGTCGACTTACAGGAATGCGATCGGAATACTTTTGTCGGATGCGCTCAGCCTCAGCCTTGCGCTTCTCGAAGGGATGCTCGTCCTTGAACTTGCTGCGCATCTTGACTGTGGTGAGGCGGCTTAAGGTAGTTAAGGGGAGGTCGATGACGATGTAGGAATCCCCGAGCTTGTAGTGCGCGACGGCGATGTGATTAGATGGCGATAAAAGGCGATGTAGCGAGGCGATGCCACTGGGCAGCGGGAAAGGGTTGCAAAGGAAATAGAGTATGTCGGAGAGATGAAAGGGGGAAGAGGGAGGAATAAGGGATGCAGAGATGATGTAGCCGGTAGAAGTAGCACGGAGCTGGGCTGGTGGTGACGAAGTGGAGGAGAGGGGTGACCCAGTGACTGTGACTGGGCTGGCCCGATGACAGAGGCGGTGGCAGCGGGCAAGGCAAGGCGAGCAGGCAGGCAGGCGGCAGGCAGTGACGCTTCGCTGCTGGTGCTGATGACCGTCTGGCACGGATGCAGCACGCACTGGGCCTTTGGGGCGGCCTTTGGGGTGGCGCGGGGCGGTGGCGCTCACTGATGCGGACCGCGGTGAATCACTCACTCGCCAGGCGCCTTGGGGTACCTCGCCCGGGCCTGATGGGTACGGGCTGGGTACACGCGTGACGGAGCTGGGCCAGGTACCTTTTTTGCGGGGGCCTTGCACAGCGGCACAAGCACAAGGGGTCGATGCTTTGTACATGCCATGCATAAACGGAATGGGCCACAAAGACCACATGATCAGCTGCCCGGATCCCTGGTCTTCAGCATCACCAGGGTTGCCTCTCTGTAGATTAATCAGTATCTACTACTAGTACGAAGTAGGTACTGGGTAATTCCACACGCCTCTCTACTAAGCCGAGCCGCAGGTACGGAGTGCTGTGCTGTACATGGGTACTTGCTTGCTTTTGCTTCAGCCCGCGAGTTGAGGCTGAAGCGCCAAAAGGGCGCGCTTGGTGCCGTATTCGCTTTCACCTGGGAGGGATCGCGGAGGACTCCGGTGCCTGTCTTTGTCATCCGACCACGCGGAATCAGCTCCGTAGCCGCACCCTGGTATGTCTCCTCCGTAATAGGCATGACAGCACTTTGTCCGTTTTGCAGCACTACCCAGTACGGAGCGGTCCTTGCGCCAGGGTCGGCGGCCATCACAAGCCCTCTTGTGTGGATAGATTGAAAGGAGCACTTGCTAGAACATTTCTTAAAAAAATAAGGATAACTACAAAGCGCCGAAATTGAACCATCCTCGATTACCAGCTACTAGCACTGGAGGTATCCTCTTACCACCTGGTGCTGCATGATTAATACATACCCCGTAGCGTTACTTGGTACCTTGATACTACAAGGCTGCTAGCACAACGTAGACCTCTATGCCAAAATCGACTACTTCACAACTTCGCAACACACCGCGCAACTTTTTTTGATAGCGCGCTCTAGTTCCATCTATGGGATGAAATTAAGTCACCGGCAATTCCAGATCGTACTATTGCGTGTTCTCAACGGCATTTTAGTGCTTTCTCTGCGCTCAGTCTATAGGTGAGATGTTTGGATTCAACGCTTGCCGCTTTGCCTCCCCGAGCCGAGCTTGTGCCGACGAGCCATCAGACAAGCCATACTCCGTACTTTAACCAAGCACGGCTTTGTGTGGGAAGATATCAACCGCTGAACACGCCACCAGGAAGCCGGTGGCTCGATCAGTGGAGGGGCTAATTGCCCAATTCAACGGCAAGGAAAAGAAGAAGAAAATCTCTTCTCCGGCTTACGCTCACTCGCTCCTTGTCGTGTCCTATTAAACCCAGCGGCGCCCGCCCTGTCTCTTGTCCTGCGTTGCTTAGGCTCAACCCTCCTTGTCCTTGTCTTCCCAATTGCACCCCGCCATGGCCGCTTCTCGCCATGCTCAGCGCGTGGCCACCCAGGTCCGCCTGCGCTCAGCAAGGGCTCCGAGAGGCCAATTGACCTTCAATCGATGGGCGTCCTCTGCCTCGGGTGGTCGTCAAGCTCCCTCCAGCTTCAGGGCATCCTCCTCGGCAACCGTTTGGCTTGCAGCCGCCGCAATTGGCATCACTGCTCCCCTGGCCTACAGTTTGGTGAGTCTTATACATTAGGCCCAGGGCGAAGCAACCAATGCTTCCTAATTCCCACAAAGGACTCCTCCAGCTCATGCGTCTCTTTGGTTTTCTAGTCCACGGCAGAGCCCGCAAAACTTGACGTCACCACCCTTGCGGAGAAGGATGAGCAGAAGAAGAGAGAGGCCAGTGTCACCGACGAGTCGCCCATGCGTCTGCGGATGGAGAAGTTTATCAAGGAGCAGCAGCAAATCATTGTCAAGGAACTCGAGCGTATCGACGGAAAGAAGTTTCGCAAGGATGAATGGGTGCGACCCAACGGCGGCGGCGGTATAACCTGCGTTCTGCAGGAGGGTAATGTATTCGAAAAGGCCGGTGTCGGTGTCAGCGTCGTCTACGGATCACTCCCCAAGCCAGCCATTGCAAAGATGCGGGAAAACCACAAGAACCTCGATCCCAATGTCGAGTCACTGGAATTCTTCGCTGCTGGCCTGAGCATGGTGCTTCATCCATCCAACCCCATGGCCCCCACCGTGCACCTGAATTACCGTTACTTCGAAACGGCCAATCCGGATGGCACGTCTCAGGCGTGGTGGTTCGGCGGCGGTAGCGACCTGACGCCCTCGTACCTCTTCGATGAGGACGCCATTCACTTCCACAAGACAATCAAGGAGGTATGCGATTCTCACGACAAGACTTACTACCCTCGATTCAAGAAGTGGTGCGACAAGTACTTTTACAACAAGCATCGTGGTGAGTGCCGAGGCGTGGGCGGTATTTTCTTTGACGATCTAGACGACACAGAACGCGACCAGGAGAATACTTTTGCATTTATCCAGGACTGCCTCAAGTCTTTCCTACCGTCATACGTTCCTATTATAGAGAAGCGAAAGGACATGCCCTTCAACGAGAAGGAGAAGGCATGGCAGCAGATTCGTAGAGGAAAGTATGTCGAGTTCAACCTCGTTCACGATCGAGGGACCGCCTTTGGCTTGAACACTCCCGGATCACGGGTGGAAAGTATCCTTATGAGCTTACCATTGACGGCAAGCTGGAAATACATGTATGAACCAGAGCCCAAGAGCAGGGAGCAAAGGTTGGTAGATATCTTGAAGGAGCCCAAGGAGTGGGTTTAATTGAATACGCTCCTCTGTAATGATATATATAATAAGTATATTTTGTAGTTAGCTGGCGGAAATAGATAAAACAGTACCCGTTTTGAACTTTTTACATGCTGGACGTCATCCCGGGTACCTGTCCCTGCAGTTGGTGAAGCTGTTGATTAATGCCATGTTTTTATGACGAAAGAAATGCTGCCTAAAATAGACTAATGTGTTTGCAGCTTTAGAGAATAATGGCGGCTTTCCATTTCATGCCTCCAGAAACTTGTTCTACACATGATCCAAGATTACCAAGAGATCCAGAAACTATTTCATCCTGTAAACATCTCTCGTATAAGCGAGATTTACGTCTCACGATAAAGCACCTATGAGCAAAATGCTACCAATACCACATCAACGCTGCCGCGTATAGGGAGACACAGGAGGGAGAGGTCATTAATAAATCCACGTTCACAGAGGTGGAGCACAAGATGGAAGAGCAGCGCCTCCCATCTCACCATCAATTATACACGGCCCTCATCCCGTCATCAGCTCCCCAGGCTACCCCCGCCATAACCGGTATTACCAGCGGTCCTGAAGCTGCCGAGTCAACAGACCGCGAACCCTCATCCGCCGAACGCTCAAATTGGCGGCAGGAGTTGTTGACGCTCCATGTCATCTTCCCAAGCCTTCTTTTGCCGGCTCTGGATCTACTCGATCGCGGGCTGGTCACCCGCCTCTTGGTAGCCAGCGGATCGCAAACGGCACCCGAGGCAGAAACACCACCTCATGTTGGTATTTCGAAAGACGGCGAAGCCGAGCCTACACAAAGACAAGAGCAATTCACAAGGCACCCTTTTACCAACCAGCTGGAGACGGACAGCAAACATCAGATATGCATGTACGTCGTCCAGTCTGTTGCTTCTACTACGTCCCGGCGGAAGCGGCACACGACGCAGGCACCAAGAACGTACGCGGTGCATCTTAGCGCATGGAGCTGTTCCTGTGGCGCATTCGCCCTTGATGCGTATGCCCACCAAGACGTGACGACTCACACCGAGCAGCCTCCCGATGGGATACCTCCTGAATGGTTCGGCAGTCTAGGGTTGAATAGGCGATTGGGATTGGAAGAGGATTTTCCATGCTGCAAGCATCTTCTCGCATGTCTGCTAGCGGAGAAATGGAGAAAGACTTCGGGGGGCCATGTTGAAGGCAAATGTATTACAAAGGAGGAGTTGGCTACCATCATCGGCGGACCATATTAAACCTATATTCTGAAGACTGGAATTGCAGCGTAGTCCAAGTGTCGCTACGGAGTATATATCAAACACATAATTATCGTCAAGGGCACATTGCAACTGGAAGGCAGACGGATAATGCAGAGTGTCTATTTAAGTCGATTTTTGCCTAGCGGTTTTGCCACCATCAACGTATAGAAAGCACTATTTCACTTATTACTCTAGGCAATGCCTCCTCTCACACTTAGGGGGTGGCATGTTTAGTTTCCCCCTTCATTATTTCTTTTTGGATTTCTCTTTGTCATTGCCCTCCTTGGCCTCTCCGTTTGCGTTGTTGGCGGTACTGTCCTTCTTCTCATCCTTGTTATTAGACTCGTCCTTCTTAGGCTCCTTCTCATCCTGCTGCTGTCGATTTTGGATCTTGTTCTCTATTAGATCGTGGAATGCTGTAATGGCGCGTATCAAACTGCTCAGGTAGATGGCCATAAGCTGGTCATTGGTCTTGATGCTCATGGCATGTGATAGTTCGTGGCTTCCCAGTTTGCTGTCATCTTCTGGTGTGGAAAGGTTAGGGAGAAGGTTGAAGACGTCTTGTAGGTTTCCGAGGATTGCATGATTGACCGGGAGCTGGCCGTCAAGGACTTTCTGGAGGTACGCTCCAATATCCCGCAACCGAAGATGTAGTCCCTGAAGCGACTGGAGCTGATTGGTGACGCGCGTGGACAGAGTGCCTACAGCAACGTCACGAATGTCTCTTAGTAGGTGCTCAACACCAATCTCCTCTGCCTCCTCAGCTTCAATAATCGACGGTGTGTGTACAAACGTTCGAGAAGTCGTCGTTCCGTCCTATAGAGAAAAGAAGAAAAGAAAGATTAGATCAGTTCTATCCCTCAAATGCGGTACAATGGAAAACCTACATCCTTGATCTCCTCGACAGCGAAATACGCGTCTGTGGGGACGCCTGACTCCTTTGGCTGGACGTCAATGATGACTAGTAGTGGATTAGGTGTGTAGCGCTTGAACAGTTCGTTGATCTCAAGATCAGAAGCGCGAAGTTTTGGTCCAGTATGATACCAGCCCACCAGCTTCTCACGCGCATTTACCTTTTTGAACATGTCGTTCATAGATTCGACATAGTTATGATCGAGGAACCATACTGAAGGGTCCTTGTCGTCCTCTTCGAAAGGGACTAAACGGAAAATCGAAGCTGTTAGAAAACATAGCTATGATGGGGTAATGAGTCCACCCGGATGTCTCGTGCAGTCCCTCGACGTACCTGCAAAACTGTTCGACACCCTCACGTTCTTTCCATCGTTCTGGCCAAGAAGAACACCGACAACCCGTCTCTTTGTCTTGTTTTGTACTGTTCGGTTGTAATGATCAACCGCGGAGAGGAGGACCAGCGGAGCGACGGAGACGTTTCTGGTGACCAACGAGAGCGTTTCCGCAGTAGTTGTCGGCATTGTGACTGGTATTTAGGATCGGACCTTTCTGAGCAATGTAGCGTTGGGGTTGGTGCTCAGGGGAGAAACGGAAGAGCGAAAGAAGGGCGCGGTGATTGGTGATCAGCGACACTCAAAAGAGACGCCGATTGGTTTGTAGGCTGTGGGAATTATCGTCAGTATTGCTGAATGGTTAGAATCACCAAAGAAGCAATTAGGTACCTATCCGACTTACGTCGCTGCGCTCCGTCATATGCTGTACCCCACCACCAAAGCTAATACACCAAGCTACATGGATTAGAGTAACAGTACAGAAACTCGGGCTTTACAAACTTCTAAAATATTATATAAGCTTTATAAGTAGTATACTAATTAAATTTCTTTTTTGAGAAATATTTTGCTTTAGCACTGGTATAACAGAATATTAGCTATATAATATACATAAAAATAATATTGTATTATTATTAGTTTTTAAGCTGTTATTATATTTTATATATTTCTTAGTAATGCTTCTTTAATTTTCTATTTTAAAATTATAAAAAAAAAATTGTTAAATACTCTTGCTACTACTACTATTATTCCGGGATTTCCCCACTATATGCAATAGAACGTGCTCTGTACCAGCAACCCTGTTCTCTGTTACCCATCTCCGGTCATCTTCGTTCCTCGACAAGGCATGA
Source organism: Trichoderma arundinaceum (assembly GCA_025919625.1). Taxonomy (NCBI): domain Eukaryota; kingdom Fungi; phylum Ascomycota; class Sordariomycetes; order Hypocreales; family Hypocreaceae; genus Trichoderma; species Trichoderma arundinaceum. Next base: position 2,498,095 of record JAMQTF010000005.1, read on the forward strand.
TCTGGCCTTCACGATTGGAGTCGCAATGGAGCCTCTACCCAAACTAACACCGGCCAAGGGTGTTCAGTCGAAATCTAACAAGGGACCTCCATCACCCACCTTGGCAAATGTTCTGCGCCATTTCGCCGTGGACAGTGGCTCAACCTTGTTCGCCACGGCGGTAATGACCGTGTTGATTTTCGGCGGATGTTGCTCCAATGTATGTACTATGTCTCAAATGATCATTGTTTGCTGTTATATGACTTAACGTCATATCACAGGTGTATGCTTTAGAAGCGATTATCAAGTAAGCTCTTCCATCAATACTGATTTTAGTTGCAAAATCTAACTTATATAGCTTTGAGCCCACAAATGGTATACTTGCAGATCCTCGTTCTTAGAAAACCGATTACGACCTTGTACTTATCCATGCAGGAACACTCGTAACCTTCGTTCAATTTCTATTCATCGCCATCACTGGTTACGTAGCACAATTCGATAAAGCACGCCCGCCGTTCTTCCTGACTCCCAATGTCGTCCCACTTCGCCGTTGGCTTGTCAACATCCTGCTGTTCTTTAGCATCAATGTGTTGAACAACCATGCCTTTAGTTATAACATATCCGTCCCGGTCCATATTATTTTACGATCTGGGGGTAGTATAACAACTATGGCTGCCGGATATCTTTGCGGCAAGACGTATTCACGGGTCCAAATTTTTGCCGTATTTTTGCTGAGTATTGGCGTCAGTCTCGCCGCTTGGTCAGATTCTAAAGACAAGGTAGCTCCTCAATGTTGCCATAGATATTATCCTCTCGTCCTAACAATCATGCAGAAAACGAGTGATGACAGTACCGAGCCCGTTTTTAATATTGGGCTCTTGATCATCTTTGTGGCCCAGGTTCTTTCTGCCATCATGGGCTTGTACACCGAAGCAACGTATCGAATATACGGCCCGCAATGGAAAGAAAACCTTTTCTATTCCCACATCTTGTCACTGCCCCTTTTCTTGCCCTTTATGCCCTCCATGAGACGCAATCTAGTCGTACTAAGCAAGAGCACCCCTCTTGAGCTTAACATACCGTTCGCTTCGTCACTGCGGCCTACACAAGTCCCGTCCCAGCTGGCGTATCTTATGGCCAACGTGTTGACCCAGTATGCCTGTATTCGTGGCGTGAACCTCCTTGCAGCAAATGCGTCGGCACTCACCGTCACAATCATACTTAGCATTCGAAAGCTCATGAGCCTCCTGCTAAGCATTTGGCTGTTTGGCAATACCCTCACAGTCAACACCATTCTTAGCGCAATAGTGGTATTTGGGGCCGCAGGCCTCTACAGTGTGGGTCCAAAAGCTACTCCATCCAAAGAAAAGAAGAAGGCTTGATTTCAGCCGTGGGAGTCTGCTTACCGCAGAGTTTCCTAGAACTACTAGATATACAGAGCGCATGCCTTGTGTTGTGGTAGAAGCTGTCATGTATATACATAGCGGGGCTTAACCATCGTCATAGAACTGGGAACAATATGTTAGAAAACTACATAGAGAGCGTAAAATCTCATTATAGATTCATGAATAGACACGCAGTCAATTGATGGCTTTGAGCTACCTTGGTGTTAACGCAAAGCACCGTTTCCCTCGCTGAGAGCTTCATCAAAATTAGGTAAGCCAACGCTCTCGTTCTCTTGCGGGTCACCTAGTAGCCAGATATCGTCACACTAGTCTTGATTTAGGCACTCTAATTACGGATTAGGTTTAATCCAACTGCCTACTAGTACCTGAGAATACCTTGCCGCAGCCTTCGTGCCTGTTCTTGCCGTGTAACCTTAATTAATCCATCACAAGGCTAACAAGCCTATTCATTCTATTTCCGCAGCTATAGGCATATTGATTCTTGTCGTCATTCATATGTACTATGATTATATATTAGAGCTATGACTGGTAAGTAATTACCAGGGATATGCGTTTGGCAAGCTTGGCTGGGTTCCATTAGGCCGTACTTTTAACCTAATAGGCGGGGCATCGACACTTTTTCCTATTGTTATGACAACCCATCACTGTCATTTTGCTTGCTTAAAGTCCCATAACCACTATTCCTAATCATTGTTGTCCAGACCACGCGTTACATAGTAACGGCATGTCCTTCCCGGTGCGGACTAGGGATGCGGGCGACGACGAAGCCATGGAAGGGCCAACAACCAGTGGCTTGACTGATTCTGAAGAGCATACAGAGTCACTCGCGGGCCGCGAAGAGCATCTCGAGGATGGAATGCTGTTGCGGGATCTCCAAGAGCGCACAACGTTCTATGATCCAGTTGCAGAACGTCAAATGACGCAAACGGATGCAAAATTATTTTATCAGCGGAGCAAGATTGATACCCGGAGTAACAACTCTCCATGGCCACAATCAACCCCTTACGGAAGTCCACTCATGGTTTCAGGCTCTCATCCGGCTACAGAGTACGGAGCTGATTCTCTTATTCTTGATCTTGATGGTGATTAGCCAATCCGTATGCGAAGTATGTATGACAAAAAATGGATTGCTAATTGAGGTACTAGACAAGCCAGAAGTCGTAGAGACCCCTATCAAGTCTTATGGGTCAGCAGTTCCAATTAACCCATCCTATTTTAAGCCCAGTGTCAACCCAAGCCATGGCTTCAGTGAAGCAAAGGTCACCAACGACCCTTCTGTAGGATTGGCAGGGAATGGTCTGTTTGATACTGAGCCTCACATAACAGCTGAGCTCAGTGCTATTTCCAAGCAAATCCATAGAATACTCGAAATGAGACGCAAATACATCTCTCTTTCAGCTCAGGGGCCGAATGACAACCCCAGGGACAATCCCAGCTGGGAGATATACCCTCCTCCTCCCAACCCTGCATGGATTCAAAACCAAGGCCTTGGCGTTGACGAAACCGCGAGACAAGACGTGGGCTCTTCAGCCAATACTCCTGAACGAAAGAAGCCAATCCGAAAAAGAAAGCCCGGCCAAGACGTTGGAGATGATTTCCATTTGGAAGACCTTCTTCCCTTGCCAGGGCAAGGTGATATGACATTTGAACTCGACAGCGAAGGAATTTATCAAGTATTTGACAATCCAGCTAGTAAAACCCCTGCCATAAGAGTGCCTACCATCCGAGAGTTTTACATCGATTTGGAAGAAATTCTAGCAGTTTCATCAGATGGCCCAAGCAAGAGCTTTGCCTTTCGCCGACTACAGTATTTAGAAGGAAAATTCAATCTATATGTTCTCCTTAATGAATATCAGGAGACTGCCGATAGCAAAAAGGTACCACATCGAGATTTCTACAATGTGAGAAAGGTGGATACGCACGTTCACCACTCTGCATGCATGAACCAAAAGCATCTCTTGCGATTTATCAAGAGCAAGATGAAGAAATATCCGAATGAAGTTGTGCTCTTCCGAGATGGAAAACATCTCACCTTGGCAGAAGTGTTCTCCAGTATTAATCTGACAGCGTACGATTTGAGTATAGACACACTTGACATGCATGTAAGTCGCAGTTTCTCCAGGCTCAGATAGACGTCCCGATATGGCTGCATGCTAACGAAACAGGCGCATACTGACTCGTTCCACCGTTTTGATAAATTCAATCTCAAATATAATCCAATTGGCGAGTCGCGCTTGAGGACCATATTTCTTAAAACGGATAATTTCATCCATGGACGTTACCTGGCTGAGATCACTAAAGAAGTGATATCGGACTTAGAGTCCAGTAAATATCAGATGGTCGAGTGGCGCATATCCATCTACGGCAAGTCTATAGATGAGTGGGATAGGCTTGCGGCCTGGGTTGTGGATAACAAGCTCTTTTCCCACAATGTTCGCTGGCTGGTCCAGATCCCTCGCCTCTACGATATCTACAAAGCTAGTGGTCTGATGGATACATTCGAGCAAGTTATCAAGAACGTATTCCAACCTTTATTCGAAGTTACCAAGGACCCTTCAACTCACCCAAAGCTGCACATATTCCTCCAACGCGTCATTGGCTTCGACAGTGTTGACGATGAAAGCAAAATCGAAAGGCGGCTCTTCAAAAAATTCCCAGTGCCTAGAGTTTGGGATACAAAGCAGAATCCTCCATACAGCTATTGGATCTATTTCTTGTTTGCCAACCTGACCTCCCTAAACCACTTCCGACGAAGTCGCGGCTTCAATACATTCGTTCTACGACCTCATTGCGGAGAGGCCGGCGATAGCGAACACTTGGCTGTGGCAGCATTGTGCTGTCATAGTATTAGCCATGGGCTGCTTCTGCGAAAAGTCCCCTTGCTGCAATACATCTTCTATCTAGAGCAGATTGGAATCGCAATGTCGCCGCTGAGCAATAACGCCTTATTCTTAGCCTATGAGCGGAACCCTTTCCATCAATACTTCAGGCGAGGTCTTAACGTCTCATTATCCACAGACGACCCGCTGCAATTCGCTTTTACTAAAGAACCCTTAATAGAGGAATATGCCGTGGCCGCACAGATATACAAGCTGAGCCCCGTAGATATGTGCGAGCTGGCAAAGAATTCGGTAAAACAGAGCGGCTATGAGAAAGCCATTAAACAACAGTGGTTAGGTCAAGATTTCGAGAAACCTGGCAAGGAAGGGAATAAGATGGTCAAGACAAATGTGCCAGATCGCAGAGAGGAATTCCGTTATCACACACTCCTACTGGAGAGAGATATGTAAGTGACCAGTATTCTCTTCCCTCTTTCTTCTTCTGTTTTTCTTACGCATGCTTACTTTTTTTTTCACATGTAGTTTAAACCGCTATCTCGCATACGGCTCCGGTGAGGAATTTCCCTCGAATAGCGCATTAGGAAGCGCTCAGGCAGCGGAGCCATTGGATAATAAAAAGGCATCTTCTGCAGCTGCAGCTGAGCCTAGAGACGTAGAGGCGGAAGGGCATGTCTCCTTTGCCGACTCTCACACTGGAGAGCCTCTGTTGCCTGCCAGTAACAGGGCGGATAGTCATGTATCTGGGAATGATCCCATGATATTTCCTGGCATCCTCGCCAGGGAACATCGAAATAACAGTTCGAGAAACCTGGCCCAAGTCGACGATAGAGCAAAGTAGTTGGGTTCAAACATAGCATAAAGATTTTCCAAGCAAAATTCCAGATAAACGGTATACAATATTTCACAGTGCACTGTGTATAGCCCGTGTAATGGCTCCTTAAATGTGTGTTTCGAAAATTGCGGCCCATTCATTTATTATGCAGCTTTTAGTTTTGATCTAAATTGTATCAAACGTGCTATATATCAATGCAGAGCTATAGCAGAATAAATAATCCAGGCGATCAATGGCCAATACAGTAACACCACACCTTCCCCACTGCGCTACTGGAGCGCCTACGCCTCCATTGCATTCAAAATTCCAACTCCCGCCCGAACCTTAGCTTTAGATATCCATCTGAACAAACGCTTCCTTCATACCACGTACAGCATATCGATTACCCCCTCCTGGGCAGGCACTGGCTTTTGTATACTCAACATCTTTGGACGCTCTCGAATAAGTAACAAATGAATCCTCAAACGTCCCGCCGCCCTATCCAGAAACTCTCAACAGCAGTTGCCAAGTGCGCGACAGAGGTATGTGAAAATTGCCCATCCTCCGCCAATCAGCCTGTGCTAATCAATTAGGCGTCTGCCTACGGAAAATGCATCATGGCAGATTATAACGATGTTACAAAAGACAAATGTGCGCGAGAATTTCTTAGATTAAAAAACTGCTACCTGGTAAATTGACCAAAATCCCCATGTTCGCCATGTAACAAGCTAATTGCGAAACATTTAAATACAATAGGCGGCAGTGAAAAAAGTGTAAATACATCAGTGTTAATTAATTGATTCAAGCAATTCAAGTTGGAATGACTTTTTTCTTCATCTGATTTATTTTTTTTATTCTAATCTTAAGCGCATTGAGCTCTAATCTCAGCTCCTCAAAGCTTTACAAGTCGTAGCAAAAGCATTGCCTGTTGAACCTCTTGCTCCTCTTCTGCAATGAGCTCGTTTGCGGCTCCTTCTTGACGCTTCTCGACAGGCCGTCGAAGAACCTTCTCAAAGGTGGCCGCCTGCGAGACCATGACCTCGGCCAATCCGATATTATCGGGATCCGACAAGACCTGGTATTCCATTTTGACGTCATCCGTAGGCTGCAGACCGGCCTTCTTGCGCAGACGCTGAACTCTATTGACGATCTCTCTAGCCAACCCTTCTTGAGCTAATTCCGGATAGATCTCGGAATCCAAAATAGTCAATAATTCGCTGTCTGTGTTGATTTCCAGCTTCTTTGAGGCCTCATCCTCCTTCACGCTTCGACGTACAACAAGATCCCCTTCCTCGAGGCGGATGCCATCGACAACGATGTGCTTGTCCGCGAGATAGCCTTGCACCTGCTCACTACTCAAGCTAGGCAAAGCCTTCTTGACCCGGGCAATGTCCTTCTTGAGCTTTTTACCAAGGACTGGCCAGTCAGCGGTCACACTGAATTGGACATTATATTTAGCCTCGTCTCCAGAGAGCACCAAGTCCCTGATATTCAGTTCCTCAGTGATGTAGGACTCGAGCGATTTGATATCTTCAAGGTATTGGTTGTCGTGGTGGATAACAACCAAAGTTCGAAGAGGAGTTTTGAGGCCAATGGCTCTGCGCTCTCGTGAGACTCGTGCCAGCTCAATGACACGCTGCATTCTCGATACTCTGCGTTCAACCTCGGCGTCGAATAGCTCCTGTTTAACCTCTGGGAACGCAAGGAAATGGACACTCCGAGCATCTTCTCCTTGTAACTCTTTTGGAATATGCTGCAGAAGCTTCTGGTAGATTGTATCTGACAGGAAAGGTGTAAAAGGGGCTAATCCTCTGCAAAGTGTGAAGAGGACATCGAAAAGGGCATTGAGTGCATGCAGGGTATCATTCAAGCCGTTTTCTCCCTTGAGACGGCGTCGGTTAAATCTAATATACCAATTGGTGGTGTTGTCGATGAGTTCAAGGAGTCGAGGGACCACAGTATACAGACGATATCCTTGAAAAGATATTAGCTTGGGGATATGAACGCAACCTTTGATCACATACCTTTCATCTCCTCGTTAACAAACTGCAGTAGACTCTGGCAGCTGGCTAGAATCCATCGATCCATTACATTTGTATTGGTAGTTTCCAGGCCAACGTTCCACATGTAATCCACTCCCTCAACCTTTTTCAAGAGTGCAACTTGGCCTTCGAAGAACTTGTAACTGTTCCAAAGCGGGAGAAGTACTTTTTGGACAACTTCTCTCACTCCTGTCTCCTTAAATCGCAATGGCTCTGCCCGCACTACGGGCGAGTTGATGAGATAGAGTCGCAGGGCGTCAGAACCGTATTTTTTCATCACGATAGCTGGGTCCGGGTAGTTCTTCAGTCGCTTTGACATCTTCTTTCCGTCTTCCGCAAGAACGATACCATTTACAACACAATTCTTGAATGGCGAAGTGCCGAATAAGTGTGTTCCCAGCACCAGTAAAGTGTAGAACCAACCTCGTGTTTGATCTAGACCTTCAGCAATGAAGTCTCCTGGAAACGAATTCTTGAACTTCTCCACATTCTCAAACGGATAGTGCTGACTGGCGTAGGGCATGCTGCCTGACTCGAACCAGCAGTCAAATACCTCCGTTACACGCTTCAGAGTGCCCTTACCCATCTTGCTCGGGATAGTAATGTGATCAATCTTATCTCGGTGAATGTCCTTCAGATCTCCAGTATAGCCACTGAGCTCTCGGAGTTCTTCAATACTTCCCACGCAGATGCGTTCTTCCATATCGTCGCTTACCCAGAGCGGAATCGGCGTGCCCCAGTATCGGTTTCTTCCAACATTCCAGTCTCGAGCATTTTGAATCCAACTGGCAAAACGACGCTCCTTCACGAATGACGGAACCCAATGAGAATCCTCAATATTCTTAAGCATGCTTGGAATAATTTCTGGAATGCGGATGAACCATGATGGCACAGCTCGGTAGATGAGCGGAGTATCAGAGCGTGGACACATAGGGTAGGAGTGTCGAAGCTGAGACTCAACGACCAACCGTCCAGTCTTCTTGAGGTACTTGATGATGTGCTTGTCAGCTTCCTTGACATGCATGCCAGCGAAATCGGGAACCCGGTCGGTGAAGTGGCCAGTATCATTAACGGGATCCGGGGGTGGGCGGTTTTCATTAATGATACCTGCCTCCAACGCTACATTGTAATCGTCCTCTCCGAAAGCCGGGGCTTGATGAACAATTCCCACTCCGCTATCCGATGTAACATAGCTAGCATTCAGGACTCGGAAACCAACATCCTTGAATTCCTCGTAGAAATAATCAAACAAGGGCTGATACCTCCATCCAAGCATATCTGATCCCTTGATTTTGCCGACTCTTTCAAAATCGGCCTTCTTAGGATCCTTGTAGAGCGTTCCTAGCAAGTTCTCTAGAATGATATAGTTTTTTCCAGATTTGCCATCTTTAATCTTAAGATATTCAAAGTCTGGGTGAGCCGCAAGGCCGGTGTGTGATGGCAGCGTCCAGGGGGTCGTGGTCCATGCCAAAAGATGAGTGTCTGGGTCATCTAACAACGGAAATGATACAACGACTGCGGGGTCTGTGACATCTTGATAGTTCTGGTTGGCCTCGAAGTTACTTAGGGCAGTCGTCAAAACCGTGGAATAAGGCATAACTCGGTAACCTTGATACACTTGTCCCTTATCGTTGAGCTGCTTGAAAACCCACCACAGCGATTCCATGAAGGTTGGATCCATGGTCTGTAATAGTATATTAGTACTGGGCGTTATGAAAATGGGGTTTTGGATGATGATCTGACCTTGTAGTCATTATCAAAGTCTATCCATCGTCCCAAACGCTCAATGGTAGTTCGCCATTCCGCAGCGTACCGCATTACGATAGAGCGGCATTCTTCGTTGTACTTGCCAATTCCTAGCTTCTCTACAGCAGCCTTTCCGGAGATGCCCAACTTCTTGTCAATCTCATGTTCGATTGGGAGTCCATGGGTATCCCATCCGAATCTTCGTTCCACATGATAGCCCTTCATGGACCAATACCGAGGAATGATGTCCTTGATGGTGGATGCGAGGAGATGCCCATAGTGAGGGAGGCCTGTAGCAAACGGAGGGCCATCATAGAATGTATACGGCGGGCGTCCAGCAGATAATTCTAGCTATGGGATTTGTCAGGATGCTCTGCAACGCTTGAAGGAAATCCCACATTAGCATACCTGGCGATGGAAAGCGTTGATGGATCGCCATCGCTCGAGGGTGGCCTCTTCTTCCTTGGGAAAGTCGATAGACATGATGCTAGACTTTCTCTCACGAGTATATGAACCAGAAAGAAGAGAGAGGCCTGGAAATTGCCAAAAGGAAGGGAAAGATGACAATTTCAACACCCAGTGATTTTCGGCCCGGGTGAGTCAAAAGTTCAAATGGAGGGGCTTATTACTCCGTAGGTTAGCCCCTCATTAGTCCGTACAGGGTAAGTGGGGTTTGCGGTCGCGCACTTCGGCGCACAGTCACAGAATGTTTTATTTTTATTTTCTGCACTAATATGGGAGCGGTATCAGTTCTATTTGGGGCTAAGCTTTATACGGTACTACTGAACAGCCTGCTTATTTAGAGCAGCTGATATAATCCGTGAAGAGGCGCGCTGACGCACCTCAATTGACATCCCTATTTACAAGCTGTCAACTTGGGCCAAGTGCTCTGGGAACAGAGCAGACAACAACGAATAGCGCCCCTGGGTGGCTTTTTAAACGGCTGATGTGAGGCGAGGTTATGTCTTGAAACAGTCGTTTGACAAATAGAGACAGACGACCGGACCTTCACCAGCTCAGATCCGCCCAACCTTGACAATGTCGTTTTTGTTTGGGAGAGGTAGGTCACGGGCAGCTGCCGATCTGCCCCGGCAAGCTCGTGATCATATTATGAAGCTTGAGAGCCCTAACGGGGGTTCCAAGGTAAGTGGCGTAATCTTGCGGTGTCGCGGCGTTTCTTCTAACTAGGCCAGGCCGAAGAGCTTGCTCGCGTGCTCAATCAGATGAAGGTCGTTCTCCAAGGCACTCAAGGTATGCAAATCTATAGACCTCGTCACGCTTCCTAGTACTATTACTCCTCCACCCCATTGTTCTCAGCCTGGTCCTCTGGGTGCATTAACACTAGCTTAAGAAACTGAGAGCTCACCCGAGCAGATCTATCAGCTGGTTACAGCTTTGATAGACGAGGACCTGCTCCACCTCCTAGCTACCAACCTCTATCGCCTGCCTTTTGAGTCGCGAAAAGATACCCAAGTGATCTTCTCCTATGTGTTCCGCTTCCGGCCCGCAGCAGCTGCCCCAAAGAGCGATCCCATCGCCTTGTCATATGTGGTGTGTAACAGACCACAAGTCCTAGTTGAACTCTGTCGCGCCTATGACCACAAAGAAAGTGCCACTCCTGCGGGATCCGTTCTTCGAGAACTCCTGAAAAATGAAGCCGCAGCAGCCATAATCCTATATGACGACGGAGATGAACCAGGATCTAGTTGTAAAGGCCTCAATGCTATTGATCGCAACCGGCCCCAGAGCGGTCGGGGGGTTTTCTGGAAATTTTTCGACTGGATTAACAAGAGTTCATTTGAAGTCGCTGCAGATGCGTTCACGACATTTCGGGTGCGGATTTATGCTACAACGGACACGATTACTTGGGCTGGTTTTTCTAACAGTGAATAGGAACTCTTGACACGGCATAAAGACTTAATCCCGAAATACTTGTCAACCAACTTCGACCTTTTTTTTGACAAATATAATAACACCCTGGTACAGTCCAATAGCTATGTTACCAAACGACAATCTATCAAGCTCCTCGGCGAACTACTACTTGACCGCTCCAATTATAGCGTCATGACCGCGTACGTCGATAGTGGCGAGCATTTGAAAATTTGCATGAACCTTCTTCGAGACGACAGGAAAATGGTCCAGTATGAGGGGTTCCACGTGTTCAAGGTTTTCGTTGCGAATCCTCACAAATCCATTGCCGTCCAAAAAATCTTGCTCATGAACCGCGAGAAGCTTTTGGTCTTTCTAGCACACTTTCTTGAGGATCGGACTGATGACGAGCAATTCATTGATGAACGAGAATTTCTGATAAAGCAAATACGTAATATGCCATCAACTCCCGTGGTTTCTCAACGCTCTGTTAGCGCATCATAGTTTATCGCGATTCTTGGAAGAGGGCATAGTTAGAACTGATATTAATGAGCGTCTTGCTATCCCTCCTTCTGGTCTTGTTTTTTGCTCACTTCGTTCTCATTTGTATTGGAGTTTATTAATGCTGTGGAGTTTAGGCCACATCAAATCATCCGCGAGTCTCAAGGGCATGCTATTAAGGAAGATAATATTACAAACTGATTCAGTGTGCAGGCTTTAAGTTCAGCTGGATGAACAATCCATCCAGTCCTTGAACCATACCCCAGCTATCCGAACAACAAATCATGACTGGCTTCTGCAGCTTCTTTCATCCCACTCCCATGCACTACCCCGCGCATTTGGGATTCATCTACATAGACCCCATATTAATACGAGAAACTTGAATGTAGAACTTCAACGTTGCCTAGAGAGTAGAACATTGACGCTTTCTCGGGCATTCTGACTGTTCCACACGCTGCTATTTCCACCTCGTCGCCATTCATCACCCGCAACATTTTCAGCATCACTTGCCGCCTCGCCCATGATTATTTCCAGATCACGTTTCTGTGAACTGAGCCAACTTTTTACGAAGTTGGCCGGATCTTCGCCCAAGGATGAGAAAAAAGAATGTTTGGCTTTTGACATGGAAATTGCTTGCACAAGCCTTGCCAGCTGCTCGTCGAGCATGGTAATCTGCTTCAGCGTGGCTGCGTATTGAGGATTATTCAATAGTGGGCGCAAGTTGGCCCTGATGGGATCCTCCACCAACACCTGAACATCATATACAGTAGGTTGAGGGCTTCTGTGGAATTCTTCGTCCACTCGAATTGTATATGGGAGACATATTGGAGGTAGGGGGCGCAGATGTGGCATTACATACTCGCTGAGCATTGGTATAACACCCGAATCTCGCCCAATAACCTAGGTTATTTAGTAATTGTAAAAAAATCCACTTGATAGATGTAGCCAAGATACTGACCTTTTTCAAGTAATTGTCGCAACGAAAGTTACGCCGTTCCTCATCCTCTTGCAGACCAGACAACCTTATATATTCCCACAGAGCCATAACAGCCTCGTGCTGTGTCGCCTCATTCATATCGACTACTTGCGCGAGCTCGGGGGTGAGTTGGTATCTTTCAGGTGACTCGTGCCTCTGTAGATTGATCGTGATGTTCATATTCTCATCCCCATTACGCTTGAAAGTAAATTCATCGAAATCGGCTTCAGCTGCCATGATGGAGCCTGCTTGATTTTGCGAACCCTCAGGCCTTCTCCATTCCACACTTTGTTCAGAGCCGTTCCGGAACCGAGAACGATCGAAATCTACGGAAATAGATTGGAAGAAATGCGAAAATCTGTGCTTCTTCTGATTTGTTTCCGTACCGGCGGCCTTCTGAACGGAGCTGCTTTCTTCGTGCTTGTCCACAGGAGAAATTGTAGAAGCCGTATGCCCTGTCAAGTCGTTCTTCGTTAGATCAGCCACATCGTCGTCTTCATCCAAGAGATAGCCCTCAATTTTCACTCGATAGAACGCTTCCATGGCCGGTGTGAAGTCGAAAGAATCTGCATTGAGACTATTCCCCTGCCAGATCTGGTCTTCGGCAGTATTGCTGATCCAGATTCGCAGTGTTTTCCGCAACTAGGTAACGGTCAGTCATGCTTTCGCATAGCCTGATGAAAGTGACGAAGAAGGGAGAACGCAACCTTTGAACTTCGTCTTGCGTCATCGAGCACATCAAGTCGTTTCCGTGTTATTGTAGCGTCAATCAATCTCTCGATATCTCTCAATTCGACATATCTTTTGACACCATCAGGATCGACAATGCAGTCTTCCACGCCGTCGGGAATATTCTTGTCCGTCGGTTTACGACTTCTCCGCTTTGCTAATTCGCTAGCATGGGCTTGCGCCTGTTGTTGCTGAGCAATCTGTGCTTGTGTGAGAGGGACGGAAGGATGTGGTCCAGAGGACATCATAGGGCCTATGCAAGTTAGAAGAAGTGCGATTTTGGCCGATAAATTTGGGAATTGTATACCAATTCCTCCTCGCCGCTGGTTTGGAGGATGCGGCGACCTCTGTGGTGCCTGTTGGGCATAGGCCCGATACTGTTGCTGCATCCTGATAGTAGGTCGCAATTGCGCTGGTACTCGTTGACCAGGAACAAAAGTGATTGCGACTCGCCCAAGCTGGTGTAAAGTGATACCGCGTCGCGACCCAGGCGGCGATCTTAGTCACGTGCACGTGCAGTACATTGACGTTCCAAATTATCAGGTACAAGGTACAGGTACAAGGTACAGGTACTAAGCTAAGTTTCAATAAGGAATACGCCGTGCCTGAGGTACCGGTACCTAGATTTACTACCTGTTATCGGTTAAACTGAGATAGCGTACAAAGTACTCCGTTCGCAGCCAAAGCTGCGTGTAACACCAGAAAAATATAGTAGGTACTATACTCTATAAACTACCTACCTAGTAGGTAGTCAGTAGGCATGCCCAGAATTATTTATTCTCTTATGGCAATATACTTGGTAACAAGATATAATTGACACATATATGGAGTACTTACTAAGTCAAGTTTTCGAAGTTCGACTTTACATAGGCAAAAATATTTAATAACTCGTAGGAATTGAATATTTATTTCTAGAGTATAGTATATATAGTTATTATAAGTCCGTACCATTTTTACTGGTAGCATAAATGCCAGTTTGAACATTTGTTATATCCCTTTAGAGAACATAAAAGCTTATATTTTGCCTGTTTTTAATATGTATCCTTTTACAGGACTCAGTTGTGCACAAGTAGATATTGTATAATAAACTCTTTAGATACTTTATATGTATCAATATATTCTTATATACTAGGTATGTACAGTGATATATGAAATATTTACTCAAATATGCAATAGCCCTCTCAGGAGCCAGTCCTCCCCCGCGACTTTTTTCTTTTTTACAGCCCCGGAAAGCTTCTTAGTTAAGACCCTTTCTAATGTTGTCGTACTTGGAGTTGGGGTAGCTCAGCAAGTTCTGAGTGGAATCCAGGCCTCCAAGAGCACGGTGGCTGGTTCCAATCAATGAGTCAGATCCCTTCTTATCGGCTGAGGCTTCCCAGAACATGCTACCTCCCAAGCCAAGAGACTTAAGGTAAGACACCTTGGTGTTGATCATGTCGGGAGTATCGAAAGAGATGAGCTCTCGCGTGCTGGGGTTGTAGCTGTAGTAACCCTTTGCCACGTCATCATACCTGACTGTAGCGCCAGCTTTGGGAAGGGCCTTGTAGTCCCAGACTCCGCTCTCCCAGCTTCCAGATCCAATGCCGCTGTAAGGTTGACCAATGCCCGAGGTGCTCTGGAAAGAGCGTCCGTAAATAGGCATGCCGAGAACAATCTTGTTTGCAGGAACTCCTCCCTGGATATAAGCCTTGACAGCAGCATCAGTGTTGAATGGTGAGGAATTGGGGTTCGATGGGTTAGGGAACAGGTTGGCATCGTGTCCGCTGAAACTGCTCCAAGAACCGGCATAGTCATAAGCCATAAGGTTCACAAAGTCGAGAACTTGGCCGAGGTCAGCCAGGCGCAAGACAGAGTAATGGTCCGCACCAGCGGGGGCGGCAATAGAAAGAAGGAAATGATAACCAGGGGCGTATTGTGCAGCATACGCGTCCAGCTGAGACCGGAGTTCCTTCAGCAGAAGAATCATGTTGGAAGCCTGGGTGCTGTCGGCAGGGTATTCCCAATCGATGTCAATACCGTCGAAACCCCAGTCCTTGAGGAATGCAATGGCGGTTCGTGCAAAGTTCTTTCGGTTGGCATCCGTGCTTGCCGCGGACGGGAAGTTGGTAGACAGGGTCCAGCCACCAATAGAGAGCATGAGCTTGAGGTTTCGGTTGGCCTTCTTCAACTTGAAGAGCTGCTTGACGCAACCATATGCGTTGGTACCAACATCATTCCATGCTAGTGTGGAGGTCAGCATATGCACATGGCACAAATGCGTAAATCAAAAGAAGGAGGAGAAGACGGAGGAGGAGAGAGAAGGAAGAGCCGTACAATCATCAGAATAATGCTTCTCAAAATCGGCATTGGTATCAGTAGAAAGTCTGTCGGGTGATCAGTAACTGAGAATCATTTTATGGGATATACCCTCTCTGGGCTGCATGACTTACACAGTGCCGTCTGCTTGAACGTTCATAAACGAGTAAAGAACGTGAGTGACATCAGATGCCACTAGATCCTGAGGCTGGAAGTTGCGGTCGTAGATGCCCCTTCAGTCATATACAGTCAGCGAAGAAGCTATGGTCAACTTTTGGCTTAACTCACCAGTTGGTGAAGTAGACAGCGTTTACGAATCCATTCGCTCGCTTCTCAACAGAAGACTCTGTAGCCAGGGGAGATGCAGAGCTGAGAGCAGCCTGCAACGTGGCCAGCAGGGCCACGGATTTGCCAAAAAAGTTCAGCATGGCGAAATACCGAGGATGCAGTAAAGGATGACAGACAGGATACAAAGATGATGGCGTTGCCCAGTGATTCCAGTTTTCCACTGCTGGAGTGAACCATGATGTGAAGTGCGAGATGGAACCCGATGATATTTATAAGTTGATGTGGAGCCTCCAACTGTTGTTGAAAGTCTGAGGCTCACTTATGAAGCTTCCCCTTCGGACTCTTGGCACGAATATGTAACCCATGTGTTGCCAATATCGTCCATAGCAACGTTATGCTCACCCGTCTACTCTATAATGGTTTAGTATGGTCCTCATGGGCCTAGAGGCGCGCTGCCCCTGTCCCGTGCTCAATGTCCAGCGGCTGTTGAGTCGTAAGATTCCCCAGATCCAAAGATAAGCGTATCCGGGGCGTGAGCCAAGGTTGAGGTAGCAGCAGTGGCAGTCATGATTAGTTCCGGCGAAATAACAATTACACCATACCTCGCCAAGTCTAGCAACGTTGCTAATGGGGGCAATCGTGGCAAGACTCTCTGTTTCTCTGATACTATCCTCTTGGGGGATACCCGGCTTCCCGGGGGAGGGGAATCACCTCAGGGGTCATGATGCCAGGCACGAAGCGAAGCGCCAGCCCAAGCAGCCCCAGCTTGCGAGATGCTGCCATGCGCCTCATGCCCACTTCCATCGCCCATCGCCCACATCTGGTGATGCACCTCCCGGCGGCTACGATGTTCGAATGCGCATACGGCTTGTCGTTATTGGCGAGCGCAAACACTTAGCTGCCACATAGTATCCAAGTTGATCCGTCTACAACGTGGTATTGAGAGAGAACACTATCGCCTGTTCTCTCTACATTAGCCTCTCCTGGGGCGTGAGCGTGATCCATCAGCATGGGTCTGCAGCTGCCAAACTCGCAGTCTTCCATCTCGTCTGGGCAGCAGTTGGAGTTTTCCGGTTTGGGAAGGAGGTAATTAAGAACTGCAGTGCGGGTGCCTGCCTGGATAAGCGCGCGCCGAGGCCAAGGAATGCTCCCCCTGTGGCTCCATCTTACTTTAGAGGTATTGCTAGGTAAGGTACTCCGTAGTTGTGGTTGTAAACGTACTCAATGCTTAGCTTTACCTGGAGATACCCCAGGCGTTGTGCAAAGCACTACTACCAGGTAGGTCTAGGTACTATAGGTGGGAGGCAGGTACCTCCAGGCACAACTGATGCCGCCTTAGTTCTACTTTTATGGTGGGGGAACGGGTTGCGGGCGCAAACCAAAAAGAGAGGATGGAAGTTGAAGAATGATGACGAGAAAAGAAAGGGCTTTGGGTCGCACCCAAGGTGGCCACCTCTTTAGAACCACCCGATAAGGAGCTTAGCAACACTTGTAAAGTCACAGCTCTTCCAAATAAGGTATACGTGGGGAGTGATATATCAAGGCAACCACCACCGAAGATATGGGTACCTCGAAAGGCACCTATACTGTAGGTACTATGGAGTAGTCTGGACTTCTTTTTCGGAACCATGAGCAGAGAGGCTCTTCGGAAGCCAAGCGTATGTACCTACCTGCCTACCTAGTACCTTGTGCATCTGCCGATATGTGCCGTGCGTGCTTATCTTCCTAGGGCATCTATTTCTAAACATCTATGAGCAGCCTAGCGGGCATCAATGCTTTGGATCGGTCAGGCGTATTCGGGACGGACTTTAGGATCTCGAGAGCATAAATAATAATTAACGCATGGGAAATGAAACACTACCTGGCGTCCCATGCATACACTGATATGGAGTAGGATGGCCCAACTTCATCCTCCACGGAGGAGACGAGTTTGCTACGTGATCTGACTAACTCAGCATTTGCTGCTGTTACCTACCAAATGGGGAATCGCCGTTCGCAGGAAGGGCCGCTTGTGTATCAGGCGGAGTAGTAGTCTGACTGTGTGAATCAGCATGTAATGTATAAGCTAGTAATTAAGGTAAATATTATAGTACTCCTAGCCGTCAATTTAGCCTCTAGGCGGGGCATTGAGCGGTAGCACTTCCGCAACCCTGTGGTTACAATCTACCTTACTGATTAGGCATTTCTAAAACTATAAAGAAAAAACAATCCACAAAGAGTGCCAGAAATGTATGCAACCTACCGCCATCATGATAGCAACTAAACCGGTATAATAGTACTGCCAGGAAGGTGCCTAGGCGGTTGTAATTGTGGCTAGCCAAAGCTACCTGCTATACTGCCCTTGGCCGTGAAGATACTCCGTGCACTTAGTCCAGCTACTCCGTACTCCGTAGTGGTACTTACCTTCCATCCTGAGCTAGACTATAGGACACTATCTCCCTACAAGACCCAGATTATGGTTTCAGAGGTATGCGCTCCTGCTACAGGCAACAACATGAGATGCAATAGCAAATGCAATGCAGCATTGGCAGGCAAAGAAGGCAAGAAGGGCATACACGTGTAATCACCCAGCGCTTCTTCCTAGTGACAACTTGTTTCTCATTAGCCGCGAGCCTCTTCCCTCTCCCTATAATCATCTCCATCAGAGATTTTGCAGCCCCTGCAGTCTACGATGATGAACTAACTAGTAGTCGGCTGGGCGATCCATACTTCTCAGCCTTGTATCATTACAAAACTAACTGTTCAGTAAACTGGAACATCGCCCCAGGGAAAACCCGCATTTGTTATATTACATGCGTCATCTAATAGGCCGTATCACCTACACAACTCGTGCGCACCCAGTTAGAGGGACTGGGGACTGCAAGGGAGTGGGCCTGCTAGTGGTTGGTTCGTGCCATGACTTCTTCAACAGTCCTTGAACTTACGACGAATAATACGGTCTATGTTCGGCGTGAGGATCGAAGTGCAACAAATGTCACCTGCCTATTTCCCAGGTCTGATTCTGGATACAGCTCAATAGATGGGTGCTCAACAGACTCACCACACCAGCCTGGTATCTGGGTTGCTTCGCACCTCGATGGGCCCGGACCTCCTCACGGCTCAGGGCTATCAGCTGGAAGACCAAAGAGAGAGGCACATTGCCCTCTACCACGACGACGTTTGAAGTCATCTCACAATCCTTGCTCGACTCCTACGCTTTATGACCCGTTCCTTGCGTGGAAGCCACAGCAAGTGAACCTGTTACCCGGTAGCAAAGGTGTGGCAGATGTTGCATGCTCTCAACAGAAATCCGGTAGCAGCCTACGCACGCCAGATAGATTTGTCCCTCGGCGGGATAGCGACGAGCCCAGCAGGCAGGTGTATCAGACGACAAAGCCTCTTCATGATCTCTCTCCAACCGAGAAATTATTGAGACGAAAAGAGCCTTCTTCGATTCCATTTTCATTACCTCGGCGTTCTCCAATACATGTCCCTAATGGGGCTCGTATGGCATTGGTTGGCCAACCACGCAGCCAAGGTTTGCCCAACCAGGAAAAGAGGGGACAGAGTGGTGGACTTTGGTTTGCTGATTGAAATTTATAGCAAGGAGCTTCCTCACGAGTATCCACCCAGAAAGTAGACGGCCAAGCCAGGGGAATGTCTGGATAGTGGGCGGCTTGGCCCCTGGAACTACTGGAATGGATCGTAATCATCGTCGACCAATCCGCAGCGGCACACCTGCTCGCCTCTTTACTATGTCTGTGAGTTCGGCCAAACCCAGTCGCTGGGATGATTCACCCTTCTATCATGGCCGCATTGCATCCGCGCTAAGCATCGACCGAATACGCCGCGTACTGGATTTCACATGTTGCCGGTCTGCTGCTCTAGATTTCCCGACTCTAACGAGGCCGATGTTAGCAGACTTGGAACATACTTCTTGGGCACGCACTACTGATGATGACGACTTATATGAGTTTCTCCGTATGAGGCCAGAATTACAGTGCGCAGTCCAAGAAACAGCAGTTGGTTAACTTCAGTAGGAAATCGCAATCCATTGCCGAGACGGTCTCTTCCTATAGCTCCTTTTAGGTATTCGACCTTTACCACGTTTAGATATCTTGAAGAAAACTAATATTCTGAAAGAGTTCTCGATGCTCCGGACTTGCGCGATGATTTCTATTGTTCTGTTCTGGCTTACTCACCAAATTGCCAAAAGCTTGCAGTGGGTCTAGGAAATGTCCTATACATCTGGTCTAAGGGGTCGGGACCTCGGGCTATGCATGGATCTCCTGCGAATAATGTATGGCTGACGTCAGTTTCCTTCTCGTCGGACCAAGGAGGAAAATGTATCCTGGCCATTGGACGCTCAGACGGAACCTTGGTGTTGAAGTCTATATATGACGGACTCCCTCGCTTCCAGGTGCAACAGCCCTTTCCAGTATCTTGTGTGAGTTGGCGCCCGATAAGCACCTTGAGGCCTTCCAGAAATCCATTCAGCCCAGGCATCGCAGTACAGACCGAAGATTTGATCATTGGCGATGATACGGGCGTGCTATACTACTATATAGTAGAGTGGCCAATGGGATGGGAAGTCACGCGAGACACCTGGCCAGGAACTATTTATCTCGTCGCCAAAGTTTCACTTCATAGTCAACAAATATGCGGCTTGGCTTGGTCAACCAACGGGAAACTTTTCGCGTCTGGGGGGAATGACAATTTATGCTGTCTCTTTGACGCAGACCGCGTGCTGATTGAGAAACAAGAGCCTGTTCAAAACGACACGCGGTGGTTGGGATGGCATTTGGCAGATAAAGGTGCCAAGGAAGGCTTTATGGGCCAGCCCCAAAGGTGTTTGCCCCCGGCACGGCTTCTCAAGCAAGACAACGCCATCAACTAGGAGAATGCAATTGACGTTCGACCTGCGAGATCATCATCTCCAGGAATTCGAAGGCTGGGCCCCGGATCGGAGAAGCATCGTTGGATACATAAAGCTGCAGTCAAGGCTATTGCTTTCTGCCCTTGGCGCGAAGGACTGGTTGCAACTGGCGGTGGATCTAATAATAAATGCATCCACTTCTTCCATACAACTTCAGGATCAGCTTTGGCTACAATCGCAGTTTCGGCCCAGGTGACGGCTCTAATTTGGTCATCGACTAGACGTGAGATTGCTGCTACTTTTGGATATACAGAGCCAGAGCATCCGTACCGGATAGCCATATTCAGCTGGCCAGAATGCAAGCAAGTGGCAGCAATCCCATGGGAAGGAGAACTTCGAGCTTTGTATGCCATCTCTTATCCCCGAGGCCGATCAAAGACGAAAACAATGGATCCCAATCAAAGGTCTCGTGAGGGATGCATTGTTGTTGCATCGAGCGATAGGAGCGTCAAGTTCCATGAAATCTGGTGTAACGAAGGAAGGATCACGGGAGGGGGGGCTGGGATGCTGGGGGGGAGTGATATTCTCGAAAGCCTTGAGGGTATTGACAAAGAAGGAGACGTAATTCGCTGACGGCTCTTCAAGCTATGGAACAATGAATGCCGAACAGGGTCATCGTGGGAATTCTAGATTGCAACAATAACCATCATACCTATTTACATAGTGCTATCAGTAGTAACCCCAATTCTGGGTGAATAGCAAGAAGGATGATTATCGCGCCAGCGATCTATTGAAATGGCTGTGTGCCGCAACTTGAGCATGCCAAATATTACATCGCAAGAACGCAATGAGTTAGTCCTTACTAAACTCTCAACGCCAAACACCAACGCCAATGTAAAATCATAATCTGTCAGTGACTTATATCCTATGAGCTTACTTCAAAATGGCGATTAATAGCACAAGAATAACAATGAGGACGAAAATGATCGCCATCTGCTTATTGTCCGAAGCACTCTTCGCGACTCTTCCTAGAGCCCTTTTTGCCCGATCTAATCGGCTCTGGTGGCGACTGGTAACGTGGTCGACTTCATCTAAAATTGTCATGTGGCTTTCTAGTTCGTCACCAATCTGCATGCTGAGCTCTCGTTGTCGTCCTATAGATTCCCCTAGACGATCAAGGTGATCATCTTGCTCCTGTAAGATTTGTGAATGGTATTGGTGTATTTGTTGATTTGTCAGTCCATTTGCATGGTCACTATACCCGAGCGAATCATTGGATGCATTTGGATCATCGCGATAACGGCCGAACAGCTCCTGAGATGGCGATTGGGGCGCTTCGCTGAACCGCACAGTTTTTGATTTACGACTAGATCTTTGGGCTGAGGATGAAAGCTCATCCGCTTCTTCGTTTGGTTCTTGATCGGACGGCGGGCTCGGAGATGTGCCGGCGAGGGAATGATACTGAGATATTAACTCGTCAAACTGCTTGTGCAATGTTGGAAGAGATTCAGTAATAGATTGGGCGGCCCTGGCTGGAATTAGTAAAGGCGACAACTCTCACTGTAACTGCGTATACGGTCGAGGGCAGACAAACCCTAGATCGCCAGCCTGCTGCAAGCGAGCACTCTCCTCGTCCAACGAAGCAATGCCATTGCGGAGTTGTTCGACGGAACGGGAGATGTCACCGCTGAGGGCGTCGTCATCGGGATTCAAATTTTTAGCTCGCTGCCACTCAAGCAGTGAAAGCTTGATGTGATCAGCGAGTAAAAACAGTTGTGACGGGTTGGACATGTTGCGAAAGTTGGGCTATTCGAATGGTTAGACGGAGGCTTGAGGGACTTGCTCCAAGGAAGGCATCGCCGGAAGGTACAAAGTACATTCACGCAGTGTAATGTCCGTTTTGGGACAAGGTGTGGTTGTCGAAGTTGGAGGCCACATCAAGGGCTGGTAAGGGACCCACAAGACGCCGAAGAACAAGCAGTGTATTCCGTATCCGGGCACCTCTTCCTACTGGATGGAGTATCTCATTGAAGGTGCTAAGGCAGCATATTTGTATCTTTTTGGAGTTAGACCAATTAAAGCGCGGGAAAATTCAGGGTACATCGTTTAGGCACTAAAATACGTGCGAGAAGAAGTTCTCTGCGCCTTGCCTATACTTATAGATACTTTATGGCTAGCAGTGCGCGTCCCAAACTAGGGAAAATAAGCACTAAAGCTGTTGTAAATCAAGTTGTGAGAAGTATTGCATTGCTGACAAAGAAAGTACAAAAATGCTACCTTAGCACCACCAATGAGATACTTGTGCCTCATACAGAGTACGGAGTATTGCGAGATGAAATATAATGTATTGGTTAGCGCATATTGGTTAGTTTTTTCCTTCATCTTCTTCTTCTTCCTTTTATCCCCTTTTCTCGGATGCGTTTTGTCCTGGGTGTGAATGAGGTAAATGCGACGCTAAATATGGAAACAGTAAAGTACTGCTGCGTACTCCGTGCTATATAAATAACTGACACTGATATGATCTTAAGTTAATATTAAAATGTTAAATTGACTGTATAGATTACTATAAACTTAAAAATTCCACGGGTATATATAATAAATAAATATTGCAGAATAGATAGGCTCGTTAATTATTGGCTACTATGGGGGACGCGCTAATCATAACTACTAGGTAAGCACGGAGTTTCAACTGTTCCAAGGTAGCTACTAGGTACGTGCTAATCTGTCGCAACGTCATTTATCTTCATACTTACGAGCTCCAGTACTATCATGCTTGTCATTTCACTCCTGGAGCTTATATTTGGACTATCTCTCGCTGGCCTACTGGATTGCAATCTCCCAGTAGCATGAGCATCGTCCTGCCGGGTAAGCCGCAGTCAAGACTTCAAGGTCTGGCTATTGGTTACTGGAATAGCTTACATCTGAATGTAAGGTCGCCATCATCCTTGTAGCTTGAAGCTTGATACACATCAGCTCACCATACGTTGATCCAACTACCAAGGCATACATTACCGGGAATGCATTCACCATCCTTGATGGATTACAAACAATCATTCAAACGATATATGACGAAAGCGACGAACCGCTGCAAGCTATAGCCATCGACGAGTTAACGGGCAAGATAGCAACAAGCACAGCAAAGCAAGTTCGAATTTATAAACCGTTGGCAGGGCTACAGGAGGATGCATTAAAGGTCACCTCGTCCTGACTGTTCATAATGTGCGATGCCTGAGCTCACATGTCAATAGTGGGCACTGCAACTCACCTTTAATATCCCTCATGATGGCTCAGAAACGGCGTGCTCTTTGTCTTGGGGTAGCTCTGAGGAGCTTCTAGTCGCGGGAAACTCTCTGTCTCTGTTCTGCACAGGCGAACACCCAGGGCGCTCATGGGAGCAATCGCTTCCCAGCGCTGCAAAAATAGCAGCGCTGTCTTATGACTCCGCTTACATTGCCTCCCTCGCCTATCACGATTGCTTGCCAAAAGTCTGGCGTCGCTTGACTTATGGCGCTGACGACGTCCGCTTCGAACTGGCCTACCTCCCCCATCCAGACGTCGTTACAAGCATCAGATGGCGCAAGCCGTTTCACGTTGAACAGGCAACAGGCAACGTTCTATATACAAGCTGTGTGGATGGTCATATACGCGTATGGATTCCAACCGACACGTCACATGGCTGGCAATGGCAGCTCTGGGGCCAAATTAATGTTACCGAATCAATGCCAAAAGATGCGCTTCCACAGGAGCCGTGGCTAGCTTGCATCATTGACGGGCGAGACTTCACTGCTTCTGTGGAGAGGGCAATTGAACAGCGAATGGCAGATGACAGCAGCACCGATGATGTAGCATTGGATCATCTGGTGGCCATTGCAAATAGGAGCCCGGAGATATGCCTCGCTATGAACCCGTCGGGGTTTTTGACTGCTTGGGCCTTGGAAAACGTTGGTAGCACCTTGGCAGATGATCGCCAAATTTTCAACATCGCTCAGACAATATCACCAGGATTGGAAAACCTGTCTAGCCTTCTGCCCTCTGGCGGTATATCTCATGTGGAAATACAGGCGTATTGCGATCGAAAAACTGGACAGCTGCGGATACTACTGCACGTTTTCGATGGCAGGATAGCCATATTCGAATGCAGCGCCGCAGATTTGTTTGACCCAACCACCAACGATAAACGACTACTGCTCTACTCAATATGGTCTGGACACTCTGCCTCAATCAAGAAAATAGTGCGCAATTTCAGTGGTCGGGCGGTAGTATCAAGAACAAGTGATGGTGAGACTATAGTGTGGGATCACGCACCCACGAATCCGGTGGGATCCTCCCATGGGCTTCTTGATTTCAGTCGCCGTAGCATTATCCCCGAGACAGGCCACATCCATCGCATTTGTGTCCTTCGCCAAGGCCGTTTTGTCGTTTTCCTCAGAAAAAATGTTATCTCACTTTGGGACTGTCGGCATGAAAAGGGTTCCAACCTTGCTCAAAGTACCTACGAAGCACCGGGAGACCCTCTTTGTCTCATCATACTGCCCAAGCCACCCAATGCAAATTACAGGACTGCGCATATTGCCATGATAACGTCCAAAGGGCATGGAATCGTTTGGGCACTCAGTCTTCCAAACTATGCCAAGGATTCAACAAGCACTCTCGGCGCTGGTATTAAAGAGTTCTGCCTACTTAACCTCAAATCTGCCGAAGATTTGAAGTATGTCCTTCCAGTTGATCCCGCCGGTTCAGGTCCGATAACATCTGGATTTCTGGATGTTTTTGCGCGCGATATCGCTATATCCTGTACCCATACCGGGCGGATAGATCTTTGGACAGCCCGTGTTGATCTAGAACGAAAGAGCGTTGGGTGGCTGTCAACGTGCAACGCTGAGACAGGATTTTCTGACCCAGCTTTAGCTAGTGGCAGTATGCTCAAAAAAGCTGCAATAGTAAATTCAGATAGGTCGAGGCTCGCAATATGGGATGTTGGTGGTTCCCGTCTCGAGTTTGACGAAGACTATCAATTACAAGACGCCATCCAAGACCTCGACTGGACTTCGACGCCCGACGCTCAATCGATATTGGCTGTTGGATTCCAGTACCGCGTCCTCCTTCTGTCTCAAATGAGATTCGATTATCTAAATAAGGGCGCTGCCTGGGCACCCATCCGTGAAATTAGCATCCGTGAACTGACGCCCCACCCGATTGGAGATTCAACATGGCTTGGTAACGGCCATCTACTTATTGGAGCCGGTAATCAATTATTTGTCTACGATCGACGTGTCAGCGTTGAGGAGTCACTTACGACTGACCTTAGACTGCCACACCGTCAAGATGGCACATGGGATCTATTTGAGGCAGTGCAGAGATTCAATGGACCTCTCCCTGTTTTCCATCCTCAATTCCTAAGTCAATGCATCCTTGCGGGAAGGAATAAGCTCGTGCGACGAATCCTTGTGGAGCTCCATAAAACGTTGAAGTTTCTTATTCCAGGAGAGTCTGTGGATAACTATCTTGGTCTAGAATTGCAAGAATTTTATGAACCAACCGTTGTAAGATATATCCATCAGATATATATATGTGCACTCCACTAATTTGAAGTTCAGGACAACAATAATCAAATAATCAACACAGGATTCAACTATTTGGATAAAGCTGTCAAGGGAGAAGATGACGAAGTCTTCACCGAAGAAATTGCCACTTTAATCAATGAGAAACTCACTAAACTAGGTATCCCTCAACTCTCTGGCCATGAGCAGATCCAATTAGTAGATATGATCGAGTGCGTGGCGTTGGTGGAGCGAGAGCGTCGCTCCATAGACGAGAATGGAGCTCGTTTTATGCTTTTTTTTCGACAGCACGCACTGCGAAAAGGGCGCACCAACGAGATACAACTTTCCTGGAGGGAGATTACCTGGGCATACCACTCTGGAAGCCAGGACATTCTCGCAGATTTCGTGTCTCGACAGAACCACAATATTATGCTGTGGGAACACGCTCGTGAGAGCGGCATTTTTATGTGGCTTACCGACACACAACACTTGGTTTGTAAATTGATGTAACGAAGTTGGGCAGTTATTAACTTTGTATAGCATCGACAATTTGAGGCAGTCGCAAGAAACGAATATACGAAGAATGGAGATAGGAACCCAGTGGAATGTAGCCTGTTCTACATTGCGCTTCGCAAGAAAGCCATACTCCAAGGTCTTTGGCGTATGGCTGGCGGAGATAAAGAGCAAGTTACGACTCAGCGATTCTTGGCTCATGATTTTGAAGAACCGAGGTGGCGCACAGCTGCGTTGAAGAATGCATACGCACTATTAAGCAAGCGACGATTTAGTAAGTTGAATAACTTGGCTTTTATGAGTCGCCAGTCTCTAATAGACACTAGAATATGCGGCAGCCTTCTTTTTGTTAGCCGACCGGTTGGAGAATGCTGTCGAGGTCTGCCTCCGTCAATTAAAAGATATACAGTTGGCTATTGCAATCACTCGCGTTTATGAGGGCAACGAAGGTCCTGTGCTACGAAAAGTGTTGCAGGAGGAAGTCTTAACAGTTGCATCGCGCGAAGGTAATCGCTGGCTCGCATCTTGGGCATTCTGGATGCTGGGCAGAAAAGATATGGCAGTGAGAGCACTTGTCGTGAGTACCATCTCCCTAAGAAGGGAGCAAATTGAAGATGAGAGTAAAGCTAAGGCATATACTAGACTCCTATATATGCCCTCCTCGAAACACCGTCCTCGCCGGATTTGAAGTCTCGGTCATTCTTGACCGATGATCCTGCTTTAGTCGTTCTCTACTCCCAGTTGCGACAACAAACATTACAGACTTTACGAGGTGCATCCAAGGTATTACCTAAAGTAGAGTGGGAGTTTGTTCTCCATAGTGCAAAGCTCTATGATCGTATGGGCTGTGACCTTCTTGGTCTTAGTCTAGGTATGCATCTTCTCTCATTTATGTTCAATAATTGACAGAAAGGCTGATTGAAATACCATTACCAGTTCGTACCTGGGAGTTCCAACAACAAACAACAACTGGGCTAGGGGGCGACATGAACCCGTTGACACTTCTAAGACGAAGAAGCTCACTTGTCGTCAACGATCTCCACACGTCTGAATTACACACAAAGATATTGACCGAAAGTGAACAGGTTAAGCGTCCTGCAGCGCCGCCTTCCACTTTTCACGAACCCGATGCTGCGTCGTTACTTGATAGTTTTGGCTTATAGAATACTTTGTCATATTCTAATTATGAAATGGGCTGCGATGTATGGTCGGCACCGTGTGATAGTAATGAATTTCATCTTGTTTTCTTTTACTGGCCTTGTCACATTGGGTTGCAGCTCCGTTAATGAGGATCAGGATCTAGTTTTGGTAAATCCAATTTCGGGTTGAACATTCTGCATAGTTGTCAAATCTCAGACCAAAATTAATTAAAAGGCTTCTTGCCAATATGAGTGTAAGTCTAATCGCCGTAATCATCTTCTCCATCACCTCCCTTGAGGTTAGCATCCTTGCGTATCGGAATTTTGATACCTTGGGATGCAAATGCCTTGCTCAGAGGCGTGCTTTCACAAACTCCAGGAAACTTCTTAGCAGAATAAACATTGAATACGTCACTGAAGCATGATGCTAATATTGGTGCCCTTCCGGTATTTACTTTCGACGTTATGTTATTTTGTGATACTCCTCCGCGTGGGCCAACGTCGACGAAAGAGAATCTCAAGCTACTCAGACAGTCAGCATCTGCAATTTGGTATCTATGCTGGACTATGATTTACCGAAACGGCCCTTCTGTTCGGACACTCAGATCTTGCAAGACGAACCAAATGCCAAGACGTTCATGTGTATCGGATAGGCGAAATGCGCTTGCAGCCAAGCTCCCTATAAGATTTCGCGTAAACATGCCTTGGGGCTGCCCACCCACGACGGCCATTTTGGTAAAGGAATTTTGGTCTTGTATATATCCCCTAAAAGGCGACACGCCTGTTTGTGTTGCCGAAGAGCCTCCTATATCTGAGCCAAAGGCTTGATGCTGTGGGAAATACTGTTGTGGTGGACCGTAAGTGCCGTTGGGTGGATATGTTGAAGAAGCTATGTTAGAATTAGATGATGAAATTTTATGAATTCATTGCGGATTATCTTGCAACAGGGTACCTTGATTGTAGCTGCGCTGAGGCTGGTAATCTGAGGAGTAGGTCACATTTTGTGATAAGTTATAAGCTGTGTCACGACTTTGTGGAAGCAGACTTTGCCCATATGTCGAATGAGAACCCTCTGCAGCGTTGATCGAGGCGTATGAATACGGCGTTGTGGATGAGATTGATGGACTGCTTGTGGAAGAACGGACGAGGTTGACTTCTCGTGTGCCATGTTCATTCCAGAGGTCAACATTGAGTACAAACATAGAATAGTCAATGTCACTGAGGTTCGTAAGTTAGAACTCTTGAGCCAACACGGGAGCAAAGAAATCCGACCACACCAAGTTACACATACTTGCAGTCTATCTCCTTTCCCGACGCAAGGTCGGTGATGACAAGCCGTACACAGGGCGGTGGTGTTATTGGTCGCCGATCCTATGGGCATATGAGTGATCTGCTAGAGATCCTTACGAAAGGACGAAGAATACCTTGTCACCGAAACCACACATGCGGGCTCGTCGAGGCTGTTGGACAACTTCAAGGCTTAGGACATTAGTTAGCTGCGTTCAATCATCAAGAAACGTCTCCAGGCGAGTCTCACTGGTACCTCCGACCCGTCATCTCATCTGTCTTTGAAAACGGAATGAGCATATCCGCCGACCCAGCCTGCTGTGATTCGGAATGACTCAAGGTAGAAGCAGCTAAACTTATGAATGATTCATGAGATCGGGACGGGTGGTCAAGGAGATGCTGCGACTGATCCTTGTGCTCACCAGCACACTGTTGTTGACACGAATGGCCGGATTGGGAGTGGTCCGGCCGCTGTGGCAAAGGTAAAGCGTCATGCTGAAGGTGCTGCGAAAGAGAAGGATGTTGTGAATGTGTGCTATACGTGGCTGAGGATGGAGGTAGATGCTGTTCTCGTTCTTGATTTGGCGGCTGGTGATGGCTTTGACCTTGGTGCAGTTGAAAGTGGTGCGGTTGAGGATGCAGGTGTGGAGGAGCGTGGCTCTGGATCGGAGAATGGGGGACAGCACTATTTGGATGGCGCAGCGACGGCTGGTGATGGTACAGGTGGTCGAGAGAAGCTGAGTTGGAAGCCGAGCTGGAACCTACGACTGGAGGTAAGGGCGGCGTAGATCCATGGCCTCCGATAGGCAGCTGCCGGGGCACATCAGAAGAGCCATAGGCCGAATTCATGGTTTCGCGACGTCCAGGTCGGATGGTTGACCAACTCCAGCATAACCAGTGGGTATTCTCAAAAGAAGTGACAGAAACGAAGCATACAAGGAAGGTAGGGATGCAGCGCTCTAGTGTTCTGCCTAAGCTATAAGTGGGATAGTGAAATGCTACTGAGATTATAACTCCGGGCTGTCATGCTAGTAAAGAGATGGAAACATTTAGTGGGAATCTGGAGCTTGCATTTATACTGAAATAGATATTAGGCGAGGCAGAACAGTGGGCTGCTACGTATTATGTAATTAAAAACCGTATAGCAAGGTTTGTACCCCGTCGAGCGGTGACCAAAAAAACAAGGACCGCGAAATGAATATCCGCACACAAACCCTAACAGGAGCACATAGTACGTGGACTGATTACCACCCATTGTGTGTGTATAGTCATCACTTTGTGCGTTGAAAATTTACATAATCCCTGTTGTTTTGGGTCTCCGCTTGCCCGTGTTCAGTGATATTAAGGAACATACGAAGTACAGTAAGAAATACATTGAACGAATAAAAATAGCACAAGTGTTACATAGCACATAAGTAATAAAAATCAAAAATAATAAATATAATTAATATATTACTGCATTAATAAAAACTCGCTGTATAAATACACGTTATTAAGCTATATTATTTTCTGAACTAGTATAATCGCCTACATAATATTCTCATTATAATTAAAACCCAATACTAAGATATCCCCGCAGGTGACACTCGCAAGTGTCATACCTGCAGCCTTCTAGTCGCCTGACCACTGCATCACGTAGCCCAATGATAGGCTCTATATCTTTCTAAATGACAAAATCATGAGAGCCATAATTAAACAAAGGTAAATTTATATCCCTCATATTTCAAGACGTCCCCTGCTTCCGACGCTGTAGCCCTGTGCTGGCCCTGGATACGCCAGACGCGACTGAAGACAAGTCGACTTCAACCTCTGTAGCGCGCTGTTCATTAGGCTTGAATCGTTTCAGAACCGCGCGAATCATCATAATGAACCAGTAAAAATTTAGGGTGTTGAGGGTGATATTTGACATGAAATATGCTATTGCAAGCCAAGGTTGAACGGTGGATTCCTGAGTCGCAAACTCCATGACAGGCGATTGAGAGAACCCTTTCGTTGGGTGGGTATTGACAGCGGCCCACATGTCTCGTAATACGCAGAAGGATTGGAATGTTCCATAAACAAGTCGGGCGGAGAAGAAGCTGAAGAGAAGAAGAAGGCCGTTGTAGAGCTGTACACTGGTCCCGGTCATATTGATCTTGTCCAAAAACCAGTGGATGTTTAGGAAGGGCGTGGAAAGCTCCCATAATATGAAGACACTTCCGTAATAGTTGACAAGAGGACGCTGGTGAGAAATTAGCCAAGACGAAGATATAGAGCCACATCTCTGGAGGGAGAACATACGAATCCAAGAGTATAGACCAACAGAGCTGCGACAGCGTGCGCCAGTGTTCCAAGTCCAAAAACATCCAGATTAAAGCTGGTCACAAACAAGTCCCATACAAAGTAACCAGCCGCCAAAGCCTGGACCATGCCTGCAGCACCGGTGTAGCCCCATATCCTCTCTTCCCAGTCCATGTGCTTTCTCTCCTGGTCGACTATCATAACCCAAATGGCAATGATGTTGATCAGTGTGCTTTGGATGAAGGATACGACGTGAGCATCCCAGTTCAGCCGTCTTTTGCGGGAGAGCTTCGAGTAATGTTGGGGTGCTAATAGTCTGGACAGCAGCGGTGAAACTGGCCAGAAAATGGCTGAATAGAAGATGGCCGACAGGAGAACTTCGTGAATGTGTTGCGGCAGTGAAGGGAGGTTGAAGCGGTCACACCATGGCTGTACCAGTTGGGACAGCCATGGTATTGGGGGAATGAAGAAGGGATCCTTCATTCTATAGGATATTTTCGAGTTCGATCACGAAATAAAGGATTTTCTTCTATAACGACTGTGCATGTAGATGGTGTAATTTTCGGCGTAGCATTTACAACGTGTAATCGAGATGGGAGCCTTTAGGGGGCAGAACAATTGCACAGAGAGGGGTTCGCTCACATGAGAACTATTATGAAGATAAGCGATAGCATAAGTCATGCTCATCATGCAGAGGTACATTCTTTGTACTCCATACGAAGTAGTTGCAGAGAAATCGTTACGTACTAGCAGTAATACAGAGTACGCAGGTACGAAGTGCAACTGCTAGGTACCTACCTAAGCAATAAGCGCATGCCCGAAAATGTTTGCTATAGTGCTCTACTTGAAAAATAATGGCACTTTGATTTTTCAAATTACAAGAAAAATATAGGTAAATAATAACAAAAACATATTCGAATGTTTATGAAGTAAATCTACGGAGTACCTCATGCATCTATTACTAACCCCCCCGCCCCTAGCCGCTACTTTCCTTTTTCTCTAAAGAATAATGATGATGAATAAGCCGGTACGAAGTACTGCATGTATATTCCCTAGAGGCTCGACTTAAGCTATGGTGTGTTTCTTTACTCGTTTGGGATATTTCATACTGGCTACTTGCCAGGTACCATGTATTATGCACTAGATGAAGGGAGAGCGAACCCACTGCATTAGGACTCAGAAGCTAGAAGTGAGTTAGCACACGGTTGCCCGTGCTGGCTGCGGCTACTTGTTTATCGTCACCCTGTTTCATAGGGAGTCCGCCCGCCATCTCCAAGGAGCATCTTGTGCTCCTTGACCGTCAAGATGAATGGGGACCTGAGTCTCTCCCAGGCCCTCGGAGGATTACGAATAGCTAACCCCGACGATTCTACCGATGCTGCCAATGCTTCCCCTGGCCAAGATGACTTGAAATCGTCCGCACCACCAGCGCTTGTTGGATCAGACGCCATTGAGGCAACTCCAGCAGTTCATAATCAGAAAGACGCCTCTCAACCCCCACGCACTCTGCACTCCTCAGACGGTTCGCGGGTGAACCTCCCCGATGCAACAGCAGGATCCGACTTCGTGCCCTCTGCTCCAACTACGCAATATCTCGGCCGGGAACCGAGCCAAAGAGTGGCTCCACGCTTCTATCAGACATCCCAACCTATCATTTCACGACAAGCTTCACAGCGTGAGGGCAGCCAGCCGTTTTCAGGAGATGCCCCCGTGCCGACAACCAGTGAAGAATGGAAGGACCGCGGCGCTGCTGTTGGAGTGCGTCGGGAGCTCGACAAAAGCGGCCGCCCAGTCGTTCGACAAATAAAAAAAGGAGTTCGAGATTTTTCTTTTGGGCGGGTACTTGGTGAGGGCTCCTACAGTACCGTATATTTAGCGACCGACCGCCAAACCCTCAAAGAGTACGCCATCAAAGTTTTGGAAAAGAGACACATCATCAAAGAGAAGAAAATCAAATACGTCAATATCGAAAAGAACACATTAAACCGCTTAACGGAACACCCTGGGATTGTTCGCCTTTACTACACGTTCCAGGACGAGACGTCACTTTACTACGTACTCGATTTATGCAATGGCGGCGAGCTACTAGGCGTGTTGAAGAGGACCGGTACTTTTGATGTTGAATGTACCAGATACTACGGTGCCCAAATCCTCGACGCCATAGATTATATGCATTCTCGGGGTGTTATACATCGTGATTTGAAACCAGAAAATGTTCTGCTTGATGACCAGATGCACGTCAAGATTACAGATTTCGGCACTGCCAGGCTTCTCAATGATCCTCGAGCCACCCAGGACACAAATGCTGAGGGGGGTGATGGGCCGGATTCGGATACTCGAAGCGGCGACGACGGCCGCGCCGCGTCCTTTGTTGGTACGGCTGAGTATGTAAGCCCTGAATTACTCACACACAAGAACGCCTGCAAGGCTAGTGACTTGTGGGCTTATGGGTGTATCATCTATCAGTTATTAGCTGGACGGCCACCATTCAAAGCTGGGAGTGAGTACCTGACTTTCCAGAAAATCGTTAATTTGGAATATGAGTTTCCTCAAGGCTTTCCTCCTTTGGCACGGGATTTAGTGGAGCGATGCCTTGTTCTCGACCCAGCCAGGAGACTCACCATTGAGCATATCAAAAATCACGAGTTTTTCAGTGGGCAGCAATTTGGGAGATTCTTGTGGAGGTCCAAAGCTCCACGACTGCGACCCTATATCCCTCCAGCTCCAGAGCCAAATATCATCCAGCTCAACAACTTCTCGACAACCCCCAGCCCGAACGCTCGAGCACAGCCACCTAATAACCCACCAGGCAATTCATCGAATGGGAACAATCGACCTGCTCGTATCATCACGGAATTACCTCCTCCAACACAACTGGATATCGAATGGTCTCCAGTGCTCACAAGAAACAACGAGCGCATTTTGAAGCTTGGTGACTTGATGGTCGTTTCTACGCCAATACCGAATGGATCCAATGGGAAAGGGTCTGATGAGGGCCATAGGAAGCTGGCTCGATTCTTTGGTGGAAGCACAACCAAAAAAAGACAGCGGCTTGTGATGGTTACTTCAAGCGGCCGTATTCTACTGGCTCCAGCGGGGGGTGAGGAAAAAAGAGCAAAACAGGAGCTGTCGCTTCTATCGGCTGATACGTCATGGAAAACTCATCAGGATGCCAAGGGACAGTATGTATGGTGTCTTGATACGGTAAGTCCTCCGCCATCTCCCTTTTCTTCTTCTTTTTCTTTTAGTCATGAATCTTATAATTCGTTTAGGGCGGCCAGCACTTTACCTTTGAAGAGACAAAGACATCATCCAGCTCAGGGACCGACCTTGCGTTTGCTGAAGAATGGGTTGAAAGCCTTGAGAGAGCCAGGGATATGGCAATGTCCCAGACTATGGCGTCTGACGCCGCATTCGGCGAGATGTCATCGACGGTATCAACCCCATCCAGCACGTTGGGCGGCAGAGGGAATGGTTCAGATGGCTTTTCGGCCAATGATCGATCTACGCGTGGTCATTTGAGCAAAGGCCAGGCGAACATTGAAGACCCCACGCCATCAAAAAGGAATCGCTTCAGCAAAAGACAGTCTCGCAATGGTCTAGGACCCGCATTTTAAACCCAGTTCGATGGTGGGAAGCTAACCGCAATTGAAGAATTGTCCACCTCTGAGCAATGACTTCAGACATTTTACTTATGATTTATCATATTGAGTACAATGGCAACATGAAGAGCGCAGCGCATTATTGAGATATTCATTTTCGTCTTTCAGAGCGAACCATGTCGCAGCGCACATGTTTTTTTCTTATTGTTTTTCTCTCTCGAGCATTGGATGGTAGAATGGTTTATGGCGAAGAGCTCACTGCCCTGCAGCAGAATATCATAGCTGGTATGCCGGCATTTGTTTTGTTTTGTTTTTGTTTTATGCCTCTTCTCGTCATAACAACTCGAGAGGCCCCTTTCCCAGGTCAAGCAACCGGGGTCATCGTTCCATCTGTATGGTGTCTTCTCCTTATAGATGCAGACCTGATATAGTAGACGGCGCGATATTCCTTGGGCATGATATAAATACTGAGCGCCGATAAATCGAGGTATGCTTGCCTAGTATATAGGTTAGTGCTGATTGACATATAAGTAATAAACGTTACACATTAAGATAATTGAAATTTTACTATTAATATTAATACGGTTAATAATTCAATTTCGGCTGTTTATACGGAGTTTTGCCAATCTCTAGTTAAATTTCCATGTGCGCGCAGGGCTGATGAACTACATGATGGCATCAAGTTACGTAACACTGCATGGCTAATGGGTACCTATTGGCAGTATTAGGTACCAGACAAGTTCTCCATATAATGCACAGCATCAAGCAAATACTACTAGGTAGATAGAAGGCAGCCAATGCCGGCGCGAGGCAGATCGGGCGATTCGGGCTCTAATGCAGCAGCCTTACCAGGTCTAGCACTCCACATAGCTAACCCATCACTGCGTCTCCCGTCCGTAGAATAGTTTGCCGCGAGGAAAATCAATTGCGCCGCAACCGGAGGCCCGAAGCTCAAAATTTGTTCGACACTCTGCAAGACTGTTAGCGCCTTAACGCTGTAGATAGTAGATAGTAGTGCTCCGTAGATGGAGATTGGGCCCGTATGACTCGTAGCTTGGAAGTCCCACCCGCCTCTGCTTTTCTTCCAACGCTCCGTTTTCGAAGTGTCAATCGACGACATTGCTTCCTGTCGCACCCGCGGTAGCCATCGCAACAATGGATCTTGTCAATAGGTAATTAAAGACGGCCATTCCGGTGTTGTATTGGCTTGGCCAGCACTTTTTTCGCTGCTGCAAGAAACATGCTGACCCCGTTGCCTTAGTCTCGAAGGACGCCTGCTCTTTGCGGTGCCAAAAAGTCAGTCTTGGTTGCACACCCGCCAATTGTTAGTCAACCTGCATGCCGCTGACCAGTGCTCATTCTGCCGCAGAGGGCCGATTGAATCAAGCTACGTTGAATCTTCTAGAGGGCGCCGATGTCCAGTTCAGGAGAGAGAGCCGTCTCGACATCGCCCTTGTCAAGAACCTTCCCATAGCCCTCATCTTCCTCCCTGCCGCTGATATCCCTACGTTTGTCGGCCAGGGCCGCGTCGATCTTGGCATCACCGGATGGGACCAGGTAAAAGAATATGATGCTGCCGTCAAGGCCTCTGCTGCCAATGAGGGTGCTCCTACGCAGGCTTCGGGTAGCGAAATGGTGATGGAGCTCGAGTTTGGGGCATGCAAGCTCCAAGTGCAGGTCCCAGAAAAGGGGGCATACCACAGCAGCACAGATCTTATCGGTCGCACAGTTGGTACAAGTTTCGTTAACCTCACCGCGGAGTATTTCGCCCAACTGGAAGCACAGTCAAATGATGCCTCCAAGGATCCTTTGCCTTCTCAGAAACTCCGAACTAAGATTGTCGAGCTGAGTGGCAGCGTTGAGGCGGCCTGTGCATTGGGCGTTGCCGATGGCATTGTAGATCTTGTTGGTAAGCTACCTCTAGTCGTTCGCCTGCTCCATTTCGTTTTCATTCTTGCGAGTTTCCCCCATACCGGGTATTTTGTTGCTTGATCCTGGCATTTAAACCCGTCGGGCCAGCATCGTTTATAGCGCAAATACTAATTCGTCGTAGAATCAGGAGAGACTATGAGGGCTGCGGGGTTAAAGGCCATCGACACAGTAGTCGAGTCAGTCGCTGTTCTCATAAAGTCTCGCTCACCATCCAACCCCGATATGGTAGATCTAATTGCGTCACGTATACGTGGTGTCATCACTGCCCAGCGATATGTTCTCTGTCAATATAACATTGAGAGATCGAGTATCGCTGCGGCTACAAAGATCACACCAGGGAAGCGCGCTCCCACAATCACTTCGTTGGATGATGGCTGGGTTGCTGTGAGCTCAATGGTTGAAAAGAAAAAAATTGCTTTAGTTATGGATGACTTGACCCGAGTGGGGGCCCATGATATTCTGGTCCTAGACATTCATAACACACGATAAATGACTTAGATCTGAAATCAGGGACTGTAGGTGCAGTCGATTTTGGAGGGAAAAACAATAATGAGGAGAGAGTAAGAGGAAGGGGGGAAGAAACAAGGACGCCATGGCATTAGATATATTACGCCTATACAAAACTAAATACACATGTAAATACGTGCACTCCTAACTTTACCTGACCCCTCCTTTGCTCGTCTCAAGGGCGAACCGAAGGAAGCATTGGAAGGCAAAGTTAAGTCAAGTCATCATATCGGTATGAGCTTCTGTCTGTAGCACGCAAAGTCGCACTCCGTCGGATGCTATCTATCCACACCGAGCCGTCTAGCATATCCTGAACCGAATCTAGGTTGCCACTGTCCGCAGGGCGCTCCAATTCTGCGGCTGTCGTTTCCCGGACATCTGGCGTTTCAAGTTCGAAGCTAAAGGTAGAAGAGCCT
Organism: Trichoderma arundinaceum; assembly: GCA_025919625.1. Taxonomy (NCBI): domain Eukaryota; kingdom Fungi; phylum Ascomycota; class Sordariomycetes; order Hypocreales; family Hypocreaceae; genus Trichoderma; species Trichoderma arundinaceum. Next base: position 2,535,651 of record JAMQTF010000005.1, read on the forward strand.
CTAGGCTCCTCGTTTGCCGTTAGTGAAGAGCGAGGAAAGCCTAGGGGGTGGCTTTGTGTAGCATTGTTTGATGTTGCCCCGTCAGGCCACATTGGCTTTCTTTGTTCATCTACGCCAGCGCCAATGTCGAGGTGATGCATCTTCATATCAGCCTCTCTGGATAACGTATGTTCGTCGTCTTCGACCAATATATCAGGAATTCTGAGTTGAGGGATCGTTGTCATGCGAGAAGCTCTCTTTCGCTCCATGTGTTCCTTGAACTTCCGTGACCAATATCTGAGCCCGGCTGGTCAGCTCACCATTGAGTCAAGTGTGGAGGGGGTTGGTCATCTTGCTACTTACAGTGTATCGAAGAAGCCCTGTACAATGCGTCGCCGTATACCTTCGTCAACACGTTGTAGCCGCGCACGCCGCCTCAAAAACTCTTCAAGCCTGGTGTTTATTAGCAAAATAGACATGATAATAGTGAGTTATAACCCCGCAGTATGCTTCACCTTAAGCTCTTGCTATCATTTATAATATTGTAGTGAGCAAGAATCATTAAAACATCGGTAAAGGCGATTCCCTTATCGGGGTCGGCGCTTACGAGGACCTCCTCGTAGAAAATATTAAACCTATGACGGCGTTTGCGAATCTTCTTGATGTCTAAATCGTTCAGTCTCTCGTTCAACTTGTTGATATCAATATCATTCAGCGCCGCTGTCGAGATGATTGAAGTATGGCGAGAAGCCTTGATATCTTCGCGTACGTCCTCCAAGATCTGCCGTACAGAATCCTCTGCTTCGTATATCCGCATTTGGAATACACCAGACAATTCACCAAGGAGGCGTGGGAAGGCCTCCTTCGTGATGTAGCCAGTCCCGGCCGGGTCTACACTCCGCCATGCCTCTTTGAATCTCCGAATTTCATCTCGATCAACAACAGCCATGCCAGATGAACGCTGGTAAACGTAGCTGAAGCTCTCATAAATAAGTGAAACAAAAAGATTCACAAAGATATACATGCTGACAATATTCCAGGCTATAAATAAGAATCTGGCCCATGGTTTGCTGCCGCAGTCGCTATCAAAAAAACTCTCAGCTTCAACACAGAGGGGCGGTTGAATGCCAGCGTAATCCTCCATGATTTGGTTCCAGCCTTCTCCAAGGCTCATTCTAAATAGGAATATCAAAGCCATGGGGACAGTTCTAAAGTTGATATCGCTCCCTTCATTGTCTCCGAAGCGGGTCAGACTGAAGGTCTGCGTCATTGCAATGGCAAAGACTAGAAAAAACACAAACCAGGTGGCCAAGAGGTTGCTAATGACTGGTAGACTTGCTGCAGCTGTCTTAAACAGCTGATCCAACGCATCATTCCGCGGAATCACCAAGAGAACAATAGCAACCAGAAATATTTTATGCAGCTGCACATATGTGTCAGCTCTTGTGTCAGCTATTAGCAGTGCAAGTGTTGCAATAAAAGCACCCGATACAGACACCAGAGAGTAAAGATCCCAGGAGCTTCTCCGGAAACGTGTCCAGCCCAAGCCTACTATTCGAATAGTGATGTTGCTTATGTATATCAGAATAAAGAGTAAAAATATGTATTCACGGGTCGTTGTCCACCATGCTGGCTCTGAATTGAATTCAGCAACAAGCAAGAGTAGATGTAGGACCAGTACAACCGTGACTGCCTGATACCATTTGCCTCTTTTTTCAATGGCCCTTTTATGACACCATTTTTTCCACTTGTTTTCAGAATCGTCATATGAACTTTTCGACGGCGAGATATGACGCAAGAGCTTTCGTAGCTCAAGCCATGATCGCTGCTCTGCAGTCAAAAACGCGACTCCGGTCTGTTCAGTATAATTCCTCATAAAGACGGAGATAAAGAGAGTCAGAATGAAGACTGTTGCTAAAAGGTTGAATACAACAAAAAACATCGCGTTCCCCTGGTTTGCAAGGTCCTGCGGCTGCATTCCAGGGCCCGTTATTGCTTGAGCTGCAAAAGAAACATCCACCCAGCCTTCCTGGCTAACAATTTGGAACAGCGTGAAAAGCGACGAGCCGAAGTCATCAAAACCGAAATATGGGTTTGAAGCCACTCTTGGCGCCAGCATTGGCCAGTCGCTTGAATAAGGTGTGCTATTAAACTCTCCAAAACATTGAGATAGAATAGAGATATCGCCAGAGTCGTTGCAGGCTACCAGCACTCCATTAAAGAGATTCAAGCCGTAAATAGCAAAAGGAATCAAAAGAGATATTGACACAAAGGCCGCCTATGCACCATATTAGCAATCTCCAGCCAAGGTAACTGAGTACGGCATTATTCATACGCCCAAGAGTTTCCACCATCCAACAATAATTAGTGAGTGGAACGTGTCCCGCGCTCTGTCGCTCACATTTAATAGCCGAAGCGCTCGAAGCGCTTTGAAGGCACCTAATGCTCTTGAGATGGCACCATCATCGATTAGTAATGTTACAACATTTATCCATAAAGTAATTAACACAACGGCGTCGATTATGCCCCATGAGCTGCGTAGAAATGCGTTGGGCGTCCATACAAGGCCATCCGCAATTATCTTGATCACAGCTTCAATGGTAAAGATAACAGCAAAGGCCAAATCTGTCCAAATATACCATTGGGTCACGGTAGAAGGGTTTTTGTCCCGGTATTCTTTTTGATAGAGCGGCGTTGTGACGCATGCTATAACAACCATTGCAAAAACTGATGCGTAGATAAAGGTAGATATGGAATACCAAGCTATTTTATTAGGTTCCACCCCGTCGAAGCGCTCGAGGCCTCTGGCTGGACCAACAAGTTTTTGGCAAAGGCGTCGGATGCGGCTGCTAGGAGGGAAAATATATAATGACGTATTGTATCGTGGGTATTGGGCGAGATAATCCCTCTGGGCCTTTCGACGTGCCGACGTAGCTGATACTGCTTGCCGAGCCATTTGCCGAGGATCCAAAGTTCCATTAGGACCGTCAAAGCGAAGATTCGAGTAAAATGGATTGGGCTCGCTCTTATGAACCCGATCCCATATCTTCTTTAAGAAGCCTGGCTTGCCATCTCCCATCAAATTTGTCGTACTCCGTTGTGGTGGACTTCTATGCTCTGGATTCAGGCGAAGAGGATCAGCTATTTCATCATCAAGGAATTCTTGTACCACAGTATCTTTAAGAAGCATTTCCATCATGCCTGGGCCATAGTCCAATGGATCCTTGCGTCGGCGAGACTTTCCGAAGCTGAAGATGGTAGACAATGTGAGATTGTTGGACGTGTGCCCAAGTTCCTTCCTCTGAAGAAATGCTTTCACTTGCTCCAAACGCTTCTCATCCTCCGATACATCAAAATTTTCCTGAATAACGGCAATAAACATGTTGATCAAGATGAAGAAGGATAAAATAAACCATCCTATTAAAAACACTGCACCAATCCAAGCCGTTTTCAATGCCGTTGTGTAGGAGGTGACAGAATATAAAATGTTGGTCCAATTCTCACTGGAAAGTATTTGATACATGCCAAGAAAGGAGTTAAACACCGTGTTAAACGAGATTCGATTCAGCCCTCCGTCATCATAGACGGGTATTTGTCCTCTGAAGAGCTGTGCAGCTAAGATTGCTACCAGAAAGGTCATTAAGAACACAAAAAGCATAAGGTTCCCAATACCTGCCGCACTCCCCAGGACTAGTAATATGAGCGTTCGTGTCACAGGGATTGCCAAGACAAGTCGGTATGCTCGAAAAACTTGAAAAACAGTGAGCCATGCATAAACTCGAGAATTATGAACCGGCGGTATGAGAATAACGGAGGTGATGATAGCCAAGCCCAAATCAAATATATTTCGCCAGCTCCGATGGAACCTGCGCCAGTAAGCCACAATTCGAATGAGAATCTCAATATCGAGAAGTATTGTGGCAACAATTTCAGCTGCGTCAATAAATCTTCCACGGGAGTGAGACATAGATGCGCTACGGCAAGCTTCACTGAGCAGAGCGAAGGCGACCACAAGTAACCAGAATATTGAAGTCTTTTTATACAGCCGCTGTGCAGGTGAAGCTTTCCGTTTACGCTCGTCTGTATGTGGCTGGGCGGATGGTTCGGGCTCGACAGTGAAAGCACTTGACTTGCTTTCCTCGCGAATAACTTGAAATGAGGACGTAATAACAGCTATCAATAGGTTTGTCAACCATAACATCATAATCATAATAGCAGCACCAAAGAAAAGCGCCGCCTGAGGATAATCTGAGCCCATAGTATAGTACATTAGGTCAGAGAATGTATTGGCACTCATTATGACGAATACCAGTTCGAGAGAATGGAGAATGTTGTCAAAGTTAACCGTGCCATTGTAAGGGTTGTCTTGCTGCAGACATATTGACCCCCTAGGGCACAGATATCCTTTTCCTTCGGCTGTTCCTTTGACCAGATTCTCTAGTGATCCGGCAGCACTGAATTTTACCCAAGGCAGTGTGGCACCAGTCACATTATCTAAGTAGCCACCGCAAAATTGCATACTGTTGGTGAAAGAAGCCGTTAAGTTGTTCGGGTCTAGCGGATCTAACCATACACACTGCCGACTGAGGCTTGATTTGAAGCTCTGTATGCCAATAATAGCAAAAAGGAGCCAGAAGAAGCTGATAAGAAAGGCTACACGAACAAGAAGGGGGGCTGCTTTTTTTAAACTCCTCAATATAATCTATGTCACATAAGTATGGCATCATAGCAGGTAAAAAAAAAAAGACACTACCACTTACAGCAGTGCCATGAGTAAGGGCTAGCAACCTCAAAATACGGAGACAGCTGAGCATTTTGAAAAGATAGAAATGATGCCGGTTCTCAGACCCAGTGACACCAAGGACAAAAGTAATCCAGAAAGAGAAAACCGCAACAAAATCTAGACGGTTAAATGAATGACGCAAAAAGGCTCGACGGGCTAGCTGGAAGCGCTGCTGTTCCTCGACCGTCTTTGGCCCAGTGTGCTGTCCTTGCATCAATGTTGTGAAAGAACGGGCAAAGGCAGGGGCCTGAGGTTGGGCAGATCGAATCCTTTTCATTGATTTTTGTCGCTGGGGCTGAAAAATGGTTTTGTATCGATCTGCAATTGCTGCTCGAATACCCCTTTTGCGATCAATAGTACTATATTCTTCCGCATTCAATATGAAGCCAGATACCACAATCCTAGCAACAATCTCTACTGTAAACACTATAAAGAGCCCAAGCATCGTCCAATCTATTGGCTTCTTACCCCATCGATCCGGGCGCTCATTGCCAGGACTGAAGACGTCTGGCCAGGATTCTACAGCAAGTAGAATTGTTTGAGAAAGAATTAAGATTAGGATAAAAGGCTCAGTATATGGATTGACAAGAAGATCACACATCCATAATCTAAAACGACTCTCCGGAGAAAATATCCCGAGCGTAGTTCCCTTGAGTGGATTATGAGGTTTTGAACGAGCCGGAGAAGGTAATCGACTTGGAATTTCGGTAGTAAGGAAAAGGTTCTGAGCAGCTTTCTCTGCCCGAGATGAAGTTGGTTGAGAGTAATACGGTTCATCGATGTACACCGATGCTGTTGGGTTGGCTCGTCTTTCGCTTAGCGAGTCGCGAGACCGGGAGCGATAGCGTGAAGACCGCTGGTCAGCGACATCTGATTCTCCGCTGAGATTCACAACTCTCTGTGACATAGCCCGCACAATCGATCCAGCACGAAGAAAAGCTCCAGATGTAGAAGCTGATCGCGGTAAACGATAATCCCCAGGATCAAGGGTCAACCCATAACTTTGATGGCCACTTGATGAGTAGCCCAAGTTAGAACTGTGTCCAAGACTCTTTCCTTCATGATCGCGAATTGGATTATTATCAAGATCACGGACAGTCTGAAAGCTATCCCTTTCATGTAGACTATGGTCGTCTCCAGGATGGGAACCAGATATTGGCTGTACTCCAGCTGTAAGTGGAACTCTATCAGAATCTGTATAATATGGATTCGCTGACTCTTCTATATACTGAGAGCCCCCATCAAATGGGTGATAGGAATCTGGAGCGAAATGTGGAGATTGCGTTAGGGGTGGTGGAATATCAGGAGGTAGTGCTGCCTGCAGTGCGGTGGGATCTATATGCGAGTCGAAGCTAATACGGTCATGAGAAGATGAGCTATATGAAGGGTGCCAATAAGTCGATAATCCAAGCTCGCTAGTTGTCCTCGCTGTAGATGCAAGGCCGTGAAGTTGAGAGGAACTGTCAGGCTGGCGGTTATCAGACGAATTGGCGCCTTGTAAACCTATAGGCGGCGGCGAGCCCGTCGCGTGGTCATCTGGCGGCTCGGAGGACATTATCACAGCTTTAAGAGCGACAGATTTTATAATCGAAAAGAGTCGACATCACGGACGAAGCTTTACAACTGATCTCGTTATTGCCATCAGCATTGGTCAGACAATAGTCACTCTGTAGTTGAATCCCGGATAAGTATATAAACAGTAACAACAACAGTTTTAGAAGAAGGGGGAGTACACCTACCTATGACAAGGATAGAACGATACGAAACAATCATAAAACTATCTACGGAGTAGAGAATGTCGCAAATACAATAACAGCTCTACGAAGTACTCATACATTTTAAACTACTAGCATAAGCTTGTCCTGTGGTCTAAAACTACTTAGTTATTATGTAAATAAATAGGTTTACATAAAAAAGTATCTTAATATATTTATATTTATAGAGTTATATAATTTTATATAATCTTAATAAAAATTATAATTATTTTTAGTTTTTTTATAATACTATATCTTTAACTTAATTATGTTTTAAAACCAAGGGCAGTTTTAATTAAAACATTATTTTTATAACAATTTTATTTTTACTTTATATACATCCAAGTTTGTACTTTCTGTTTTAAGAGTGTCCACTGTGTTATAATAGCTATATCCACTTTGTCTAGTACGTTCCTAACATCAGTAACGCAACCCCCTTCAACGTCATCGTTATCGGAAGCACGCGCTCTGTCAGTATGAGGTGCAGCTTGTGGTTTATCACGGCTTTAAGCCTTTTCCAAATAGGCTCTGCCGTTGATCAGAAAAAGTCGGCCATTATTTGGTTCGATAACGCGGCTACTCCAGACTCCGTTGTCAACCAAGTTAAGGACAACATCGTCAATGCTGGTGGTAAAATCACACATATTTATACTATCATCAAGTATGTTTTTTCTAATGCGGAGGATTTGCGACTAATGTTATCATAGGGGCTTTGCTGTCATTGCACCAGAGAAGACACTTGCCTCTGTTCAAGCATGGGGTGTAGATCATTCGATTCGTGTTGAGGAAGATGAGATAGTATCATCTCTATAATTGATATATCCACATGGTCCTGATTTAAATCCAACAGCGAGAGAGTTAAGATACGTAATTAATGAACTTGGATACAATCTATTGAGCACTGCTACATTCATGATGATGTATGTTATCTTTTGAATCTAATGCCTAAGCGACATGATTCTATCGATAAGCGAGACTCAAGACAATCGCACCACACCTGCCTCATCGTTCTGCTATGCCTGTCCTACCACATCGAAAGTTCACACATCTAAGACAATCACTGTTGATGAGTTGTTGAAGTGTTCCAAGATGGAAACTGCAGAAGGTGCCGGGCGTGATGTAGAGTCTGAGTTCCACGACCTCAGGGAGTCGATTATGGCAATCGACGTAAGAGACAAGAGAACAATGGGATGCAGTATCTTCTCCACAGAAGATGGCGTCCTAAAGATAGCACATGACATCCCCGTGGCGAACGAAAACGTCGCAGAACAGTGTATCAGTTACGCGCAGCCTACCACGATTTTGATGTCACGGCGAGTCCCGGAAATGATCTTCACCTTCGTGGAGAAGCATGTTGAAAGGAACGCGAAGGGTAAATATTTCCTGTGCATTTTAGGTCTTGCTTGCTAACCAGTTTGGACTATTATCAGGACTTACTTTGCGCCTGATATCACCCTCTGATTTCTCACATATCTTTGCTTGTGAAGAACTATCGTCGCTCAATGTTCATACAGTTCGCTCAGTTCAGACCGCATCACCGCCAAACATTGAGAAACATTATGTTGAAAGCAATGTCCAGGCTTTACACAATCATGATCATCAAGAGCCTTACTGTATGAAACTTGTCCGTTGCGGTTCATTAGTTGACTTGGACAGCGTCGCATCTGTAAGTAGCCAGCGATATAATGATGATTGCCTGGATGGGAACTCAGATAAGCAGTTGAGCTGTGCTGGGGCCATTCTTGCAGACCTATACCGACGTCGACCTCCAGCATCCTCCTCCAGCATCTCTGGTTTAGAGTACATGCTTAGCGTGAGATCCATCACAATGTTCAATCTATCGGACTATGTTTTCGTCAGCGAGGAGTCTCTACTATCCTTGCAAATAACTAATCATGAGACTCACCCAAACAGTCAGGCTTGGAACGTCGACTCCAAGAGCTCCGCAGAGAAGGAAAACCTCTCCGTATATGGTCTATTTCATCCATTAGCCTCCACACCTCAGGGCAAGGCTCATCTACGGCACATGTTCCTCAAGCCCCTGACGAATCTCGACATCATCACAGACAGACAACGGACTATTTCACTACTTCTTCAACCCAATAATGAAGAAAAGACAAGACGCGCCGTCTCTATTTTGCGACAAATAGGTAATATAGAGAGCACAATCGCACACCTTCATAAAGGTATCAACTCTCCTTCTTCATGCAGATCATTCAATCTTAGTGTGTAGGGCACATTAAGACGATTCACATCTCAGTCACTTAAGCTGAGAGAGATTGCAATTACTTTCTCCAGTGCAAACCAGAGCAGCATAATAAACAGGGTGAGTACCGAGAATCATTTCTTCCGCCAATTCTAATAGCCGTTTAGGTCATCGACGAAATTTCTCCGCAAGCCCTAATTCAAGTAGGCGATATGATTAACAGAATCGTCAACTTCGATCAGGCAAAATCCCAACAGCGCTATTCGGTTAGGGCTGGGGTAAATAATGACTTAGACCAGTTGAAACGACAGTACGATGGCATGAGTAGCTTCTTAACGCAGATTGCCAACCATGTCGCGGAGAATTTGCCAGTTCGAGCACGCCGACATGTTCGGTCATGCATTTTTCTTCCTCAGCTTGGGTTCCTGACAGTAGTTAAGCAGAACACTCAATCCAGATATGACAAATTCGACGAGGTGGTTTATGACGATTCGTGGAAGAAATCGTTCACTGATAATGGAACGGCTTATTATAAAAATCGCCATATGGAGGATCTCGATGAGCATTATGGAGATATATATTCTCTGATAAGCGGTACGATCAGTACCACCACTTTAGAATACCGGTTTGCTAATCAATACCTACAGACATGGAAGTAGAGATGATGCAAAAGCTGGGTACAGATGTTATAGACCACGAGAATGCTCTCCTGGCAGCCGCAAGCATCTGTGGAGAGTTCGATGCACTTCTTGCCCTTGCCGTTGGTGCTATGAAGTATGGCTGGAACGCACCCCAGATGACTACTGCCAACATCATTAATATCAGGAGTGGGCGACACCCGCTACAAGAGTTGTTGGTTCCTTCATTCGTCCCAAATGATTGCTATGTAGGCGAAGATAACATGTCGCCGGAACATCAGGTCCAAGCGCTGGTTTTGACCGGGCCAAATCAATCTGGCAAAAGCATCTACATTAAGCAAGTTGCGGTCATTGTATTCTTGGCGCATATAGGGAGCTTTGTCCCAGCCTATGAAGCTATTATCGGGACAGTAGACAAAATCTTGACTCGGATCTCATCTCGGGAAAGCGTTTCTCGTACTGGAAGCACCTTTGCACTGGATCTCAAACAAGTCTCACACGCCATGAAATATTCTACGGCACGAAGTCTGGTCCTACTGGATGAGTTTGGCAATGGGACCACAGCTAACGGCGGTGCTGGCATGTTTACAGCAATGCTCGACTATTTTCTTTCTCCAGCGTCGGCGATGCCAAAGCTTTTGGTCGCTACGCATTTCCATGAAGCATTCGCTAATGGATACCTGAACAAATATAGCAAGCTCAAATTGGCGCATATGGACGTAAAGACTAACTGGAATGCCGTCAACACAGAGGATAAGATCGCCTATCTCTACAAGCTGGCTGAAGGTTTTAGCTCGACCAGTTTAGGTGGCCAATGTGCAAAATTAAGCGGGATACCAGAAGATATTACCTCGCGCGCTGGAATAATTGGGAAATTAATAAGTGAAAATAAGGACTTGACTTATATTTCATCAACATCATTAAAAACCAACCGCTATTTCTATAATATAAATATCCTAATAAAGGACTTTATAAATCTAGAAGAAAATCTATATAAAGATTATATAAATAATTTTTTTAATAATTCTTTATAATAATATTATTATAATAATAATTAATATATTTATTTATATTAAAAAAAGTATATATAAATATTATTTAAATATAAATATAATATAATAAATTAATTTTTTATAAATTAATATAAATTATTATTTTTATATATATATTTATAAATTTATATTAATAAATAAATTAAATAAAATATAAATAATTATTAATAATTATAAATAAATAAATAAGAATTTTTTAAAATAATTTTAATATTTTTTTTAAAATAATTTTAATATTTTTTTTAAAATAATTTTAATATTTTTTTTAAAAAAAAATATAAATTAAAATATAAATAAATATATTTTTTTAATATTTTAGGCTTTTTTTTTATAATTATATTATATATAAATTAAATTAATTATATAATAATATTATAAAAAAAGTTATTTTAATAATAATAAATAATAATAAATATAATTTTAAATAAAATAATTATTATTAAAATATTATAATTAATTAAAATATAATTTAAATATATATAAAATAATATTAATAATTAAATATTATAAAATTTTAAAAATTATAAAATTTTAAAAAAAAAATAAAAAAAAATAAAAAAAATTTATTAATAATATATATAAATATAAAAAAATTATATTATTATAATAAATTAATTATATATAAATTAATAATAATAATTAT